>CAUYUJ010008358.1:57500-75000 GCA_963575745.1 Prorocentrum cordatum
CCCTCACCCTCATCATACACATCATCATGACCATCATCATCAGCACCGCCACCACCAGCATCAACGGCAACATCATCATCCCGAGCACCATCGCAATCGATAGCCGCAACATCATCATTACCACTGCCACCATCGTCATCAACAACATCATCACCAACCCTACCATCACCATCACCATTACGTGTTCATGATTACCGTCAACAGCATCGGCATCATCATCACCGCTATCACCACCACCATCATCAGCATCATCAGCATCATCAGCAGCATCAATCTTATCATCAGCATCATCAGCATCGTCAGCATCACCGTCACCATCACAATCGCCATCACCACCACCACCATCCTTATCATCAGCATCATTATCATGATCACCATGAGCGTCATCACCATCCACATCATCATCAGCAACATCATCAGCATTCTCATCCTCCTCATCCTCGTCGTCGGCATCATCAGCATCATCATCAGCATCATCACCATCATCATCATCATCAGATGAGCGGTCAACACCCAAGGTCTTGGGCTGGCACTGTGGCGGGACTTGTCGTAAACAGCTGGCTACTTGCAACACGTTCGATCATAACACATGTGCGCCAGACCACGTTGCGCGTCGCGTCGAGAACGGAAGCACATACAACAACGATAAAGATAAGACTTCGGCGCGCGCTCGCTTCACACTGCCCTGCGTGGGAAGGGTGTGCACTGGCGGACCTTTATCCGTACCCCTGGCCTTCTCAGCTGCTCCCTCCTCCTCCAACCAATTCCTCTCCTTCCTCCCCATCCTCCTTCCCATCCTCCTCCCCTCCTCCGTTATCTGACTCTTTCGCCTGCTTCCCTCCTCCTCGTCATCCTTGCTCGCCCTACCCCGTGCTACTCCGGCTCCTCCGACGCCCCCCCATGCTCCTCCTGCTCCTCCAGCAACGCCTCCTTCTCCTCTTCCTCCTCCTCCTCCTCCTCCTCGTCCTCTTCCTCCTCCCCCTCCCCCTCCTCCTCCTCCTCCTCCTCCTCCTCCTCCTCCTCATCCTCCTCCTTCTCTTGCTCCTCCTCCTCCTCCTCCACCTCCTCGTTATCCTCCTCCTCTTATCCCTGCCTCCCACTCTCCTCCTCCCTCCCTCCCATCCCTGCCCTCTCATCCTCCGCTTCCTCCTCCCCATCCTCCTCCCTGTCTCCTCTTCATCCTCCCCATCCTCCACCACCGCCGCATGCTCCACCGCCTCCTCCTCCTTCCTCCTCCTCCTCCTCCTCCTCCTCCTCCTCCTCCTCCTCCTCCCTGCCTTCCCCCCCCTCCTCCACGCCCCGCCGCCGCTGCGCCACGGGGAAGGCACGAGGAATTCTGGTGCCGAGGCAGCTTGACGTTCGCACCCCAGATGGCTGCCTTCGAACACCGCGCCCGCGATTCGCGACGCGCGGTCAGCTTCTCGCTCGCACGCCGCCCAAGCCCCTGGAGAGGAGCGGCTCTCCGTCCGGAGCCGCGGTGCGCGGAGCGCGGCTATCTGCGCGCCCCTGGAGGTGGCCTACTTGACCTCCTCCTCCTCCTCCTCCTCCTCCTCCTCCTCCTCCTCCTTCTCCTCCTCCTCCTTTCTCCTCCTCCTCCTCCTCCTCCTCCTCCTCCTCCTCCTCGTCCTCGTCCTCGTACTCGTCCTCCTCCTCCTCCTGCCTCGCCCCAGTGAGACCAGGAGCGAGGCAGAGACCAGCACCTCTGTGCGGTGGCATACGCGGAGATCCCGCGGGCACCCCACGCGGACCAGGACCGGGGTACACACGAGATGTATCAACGGTGCTGTAATATTGTGGATGCCACGACGATGAACACTCTAATACTCATATCATTGAAATAAAGATGTGTTTGAAATGTGTAAAACATGTTCTGACCATATTTCAGACATGTGTTTAACATAGTTAGTGCATGTTTGAAACATCGTTTAGACATCTGGAAAGTATGTGGCAGCACGCTTCCTCTCCATTCATCGACTTCCACAACTGTAATGCACCCTCTCGTCCCAGTCCCATCCAGAAGGGCCGCCTGGCGTGTGCAGGTGTTGCTCAAACTTACACTTCGGGCCATTGGATTCGAGGACACCTCAGCCAAAAAGCACATCTTGAAAAGGAACCACCCTACATCCGAGCAGCTGTTTCAGAAGCAAGGACGCCTCAAGCGAGAGCCCCCTGTTGAAAAGGACCCGTTCTCCACCCATGTAGCTGCGATAAGCTTGGAAGAGGAACAGGCGCGGCGCTACGGCGAGAGCAGGGCTCGGTTTTGAAAGCAGCCCCCTCCATCCGCTGCAAGCTTTGAGAGCGAATGCGCGTGGCGATTAGGCGAGAGCCCATTGTTGAAAATAAACCGCCATCCATCCTTGTAATCGCTGCAAGTTTTTTTTTTAACACGTGCACGGTGATGCGGCGAAAGCCTCGGTTTGAAACTGACTTGCGATCCATCCTTGCATCTGTTGTAAGCTTTTAGTAACGCGCATGCGCACGGCACTACGACGAAAACTCCACCCTGAAAACCACATGTGGGTCGCCCGTTTAATTGCTGCAGACTTCTAGTAAGACTCGTGTGCGCGGCGCGATGGCGAGAGCTCCGTCTTGAAAAGGCACGTGCTCCATCCTTGTAGTTTTTTTGTTCGGTGCAATACGGACCTGCGTACTCTGTCCTTGGATCATCTAATTTTTACGCTCTCTCAGGCCTGCGGGCCGCAGCCCCTGACCCGGACCGAGGGGGAAATAGCTGCACAATCGGCTATCTCTGGACCGCGCCTGCGCGAAAGGCCTCTGCCACCAGAACTCCCGAACATGCTGCCGGCTCTTGCAAGAAGGGGCAACGCCGCCGCGGTCCAAAAGTCACAGTGCCTATCATAGAAGAAGAAGAAGAAGAGAAGCAGAAGCAGAAGAAGCGCAACTTTCGGTGCTCAGCGCAGATTCATGGATCTGCGATCGAGAACGCGCTGCCAGCTCCTGCAAAGAGGGGCAACGCCACCGCGGTCTAAAAGTCACAGTGCCTACCGTGCATTTGTGTTCCCTCGGGCACCGCCAGGGAGAGGGCTGCCAAACTTGCCTCACGGGCCTGAACGGGACGGCGCACACGAAACTAAGCAGCGCCACAGGAGGAGGAGGAGGAGGAGGAGGAGGAAGAGGAGGAGGAGGAAGAGGAGGAGGAAGAGGAGGAGGAGGAAGAAGAGGAGGAGGAGGAGGACAAGGCACGCCGAGGTAGAGGAAAACGCAAATACAATCGGCCAGAGCAAGCACAACCACATGCGGCCATCATGTTCCAATGTGGCACTTGCAAACTGGCACTGCCAAGAGGCACCAGGAAACCAAGAATCACGCGAGGACCAACCCGCAATAGGCGAGTCAACGCGCGAACTCTTTACCGGTGCAGGAGAAGCAGAAGGCGCCCTTTGCGTTGCACGTTTTTAGTAAGACGAGCGCGCGCGGCGCGATGGCGAGAGCTCCAGTTTGAAAACGACCTCTGCTCCATCCCTGTATTTGCTGCCTTTAAGACACATGCGTGTGGCGACAAGGTGGGAGCTCCATTTTGAAATCGGCGTGGCTGTTGCGACTTTCATGATTCGGGCCGAAGGTGGTGAGGAAGTCTCAGGAGGAACGCCTGGCTCGCCCTGCAGACACGTCTGGGGGCATGGCACGGAGGAGCCACCGATAAGGGAAAGGGATGAAGGAGGAGGAGGCGGAGGAAGAGCGGGACGAGGAGGAGGAGGAGGAGGACGGAAGAGCGGAAAGAGGAGGAGGGGGATGACAAGGCACGCCGAGGTAGAGGAAAACGCAAATACAACCGGCCAGAGCAAGCACAACCACATGCGGCCATCGCGTTCCAATGTGGCACTTGCAAACTGGCACTGCCAAGAGGCACCAAGAAACCAAGAATCACGCGAAGACCAACCCGCAATAGGCGAGTCAACGCGCGAACCCTTTACCGGCGCAGGAGAAGCAGAGGGCGCCCTTTGCGTTGCACGTTTTTAGTAAGACGAGCGCGCGCGGCGCGATGGCGAGAGCTCCAGTTTGAAAACGACCTCTGCTCCATCCCTGTATTTGCTGCAAGCCTTTAAGACACATGCGTGTGGCGACAAGGTGGGAGCTCCATTTTGAAAACGACGTGGCTGTTGCGACTTTCACGATTCGGGCCCAAAGGTGGTGAGGAAGTCTCAGGAGGAACGCCTGGCTCGCCCTGCAGACACGTCTGGGGGCATGGCACGGAGGAGCCACCGATAAGGGAAAGGGATGAAGGAGGAGGAGGAAGAGCGGGACGAGGAGGAAAAGGAGGAGGAGGAGGACGACGAGGAGGGGGAGGAGGAGGTTATGGACGGAAGATGACCCACGATCCTTAGACGAATCGGCGCCGACTCGCCCGCCGCGGGGGGCCTGGTCTCCACGTGAGGAGCCAGACCCCCCGACCGCGAACTGGATGCAGTCGACGGCTTTCCGGAACGGGGGCCCTGCGCGCGTCGCAGGGCCCGCCCCACGGGCAAGGCCCCCGACCGCGAGGTGCACCTCGCACTGCGGGCCGTCGGGCCCGAGGATGCCGACGAGCACCGCGATGCACGCGGGAGGGGGAAGGGGCGATGGCCCTGCACGCGTAGGTGGCGAGGCCGCCGACCCCCCCCCCCCGCTTAACACAGGCCTCCGCGGAGGCCGTCGCGCCCGCAGGCAACGGGGCGCCGGGCGGCGCGCGCAGCTCTGCCACTGCGGTGCGAAGGAGGCCCTCGGCCGCGCGGATCCACCGCGCGGCGGAACGCCGCCCATCGGCGACGGCCAGGCCCGCGGCCGCGTGCGCCGCCCTGAGCGCCCCGCGGGCGGCCTCCAGCGGCGCCGCAGCGCGTGCTCCAGTCTGCTGCGTACCTGGGCGAGCGGCGGCGGGGCCCTGCGGGCGCGTCGAGCTCAAGCCAAAACAATACTAAGAGCGGAAAGAGGAGGAGGAGGAGGAGGAGGAGGAGGAGAGGAGGAGGAGGAGGAGGAGGAGGAGGCGGACGGAAGACAGAGGGGGGAGGTCAGACCGCGGAGGGAAGGCCCGTCCCTCCAGCAAGCGCGCTGGCCCCCCGCCCTCCCCTCCAGCGAGGGAGGCGCCCGAGAGGCGCTGGGCCCCTTGACACCCAAAACTGCTGCAGAGGCGCGGGGGGGGGGGGGCGCGTGGGGGTGGCCGAGTCAGGGGACGCGCGGCGCCGGGGCGAGGCCAAGGCCGAGGCGCGAGGCCGTGCCCCGGGCAGGGCCAGGGCCGAAGCCGGGACCCGGGGGCGGCCAAGGGGCCGCGTCCCAAGAGGTGGGGCGCAAAGCAATGGCCGGCGCACGTGCGCGGCCCAAGGGGGGGGGGCCGGGGACGCCTTGAAGTAGAGAGAGGCACCACCTGACATCTGGGGAGATCTCATGGCCCCCCGCCATGATAACCACCCCCCCTCCCCCCCCTCCCTCCTCCTCCTCCTCCTCCTCCTCCTCCTCCTCCTCCTCCTCCGCCTCCTCCTCCTCCTCCTCCTCCTCCTCCTCTCCTCCTCCTCCTCCCCCTCCTCCTCCGTCCTCCTCCTCCTCCTCCTCCTCCTCCCTCCTCCTCCTCCTCCTCCTCCTCCCCCTCCCCCTCCTCCTCCTCCTCCTCCTCCTCCTCCTCTCCTCCTCCTCCTCCTCCTCTCCTCCTCCTCCTCCCCCCCCCTCCCCCCTCGTTTTTCACCCCCCCCTCCTCCTCGTCCTCGTCCTCCTCCTCCTCCTCCTCCTCCTCCTCCTCCCTGATCCTCACCCCCCTCTTGGCCGCCCCCGAGGGGCCCGGGCGGGGGTCGAGGCCGAGGCTGGGGCCAGGGGGGAGGCCGTTGGGGACCGCCGCTCTGCACGCGGCCCCTCGTCGGCCCTGGGCCTCTTCGATCCTCGAACGCGCGGGGGCGCAGGCGGCGGCGGCGGAGGCCTCCGACGGGGAGCAGGGGAGGGGGAGGGAGCAAGAGGAGGCAAGAGGAGAGGGAGAGCAACGGGAGGGGGAGCAAGGCAGGGGACGGGGAGAGGGCGCGAGACGGAGCGGCGAGGGACGAGAGCAGGGGAGCGGGAGGGGGTGGGAGGAGAGAGGATGAGCGAATCACGTGAACCAAGCCTGGGGTGCCAGATCCCTCCCTCGACCTCTCATCATCTCTCCTCCTTCTTTAGAGGGAGCAGAACTCAAGGGGCGACCAGCTCAGGTGGGGGAACATCGAGCTGGAACCGGCGACGCATTGTCGATAGATCGGCGATAGACCCCCTACAGCGAATCCGCACGCTCCTGGGCGGGGAACGAGCTGTTGGGCCCCTATCGTGGATCCATGGGCAATTTGCGGTCGATGCGTCCCCCCGCCCCTCTGAGCCTATCTCCGCTAGCGTTGTGGATGCCATGACGATGGACACTCTAACAATCCTACAATTGAATTAGATGTGTTTAAAATGTGTAAAACATGTTCTGAACATGTTTCACACAGGTTTTTCTACGTATCCAAAACATGTTTGAAACATCTTTTAGACATCTGGAAAGTATTTGGCAGCACGCTTCCTCTCCATTAATCGACTTCCACAACGCCAGCGTTGTCCCTTGGCCTTAAGGCCATGACTCCCATCTCCCGCGGCCCTTCGGGACGATCCAGGCAGGCCTGGAACGCTCTCGGCCGGGCGCAGCTGCTGGAGAGAGCACCCCAGGGCTGGACAACCGCCCACAGTCGAGGAAAACGTCCGAACACCTCAAACCTCGAATCTCGCGTCCTCTCCTGAGCTCGGCCGAAGCATCTTTCCCCCAAACGCTGCCCCCGATCCATCCATCCGCTTCCAATCAGGCCTACGGTTGAGGGAAGACGCGCACTGACCATGACCAAGATGTCGGGGGATCTTGTCAGCGCCGATCTTGGCCATGGTCCATGCCGACCGTCGCCAACTCGCGAGGACAGCTCACGAAGTGGCGCTGACCAAGATACACGGGAACCCAGATCGGCACGACGCATCCGCGGTCAGTCTTGGTCATGGACCCTGTCTTCTTTCTCTCCGTACAAGCGGGGGCGGCCAAGAGGGTCGTGTCCAAGAGGGGTGGGCGCAAATCACGGCTGGCGGCATGTGCGCGGCCCAAGGGGGGGCTAGGGACGTTATGAAGTAAGAAGAGGCGCCATGAAATCTGAGGAAATCTCACCCACGCCATGATATTCACCCACCCCCTAGTCATCACCCCCCTCTTGGCCGCCTCCGACCTGTTCCTGCCCCTGGTTCGCCGTCTTCGGGGACCTACTGACCCGGGCTAATCCAGACCCGGGTCAGTCAAGCTCTGCAAGATCCTGCAAGATCCTGCAAGATCCTGCAGGATCCTGCACCCAAACCCGGGTCAGTGCATCCCTGAGGGACAACGATAGGGGGGGATAGGCATAGGGGGGGATGCATCGACCTGAACTCGGCAATACATCGCCGATAGATCGGCGATAGGCCCCCGATAGTGTGTCCGCACCTTCCTGGGCAGGGTGGGGCTATCGGGCCCCTATCGGCGATCAATGGGCGATTGGGGGTCGATGCATCCCCCCTATGCCTATCGCCCCCTATCGTTGCCCCTGAATCCCTGGCCCTGCAGGATCCTGCAAGATCCAGCGCTCTGACTGACCGCAGTTTGCATCGACCCCGTCTCTTAAGCCCCGATGTCCGAGCGTGCTCTGCCGCTGGGGGCCTCCTCCTCCCTCCGCGCCGTGTCCTCTTCCTTGTGTGCCCAAATTAGGCTCCGGTGCGTCCCTCGGCTATTCCCGACAGCGTCTTGGGCCCAAGTCGCCGCTGACATAAAAACGTCCATGTCCATGGTGTTCGGGTAGATCGATGGACAAAGGAACAGCACAAATGGGAAGACGCACAGGTGTGACAGCGACCAGGGGGGTTGGACGCAGCCGCACAAGCCAAGCCGAAGGTACGACGGCAAATTTTGTTTTAAGATTGCCCAGATCAAGTGTTATTTACAGATGGTATACCCTCATCGTTTTTCCGTCCCTGACCTCCCCCCCTCCCTCTCCGTCCCTCCCCGTCCTCTCTCTCTCTCTCTCTTTCTCTTTCTTAGGTGTTCGTGAGAGGGGGAGGAGGAGGGGGGGGAGGAGGAGGAGGGGGAGCGAGCAGGAGGAGGAGGAGGAGGAGGGGGAGGCGGCAGGGGGAGGCGGGGGAGGAGGGGAGGAGGGGGAGGAGGATCGAGGAGGAGAGGAAGGAGAGGAGGAGGAAAAGGATGAGGAGAACAGGAGGAGGGAGGAGGAGGAGGAGGAGGAGGAGTAGGAAGAGGAGGAGGAGGAGGAGGAGGGGCAATAAACCAGTTGGGGGAGAAGCGTGCACCTTTCGTGACCCGACGGGCCCGCGGCGGCAGCCTGCGGGCCACTTACGGGCCACTTTTCGTGCAGTCCTCGATCTGTCCGCTTGCATTGCTCCCCCAAGTTGCCGTCCACACGACACTCTGGCCATCGCTCGGACGTCCATTCCCTGCGTTTTTTTCGGTTTCGTGCGTGGTTTTTTCGCCAAATGATCAAGGATGTTCCTAGATGGTCCTCGCCGAAGGAAACATGCACACGTCCGAGCGATGCCAAGCTCTCGTGCTCCCCCCTCACTCCCCTCACTCCCCTCAGCATCCCTCCCCTTCCCTCTAGCAGTCTCCCAGGTCACCCAACGTCGCGCATCCGTCCACACGACTCTCGTGCGCCCTCCACCTGCGACACTGCGGCACATCAAGGCGGCATCCACACACAGACGCACAGACACACAGACACACAGACACACACAGACACACAGACACAGAGATACACAGACACACACACACACACGCGCGCACGCATCCACACACACACACACACACACACACACGCGCGCGCGCACGCATCCACACACACACACGCACACACACACACACACACACCGCACACGCACACGCACACGCACACACCCACACACACAGTTACACGCACACGCACACGTGCACACTCAACACGCACAAAAGGAAAGCCAGCGCACACACACAAAACGCACCGCACTGCCACTCACAACGCACACGCACACGTCCGCACACGCACACGCACAACACGCACGCACGCCACATACACACATCACACACAAACACACCACGCACACACAACCACACATACGCCACACCACAACGCCAGACACACACCACCACACACACACAAACACTCACTCACACACACACATACTGCACACACAATACACACGCACGCAGACCACGAGCACACACACACACACACCACCACACACACACAACACACACACACACACACAACACACACACACACACACACACACCAGCGACACACACACACACACACACACCCACACAAACACACACACACACATACACACACACACACGCACACACACACAGACAACTCTCTCTCTCACACACACCACATACGCACACGCACACGCAAACACACATACACACACTCTCACACACACGCACACACTCTCTCTCGCACACACACACACGCACACACGCACACACACACACACACACACGCACACACGCACGCGCACGCGCACACACGCCCGCGCCTCCCCTGGCACACACACACAGACACAGACACACACAGACACAAAGACACAAAGACACACAGATGCCACCCTCCCCCTCCCCCTCCGCCTAACCTCCGTGCCCCTCCCTGCGGCGGCGAACCCTACCCCCACGAACCACGGCTTCCCCCGAGTCGATGGCCGCGTGCTCGACGAATTCCGAACCCTGCCCCACGCCGCCCGTCGAGCTGCCCGAATCTTTCATCGGCGAGGGTGGGGTTCGGATCTCGTCGCCGAGCCGCCCTGCGGGCGCAAATGTGTGAGGCCGCGGTGCATGGGGGAGGGGAGAAGAAGGGGCGCCCTCTCGGGTCCTGAAGGCCCCCTCTTGGGCCCCACAGGGGCCCCTCTGCGGCAGCCCCCGCTGCCCCCTCCAGCGCCCCCCCCGTTGCGCGCCCTCCCCCCCCCAATGTTCGCGCCCTCCAGCGCCCACTGCGCGCCCTCCCATTTTCGCGCCCCCCCCCCAGGGGGTGGAGGGAGGGGGGAAGGCTTCTTAGAATGAGGCTGCTCCTTAGAAGGTGCCGGCCTCACATCTATATATACAAGGCCCGCGCCTTCTAAGAAGCAGGGGTGCTCCTAAGGAGCCCTCCCCCCTCCCCCCACCCCCCTCTGCGCGCGCCCTCCAACGCCCCTCCCCGTCGCCCACCGGTGGCCGTCCTGGACCAGCCCCCTCCCCCTCGCCCCCTCCCCTCGCCCCGATCCCCCTCGCCCCCTCCCCCTCCCCCTCGCCCCCTCCCCCTCGCCCCCTCTGCCTCTCCCCCTTCTGCTCGCGCGCGCCCTCCAACGCCCCCTCCCCCTCGCCCCCCCTCGGCCCCGCTCCCCCTCGCCCCCCTCTGCGCGCGCCCATCCACGGCCCCTCTGCGCGCGCCCGCCCCCTTCTCCCCTGGGGGCCGCCTGAACGGCGGGGGCCGCCTGAACGGGCCGAGCCACCGCTGCACCTCGCGCACGGGGGTGGGGGGGGGCGCCGCGCCGACCCTCGAGCGCAGAGGGCGGGGGCAGCGGCGAGAGGGGGCGGAGGCCGCGGCGAGCGGAGGCGGGGAGGGAGGAGAGGGCGAGGCGAGGGGCGCGGGGCGGGGAGGGCGGCGAGGGGAGTGGAAGGAGGGGATGGTAGGGAGAGGGCGGAGGAGAGGGCGGCGAGGGGAGGGAGGAGGGAGGGGAGTAGGGGAGGGAGGCAGGGAGGGGAGGGAGAGGGAAGGTAGGGAGGGAGGGAAAGGGGGATGGGAGGGAGGAGGGAGAGGGAGGGGGCGAGGGGATGGGTAGCGGATGGGGAGGAGCGCAGGAGAGTCCCCTAGTCCCTGGGAGCGTGGGGGGGGGGGGCGGCGAGGGGCGGCGAGGGGAGGCGGCGAGGGGAGCCGGTGGGGCGGCGAGGGGAGGCGGCGAGGGGAGGCGGCGAGGGGAGGCGGCGAGGGAGCGGCGCGGGGAGGGAGGGGAGGCCTGGGCTTATGATGTTCCAACCTACTTTAGCCTTGATCGCTAGAAAGAATTTTCGAGCGTCAGAAAAAGTACCCCCAAACTCCAAATTTTCACGTGTCGGGCCCTGGGGGACACTCGTCCGACACTGCTTCGACACTCTTCCGACACTCTCTCGACACTTTCCCGGGTGCTCGAAATTGTTTCTGTGATGCGGTCCTTATGTAGGATGGGAACAACATAGGCCTGGGCCCACCCCCGAGGCGGCGATCCACAGGGTCGGGACGGACTGGGGGTGGTGGTGGTTTCTTCGGGGCCGAGGGATCCAGGCAGCACTTGCCCACCCCCAATCCCGCCCCCTGGATCGCCGACTCGGGTCCGGGAGTCCGGGACTGGGGGTGGGGGTGGGTTTCCGCCTTCTGGCCCTCGGCCTCCCTGGCTGGGGCCTCCATCTCTGGGAGTCGTGATAAGGGGGGGTCCACCCATCGGGGATCTTCTGACCCGGGTCAATCCAGACCCGGGTCAGCCAAGCCTTGCAGAATCCTGCAAGATCCTGCAAGACCCTGCACCCAAACCCAGGTCGATGCGAAGGATCCTGCAAGATCCTGCAAGACCCTGCACCCAAGCCCGGGTCAATGGGAGCCTCGCTCTGCAGGATCCTGCAAAATCTGGCGCTCTGGCTGGCCCCCGTTTGCATTGGCCCCCGTCTCAGGGCTCCCAAACCCACCTCCGAGGCACTGAGCCGGCCTGCGCGTTGGCGCGTCGGCTCTGCGCGGATCGGAAGGCCGCGGCACTGACGCGCCGTTCCAACGAGCCAGAAGTCCATAAGCTTGGGAGGGCGGGGGGGGGAACGGGGTGGGGCGGGGAGGTGAAGCGGAAAGGGGAAGTGGCAGGGGGGGGGAGGGGAAGCGGGGAGGGGGTAGGGCAAGCTGAGAGGGGGGAGAGGGAGAGGTGAGGCGGAGAGGGGAAGGTAAAGCGGGGTGAGGAGAGGGGAGGGGGAGAGAGGGAAGGGGGAAGGGGGAAGCTAGGCGCGCTCGCGCCATGTCTGACATCTTGCCCCTCGCCCACCCAACCCTTCCCATTGCGTTGATATGTTCTCTATCCGCGGGCGCGTGTCATAGCGGACCTGGAACTCGAAAAAAGACCCATCGTGTTATGCGCAATCAGATAAAGGAGGAGGAGGAGGATGAGGAGGAGGAGGAGGAGGAGGAGGAGGAGGAGGACAAGGGGGAGGAGGACGAGGAGGAGGAAGAGGAGGAGGAGGAGGGAGGAAGGAGGAGGAGGAGGAGAGGAGGAGGAGGAGGAGGACGAGGACGAGGAGGAGGAGGACGGGGAGCAGGAGCAGCAGCAGCAGGAGGAGGAGGAGGAGGACGAGGACGAGGAGGAGGAGGACGGGGAGCAGGAGCAGCAGCAGCAGCAGGAAAAAAGAGGATGCGGAAGGAGGAGGACGGAGCAGCAGCAGCAGCAGCAGCAGCAGCAGCAGCAGCAGCAGCAGCAGCAGGAGCTGGGCACTGGAGCGGAGGAGCAGCGGGAGGAGCAGGAAGGCCCGGGGAAGGCGGAGGAGGGGCAAGGAGGGGGCGGCAACGACAAGAGGAGGGCCTCGGATCCAGGAGCTCATGCGACAACGATAAGGCGACAACGATAAGGAGGGGGCGACAACGACGAAGAGGACAACGATAAGGAGGGTGTTTGAATCATTCGCGACAGTGCCCGTGACTGGCCCCGCCACCCCCCTCATCCCCCTAGTCACGCTACGATTCGCGCCGGCGCCGTGTGGGAATTGGCCATCCCTGCATTCCCGCGCGGCGCTGGCGCTGATCGCGACGCGACTGGTCCCCATCACCCCTTCCCCCACCCCAGTCACGACCGTTATCGCCGAGGGGTGAAAAACTGCCTCCAGAAAAAGTGCCCGCGCTGGGGCAAGACCAAGCAAGCAAGTCGTGGCAAAGTGGCCCGCCGGGGGCATGATTACAAATCATGCGCGCTCCGCGCATTCCGCGCAAGCTACAACAGAGGAAAATATTGTTCTACGTGCTTGTCGCCCAATGCGCAAACTCAGTCTCGCGGCTGTCACATTGGATCCGGGCAGCTCGGGACCACTTCGGGGATCTACTGACCCGGGTCAACTCAGACCCAGGCCAGTCAAGCTTTGCAGGATCCTGCAAGATCCTGCATAATCCTGCAAGATCCTGCACCCAAGCCCGAGTCAATGCAACCCTGCGCCTGCAGGATCCTGCAAGATCCGGCGCTCTGACTGACCCCCGTTTGCATTGGCCCCCGTCTCTTGAGCCCCGACCGCTCTCCGACACCAGCCTCCCGGCAGAAAACGTATGAGCACGTCCTCGGATCTCATCCCACCTGCGCCGCGGGGGCCTCCGTGGGCGCAGTGAACCAAAAATCGGCCGCCGCGGCTTGCCACGCTGAGTCTCGAGTCTCGCCGCGTCGTGGTCTTGTGAACCCACGCGGTGGGGCGAGGATGTGCGCCTAGCCGCCGAGCGCCACTTTCTCCGGAAGTGTTCGGCCACCCACGCCTTGACACTGGGCTCGCGCGACAGGTCACGCGCTCAGGCCGTTGCTCTCTGCAGCCGTGCAGCCCAGGTCTCGTCGCCCGTCCTCCTGCCGCCGGCGATTCGCCGGAGCATGCCGACTGGAGCGGCCACCAGCCGGCGCAGTTCTTCGGCCAGGATTCTGTCACCCATAGCACGCACTCCGCGACTGTCGAATCGAGCAAGCGAAACCTCCTCATTTCTCGAATAGGATCTGTTAAGTCATAAACGCTGCAGTGTCCAGAACTTCCTCCAACTGGCAGAAATGCCGTTTGAAACCTTGTGTCCTGTTGGGCCGTCCAGAGACAGCTCTGTCCCTTGCAAGTCGAGGCGTTACCCTTGTGGCAGAACTTCGATCGAGAAACTCTCGACCACTTGCACCATCTCTCAGCGCGCAAAACATGACTGATTCGTCTGGACTTTACTTTCTGCCGGATGAAGCGATAGGCCCCTTGTTTGTAGCGCGGCTCACAAACTAAAGATCATGCCCTTGAGATAAAGCCAGCTCCGCGCCATCGGTGCCTCGTCAGCGAAAGCCACGTGGGTAAGGCGGTGCCCGCGGTAATCATGTCTGACATCTGTCCCGTACAATCTCCGCTTCCATTCTGAATGGCGGGAACAAAACGCCGATCCTAAAACGATGCTCACGCTGCAGCGGAGCCCGAATTCTGGAAGGCCCGAGAACGTTCGGAATCGGAAAGGCATAAGAAAAAGCAGCTCGGACCCATCCTGTGTGTAAAAACCCATACACGTGAAGGGGGACGCGTGACTCTCAGGCCGTTTCAGGGGAAGATAGGACATTAGTACTCTAACTAAGCAATTGTGAAAGAGGGGAAAGGGGCGTCGGGATAGGGGATGGAAGGAGGGAGGGGGCAGAAGGAGAACAGGGGGAGGCCGGGGAGAAGGGGGGGAGGGGAATGAAGAAGCATGGCGTGACCGCACCCCTCGTCACTGCTGCGCTGGACTGCGCTGGGGTCAACGACGACAACGGCAGGAAAGGAGAAGGAGGACCGCGACAATTCACAAACCCTTTGAAACGGTAAGGGTGGAGGAGTAGGGTCTGAAAGACAGCGGAAAGGGAATTAGGAAATCGGCTCGAAGAGAATGCCCGGAGGTGCAGCCGGAAACAACTGCACGCGGCAATCGTCGTACTCCCCCATTTTCGCAATACCGTCATTTTCCTGAGATCCCAGGTCGCGGAACAAAAAGTGCCTGGCGAAGGACCCAACCGTAGGCAGTGATACGTACCGCATTCGTGAGCACCATCTTCGGTGGATCCTCCTATGCGGCTACGAAACGCTTGAGGGGGATGCCAAATTGGCCCGTCGGCGGCATGCAGCCTTTTCCACTGGGGCTTTCGGTGGAGCTCCCTACGGGGCCACGAAACGTGCCAGGGGTGTGCAGAAATGGGGCGGCACTAACATGCGGACCCTGCCGCTGCGGCCTTCGGTGGTGCCGCCTCAGGCCACGAAACGTGCGAAGGGTGCGCCAAACTGTGGAATGGAACCGCATGCGGGCGCTGCCACTGGGGCCTCAGGGGAGCACCCTGTGGGGCCGCGGAACGCGTAAGTGGTTCGCCGAAATGGGGGGGTGGAACCGCATGCGAATGCAGCCATTGGGGCCTTCGGTGGAGCTCCCTATGGGGCTATGAAACGTGTGAAGGGTGTGCCGAAACGGCGAGGAGGCGGCATGCGGGCCCTGCCACTGGGGCCTTCGGTGGAGATCCCTATGGGGCCACGAAACGCTGTACTGGGTGTGCCGAAACAGAAACATGCGGAGGGCAGAGGCAAGGAGGGGGAGGAGGGAGGAGGGGAGGAGGAGAGGAGGAGGAGGAAACGCGGGGCGCTGTCTCTTCAAAACCAGGAGTTAGAGTCAGCCCCTTTTTTTGTCGCTCACCTGGGCCTCGAGCCGAGACGCTCGGCCCCGGCAGCTGCTCGAGCAGGTGGGGTCCGAGGATCGCGCCGCATCGCCGATGCAAATGCATCGGCGACGTCGGCGATGCATCTGCGATGCCGATGCTGAGGAAATCGGGGTCAACATGGAGCCGCATCGCCGATGCAGCGGTGATGCGGCGGCGCGATCCTCCGACCCCGTCGGCTCGGAACCCATCTGGGAAGCCTGGATCCTCGGCACCTCGGCTCCTCGTCGTCGTCGTCGTCGTCGTCGTCGTCGGCGTCGGCGTCGGCGTCGGCGTCGGCGTCGGCGTCGGCGTCGGCGTCGGCGTCGGCGTCGGCGCCGGCGTCGGCGTCGGCGTCGGCGTCGGCATCGGCGTCGGAGTCGTCGGAGTTAGCTCCTCGTCGGGGGGGGCCCTCCCCCGCTCCTGTTCTCCACGTCCACCCCCCCGCTCCTACCCACCTCTCCTCTTTCTTCTGCTCCTTCTCCTCCTCCTCCTCCTCCTCCTCCTCCTCCTCCTACTCCTCCTCCTCCTCCTGCTCCTCCTCCTCCTCCTCCTAGTCCTCCCACTCCTCCGAGTACTACGATTACGACCACGTCGAGAGGTCGTCCGCGGGGGCGCGGACCTCGTCGAGGCCCGGCTGCAGCTCGAGGCCGGCGGAGACGCGGGCGAAGTAGTTGAAGGGCTGCGGCGCGCGGCGCGCGGCTCGGCTCGGAGCATCCGAGGGGCGGCCAGGCTCGGCTCGGAGCCTGGGGCGAAGGGGGAGGAGGGGGGAGGGGGAGGGAGGGGGAGGAGGGGGGAGGAGGAGGAGGAGGAGGAGGAGGAGGAGGAGGAGGAGGAGGAGGAGGAGGAGGAGGAAAAGGAGGAGGAGAAAGGAGGAGGGGGGGGGAGGGGGGAGGACAAGCTAGGTGCGCTCGCGTCATATCTGACGTCCTACCCCTCCCTCCCATCCCTTACCATGGCGCTGATTTTCTCTATCCGCGGACGCGTGTCGTAGCGGACCTGTGGCTCCGCGCGCGCGTGCGTAGTGGGTGGTGGTGCGCGTGCGTGCGTGCGTGCGTGTGTGCGTGGTTGTGGTGGTGGTGGTGGTGGTGGTGGTGGTGGTGGTGGTGGTGGAGCGGCGCGGTGGTGGCGGGCGGATGGGCGCGCGAGAAAGAGGCCCGCGCTGGGGCGAGAACGCCATCCTGAACGACGGAGGCAAACACCGATCCGAAAATGAGGCCCACGCTGCAGCGGGAGCACGATTCGGAACGATTCGGGAGCAGAAATGAGGCCGGCGCCTCAGCGAGAGCAGCATTTTGAAAAAAACGCAAGCGAAAACCCAACTCCCGGGAATCCTGTGTAAAAAACAGTACGCGGGGGGGGGGGTCGGCTACTTCCCAGCACGCCATCAGGGGAAGAGGGAGAGTAGTATTCATATTGAGTAATTGTGGAGGAGGAGGAGGAGGAGGAGGAGGAGGAGGGAGGAGGAGGGTGAGGAGGAGGAGGAGGAGGAGGAGGCACGGCCCGAGACGCCCGGCCCCCGAGGGCGATGCGGCCGGGGCGCGGCGCGCTCCCGCCGCCCCCCCCCCCCAGCAGGCGGCACTCCGCTGCGGCCCTCTCCGGCCGCCGGCCGGAGTGCTCGGGGGGCGCCTCCCGCAGCGCGCCCGCGCAGGTGTGGCCCGAGGGTCGCGCCGCATCGCCGATGCCGACGCCGAGGAAGCCGGAGTCGGCACCGTGCCGCATCGCCGAGATGCGGCGGCGGCGCGGAGCGATCCTCTGACCCCATCGGCTCGGACCCCCTTTGGGAGGCCTGGATCCGAGCATCGGCTCCTCGGCCCCGGCGGCTGCCCGCGAGAGGCCGTCCGCTGGGGGCGGGCCTCGTCGAGGCCTGGTCTGAGGGGTAAGAAATAATCATCACTCCTTCATCACTCCTTCCCCTCGCCCCGCAGTTCAAAGTTGGCACGCGTACGCATCACCGCCCGGACGCTCAAACTCGGAAGATCTGAAGCCAAGATTGCATTCGGGGGGAGGGTGGGGCGAGTTCGAGCCAGATGTTGCGCGTGAGCGTGGCTCAATGGTTTCCGACACCTGTCAGACCCCACCTGGGAGGCCTCGAATCTCGGCGGCACTG
>CAUYUJ010008358.1:80000-83968 GCA_963575745.1 Prorocentrum cordatum
CGCATACCCGTCGGTCGCGTGGGTAGAACCATGAAGTAGGAAGGCGTTGGAAGTAGATTGGGTGTCCGCCCGCCTCCTGAAGAGGAGGGAAGAGGGAAAACCACTCGACTCTCGAAGAAGGAAGGCGTCTAAAGTAGATTGGCAACTGGGAATCCAAAAATACCTACTTTCAACGACCGATGGGTAATGTAAGGAACGCATGTTTTTTTTTCTGGACGCGGCGGGCCTGGCAACCCGACCCCCTCCTTAGACTTACGATCCATGACATCGCGGATGACATGTTTCCGTTCGGACGTTTGCGAGTAGGCACTTTGCGAGTAGTGGAACGCGCTCGGTGACGCCTGACAGGGCTCGAGCTGAACAGTGTGTTTCCTTCCCGTTCTGTGTTGGTTCTCCTTCGTTCTGGATTCCTTCTGTCTTTGCTGCGAAACGACATCAAAACGAAAACGGCCAACGAAATCGCCCAAACACCGTTTAGCTCGAACCCTGGGCCACAAACAGGTTGCACGACTTGAGCAGGGACCGACCGTCCCGGCATTCCTATAGTCCTACCACGAAATGTTCTTAGAACCCAGAAATGCTCTAATAACAGACACAATGTTCTTAGAACATAAACCCGATGTGTTAAAACAAGACAGACTCCGCCAGAAATGTTCTAAGAACATTTCCTGGAAACCACAACAGGTTCTTAGAACACTGTCCGGTAGGGCTATAGGCGAGCGAAGACGCTTTGCCACTGCTTGAACAAGCAGGTTCCACGACGGAGATCTGAGGAACGGCCCGGCAACCCGACCCCCCCCCTGAGCCCAGACCGGCCTTTGCTTCAGCGTCCTGACTGTAGGCCGCCGACTGTGAGGGGCAACGATAGGGGCGACTGGCACAGAAGGGGGGAATGCATCGACGTGGAACTGGCGATACATCGCCGACAGATCGGCGACAGGCCCCCGATAGTGAGTCCGCACGTTCCTGGGCGGAGTGGGACTATCGGGCCCCATATCGGTGATCAATGGGCGATTGGGGGTCAACAAGGACCGACCACAACGATGCTTAGATCGAATGGCGCTTTAAAGCCAAAACCCAAACGAAACCCAACATTTGAAACGAACGTTTACAACCAGACTGGTGACTGGTGCCAAATGAAACGAACAACGAAACGAGGCCTTCAAAAGAACAAGAAACCGAAACGAAACAAAACAAAAAACGGAACTGAAAACACAACTAAGGCCCAAACCGAGCCAAACAGCGTTGTGGTCAGTCCTTGGCGGTCGATGCATCCCGAGTAGGAGGAGGAGGAGGAGGAGGAGGAGGAGGAGGAGGAGGAGGAGGAGGAGGAGGGAAGGGGGAGAAAGAGGAGGAAAGGAATATGAGGAGGAGGAGGAGGAGGAGGAGGAGAAGAAGGAGGAAAGGAGGAGGAGAGGAGAGGAGGAGGAGGAGGAGGAGGAGGAAGGAGGAGGATGAGGAGGGGGAGGAGGAGTAATGAGGAGGGGGCGGGGGATCCTGGGAGTGCCCCTGGGCAGCTCCTGGAGGCCCCCCCTGTGCCCATCTCCCCCCCCCCTATCGTCACCCCGACCTCGCGCCGCGCGCCCCGGCCGCAAACGGCTATCCCCCCGCCCCGCGCGTGCTCGGCTCACGGGGGGGGGGGAGCGTCCCCCTACAGGGGGATTTTCGACGAAAAATAAAAAATACTCCCAAACATATCCCAAAAAGGTCAAGAAAAACCTTTTAAGAAAGGCCCCACACTATTTTTGGACCATTTTGGGGGTATCTTTTAGTTTTTTCGTCGAAAATCCCCCTGTAGGGGGACAAGCCCGACTGAACCCCAGCGGCGCGCGGCGCTCCCCCCGCCCCGCGCGTGCTTGGCTCAGGGGGGGAAGCGTCGAGCCTGAGTCGGAGGTGCCCCCCCCCAGCGTTGAACCCCTGAGGGTGACCTGGACCAACAAGGTAGCTAACTTTTATGTCGGGCGCGTCCCCCGTACAGGGGGATTTTCGACGACAAATCAAAAATACCCCAAACAATACTCCAAAAAAGGTAACAAATGCTCCAAAAATAATCCCCTGACTATTTTGGGACCATTTTGGGGGTAGTTTTTATTTTTCGTCGAAAATCCCCCTGTAGGGGGACAGGCCCGACTGAACCCCAGCGGCGCGCGGCGCTCCCCCCGCGCCTTGCGTGCTTGGCTCAGGGGGGGGAAGCGTCGAGCCTGAGTCGGAGGTGCCCCCCCCAGCGTTGCCCCTGAGGGTGATCTGGACCAAGGTTACTAACTTGATGTCGGGCGTGTCCCCCTACAGGGGGATTTTCGACGAAGAATAGAAAATACACCAAACAATACCCCAAAAAGGTCAAAAAATGCTCAAAGAATAATCCCCAGCCGCCCCACGCGTGCTTGGCTCAGGGGGGGAAGCGTCGAGCCTCAGTCGGAGGTGCCCCCCCAACGTTGCCCCTGAGGGTGATCTGGACCCAGGTAACTAACTACGCCTGGTTCGTGTCGTGACGACCCCGGCGTTGATTTCTGGCACCGTGGGGATCGTTCAACCTGGCACAATCGGTCGGCCGATCCCGTGTTGCCAGCGGCGTTCCACGTTGAACGCCGGCGGCGGGGTCGCCGTCGGTCAACGCGACGCGAACCTACCGCATGCAGAGGAAGAAAAAACGGCATCAACATAAACTTTCGACGGTCCGCATGCGAGGAGCTCCGACAGTCTATGGTCATGCAGCTGATTCGTCTGTCTTTATTTTGCCCCTGAGGGTGATCTAGACAAGGGGAACCAACTCGGCTGCACGTAAGGAGTGACCCTAAGCAAGAACTTTGTGGGCCCCGGAAACGGCAGGGCCGTTTTTTCACCGTTTCCATAAAAATGTCCCTTGAACATGGAAACGGCAAAAGAACGGCGACTGGAAACGGCAAAAAAACGGCTCCAGGATTGGAACCGGAGCCGGAACTGGTCAAAAAACGGAGACGGAACCGATAAAAAAACGGCGTCGGAGCCGGCAAACGGCAAAACGGAACTGGCAAAAAAACGGCCCTGTCGTTTCCAGGGCCCACTAAGGGCAAGAATGACCTTTGATGCGCGGCTTCAGGAGGGGCGCGAGGGGGCCAAAATCCAAGCGCGCGTGCAGGCCGCTCAGCGGCGCTGCTGTCGCATCGCATTGTAGCGATCGGGGGGCCCCAGTGGGCCCGCATCGAGGGTCACTCCGGCGAAGGGTCACTCTTACCGGGAGCGGCCAAGAGGAGGGTGTCCAAGAGGGGGGGGTGCAAACCATGGCCGGCGGCGTGTGCGCGGCCCAGCGGGGGGGCCAGGGACGTAATGAAATGAGAAGAGGCGCCATGAAATCTGGGGAAATATCATGGCCCCCCGCCATGATATCCACACCCCTAGTCATCACCCCCCTCTTTGCCGCCCCCGATCTTACGTGTGATCGACGAACTACCTTTGATTGTGGCCAGAAGTGAGATCATCGATCTTGAAATGGGTGACCTGGCGAGGCGAAGTGCCCCCTGAACCCAAGCCCCCGTACCTCCGTACTCGCTCGCAGCCTCTTGCCACGATGCCCACAACTGAAAAGCTCGAGCTACGGTCGGCCCGTATCATAAGGGTGCGCGATAAGGATGCAGGGGCCTCGGACGCCCATTTCGAAGCTTCTCGAGCGGGGCGCGGCCGACGGAAGTGGCGAAAGATGGACCGAGGAGGCAAGGTTGCACGGGCACCCTTGGGAAATTTGTACCGTCCTTACTGTGCCGGTTGACCGTGCTCGCTCGCAGCTTCTTTGAAGGGGCCGCAGGACACACAAATAAATACACACACATGAAAATATTCCCCATATGTTCCAATATGTTTGGGGTTCTCGTCTTCCCCCCCACTTCCCAAATTCTTGCATATCTTCCTGAGAGTCGACGACTGATTGTGTCTGTGTGTTTCTTTCCCTCTCCTCCTCCTCCTCCTCCTCCTCCTCCTCCTCCTCCTCCTCC
>CAUYUJ010008358.1:84068-131568 GCA_963575745.1 Prorocentrum cordatum
GAACATTTGCAGCCGCGTTGCGGATGGATGCCGCTTCGTTTTCAAAATGTAGCTCTCGCCTTAGCGCCGCACGTTCGTCTCAATGGTTGCAGCACTTCCAGCGATTCAGGGTGGCTCCTTCTAAAAACAGAATGTGGCTATCGCCTGAGCGCCGCGCACATTGGTGAACAATACCTGCAACAGTACGAAGGACTCGGATGGCAAATTCCAAGGGATTGCGCTCCGGCAAGATTTAGGATTGTCAAGACCCAACAATCAAGCTGATTTTCGATGTCTAAATCCGAGAAATTTTGTCTTGGCTCGATGTCGGATTCCCTGGCCGCAGCAATCATGTGATTTCGCGGCGGTGAATCCCCAGAAACGACGTTGTTGCACGATTGGGGATTATCCGACGGCTGCTTTCCAATGGGGCACTTCCCGCAGTGAACATCAGTTCTTGTAGAGACATGTGACGAGGGAAGTGGGGGGGAGGGTCTATTACAAGATTGTTGTTGCGCTCTGGGTTCACACTGATCCTCCTCCTCCTCCTCCTCCTCCTCCTCATCTTCCTCCCCCTCCCCCACCCACCACCCCTCCTGCCTGATCTCCGCCCTCCTTCCTCTCTCCTCCTACTCTCCCTCCTAGCACGCGCACGCACGCAAGCAGACTAAAGGCAGATGAGCTCCCAGCCTCTTCTGGAGTATAAGGGGTGAGAAAAAAGAGGGCTGTACCCCCCCCTCCTAGTTACTCCTCCTCCTCCTCCTCCTCCTCGCTAGACTTCCCTACTCTCTTCTGCAGGGTGGCTGGCTGGGGCAATGGTGACTTCTACCCCCCGGACAGGACCGCACATAAACCCTTGAGCGGCCATAGATTTAAGTCGGGCGTGTCCCCCTACAGGGGGATTTTGGGTGAAAAATAAAAACTACTCAAAAAATGCCCCCAATTACTGAAAAATAATCAATAAAATTGTCCCCAGACTATGTTTAAACTATTTTTGGATATTCCTCCTGCAGAGGGACACGTCCGACTTAACCACAGATCCCGCCTCCCTCCTCTCCTCTCCCATGCCCGCCCGGCGCACTCGCTCAACTGTCCCCTGCCTTTCCGTTTACGTTGCCCCGGTTCCCTCTTCCCCTGTACCGTCACTCCTCCTCCTCCTCCCCCTCCTCCTCCTCCTCCTCCTCCTCCTCCTTCCCCTCCTCCTCCGTCCCCACCTCCTCCTCCTCCTCCTCCTCCTCCTCCTCCTCCTCCTCCTCCTGAGTTGCTAGTGAGGCCTGCCCTTCACACATTGACCTACGTTTGCGATTCCATTTTCTAGGACGGTCGAGGTGGACGGGAACAAAGCAAACAAACGGAGCAAGAGGCGCAGCAGGAAGAGGAGCGTCAGGACCAACGGAGAAGCTGAGAAGGGAAGGAAGACGGGACCGTCTATCGATGGTGAAATCCCCATGGTGATCCCTTGGGAAAGCATTGAAGGGCACTCCTGAAGCAACACCTCCAGTTATAGGAGTTCCAGTGCGTCCAGGTGCACAAGGAAAAACCTCTAGCAACACAAACCCCACCTCGAATGTTGCAAAGACTCGCCAGCGAAGCGACAATGAACAATACTATGAACTTTTGCGGTCCCAATGTTGTAGGCATGTCGTCCCGATTTGACCATCGTCAGAACTCTATATTGAGGTCGGGCGGGTCCCCCTGCCGCCGGATTTTGGGCGAAAAACAAAGCAATAGTCAACACACAACTCAAAACTAGTCAATCAATAATCGAAAAAGCGTTCCAAAACTATGTGTTTTCTATGTTTGAATATTCCTCCTGTACAGGGACACGCCCGGCTTAACTCTGTATAGTGACGTCCAACTTTAGTTTCGCATCCGTCTTCATGTTTTTGTGATGTGGAATTTTGTGTCATCCTTGCTCTTCCTGTCTTGCCCTAGCGTCAGGACCGCGCGCCTCGCGGACGTACACCTTGGGCAGTCATGCGGGTCGCAAATTCATCGCCCTCAAACCCAACGCAAATAGACACTGCAAACTTCCCTTACCACGCGATACCTGCACGCTTGCATGGCACATGGACATTCGTTCATTTGACATGGACTTTGCCTACTGGCCACTGGGACCGAGATGCAGGGGCCAAGGGAGCAGGAACAGGCGTGCCGAGGAGGAGGAGGAGGAGGAGGAGGAGGAGGAGGAGGAGGAGGAGAGAGGGAGGAGGAGGAGGAGGAGGAGGAGAAGTAGAGAGGAGCGGGATGAGAGGAGGAGGGGGAAGAGGAGGAGGGGAGAGGGGGAGGAGGAAGGAGGAGGAGGCGGAGGAGGGGAGGAGGAGGAGGAGAGGAGGAGGAGTAGGACGGAGTGAAGGGGAGGTGAATGCTAGGCCACTCGGGGCTGGCTGGCTCCGATGACTCCCGCAAGCCGAGGGCTTCCCTGCGAACACTATGGATATGCGGAGCCTTCGGTAGGCCCGCTCGCCCCAACCGAGAGGAGCAGGAGGAGGAGGGAGGAGGAGGGAGGGGAGGATGAGGAGGTAGGAGGAGGAGGAGAGGAGGAGGAGAGGAGGCGGGGGAGGAGGAGGAGGAGGAGGACCCTCCGGAGCCTCGGGAGGCTCGCGCCCCCGCGCGCCAGCGGTGCGCGGCCCTCGCGCCGCGTCGCCCCTGGAGAAGGGCGGCCCTGCCGCCCGAGCCCCGCGGGTCGCGCGAGGGCGGGGCTCTCGGCTTCGCGCCCCCCCCGGGCGACCTGGGGAAGGGTTAAGTCGGGCCTGTCCCCCTACAGGGGGGATTTTCGACGAAAAATAAAGCATACCCCAAGAATCATCAGACCATAGTCCCAACATAGTCTGGGGACTATTGTTGGACTATTGTTTTGCCTTTTTGGTGCATTTTTGGGATATCTTTTATTCTTCGTCGGAAATCCCCCTGTAGGGGGACAGGCCCGACATAAGGGAAGGGACGGGGTTGGGAGGACGGGGGGGGAGGGGCAGAGATCGGCAGGATCGAGGCGGGTACCCATCGTTCGGAAGAAGCAGATAGAAACATGAAATAGGAAGGCGTTGAAACTGGATTGGGTTCTGTCCGCCCCCCTTGGGGGGACGGAAAAGGTGAAGCCACTCGATCATTGAAGTAGGAAGGCGCTTAAAGTAAGTTGGAATATGGGAATCCAAAAATAACTACTTGCAACGACAGATGGGTACTGAAAGAGTGGGCACGAGCACCGACAGCATCTCCTTCCTGCTCACTTTGAGAGTAGGGACCACTGCCGGTGTCGCCATGGACGTCTTCCATTCGAGACAGAAGGCCGCCCGCCCAACAGCGGCCGTGGTCGCTTTTAGACAAACTTTGTTGTTGGGCCTCGTGCCCATTTTTCCGTACCCCTACTTCGAGCGTCGAAAAAAAAAGATACCGATGTCGCCTGCACGTGAGAATGACCCTGGGTAGGTGTGACCTCTGGTGCGCGGCTTTCGGGGGCCGCGTCGGGCCAGATTCCAGCACGCAGACCAACGCTGGGGCCACCCCTGTGGGCCGCACCAGAGGTCACTCCAGCCAAGTGCTGGTTCTACCAGTAGACGAAAAGGCCGTTACCCCCCCCCACCTCGCCCAGGATGCGCCCCGACGAGAATCACAGAATCACAAGGATAATACGGCCGTGGTGACGAAGGGCTCTCCAGGACGAGCAGCGAATACCGGTATGTTTTCCTCCCCAAAGATCAGACGTTACAAATGAAGTCAACATCGCCAACATGACGACCTGAGCCCTACCCTCATCTTCCTGCACAACTTTCGAGCCAGGCCAATCTCTGATGGCCCCTGGGCCCGACACCAAGCGAAAGCGCCCGGCGCAACAAAATCTGCAGCGCCTGGGCCCTTCTTCCCCTCGTCTCAGGTCCCGCCGAGAAACCGCGTGGGGACGCCCAGGTCTTGTTCCCAAGAACCGTTGGGCTCCTGAGTAAGAACAGCTGCGTCTCCGTTCCACCCCATCGTCTCTGCTTCACCCCATGCCCAACGCACCTCTGACGTGCCCTGCTTCTTGCTGGTTTGCATGGGCCTCGTGGCCCTCTGAGGCTGAACTTTAGACGCCCGAAAGTGGTACGGAAAGAATGGGCACGATGCGCAACAACTAATGTTGTCCCAAACCAACAAAGGTCGCTGTTTGGCAGGCAGCCTTCTGTCTCGAATGGAGAACGTCCGCAACGACGCCGATAACGAACTCCGTTCAAAATGTTCAGGAACTGCTGTCGGCCTTCGTACAAACACTTCCAGTGCCCGCTTCGATCCTGCCGATGAGCCGCCGCCAGTGGCGGCGGTGGCCTGCAACTCCGACCGGTAAGCGGCCGCCGCAAACCGCCAGGCCAGCTCTGCCGCCGGGTAAACAGGTGCACGGGCTGCCCGCCGCGAGCGAGCCCCTGGGCCGCAGCGGGGAGAGCGAGCCGCACGGGCGGGGCCCGCCCGTTCCGCGCGAGGGGCGGTGCGCGAGCCGACCCAGACTTTCGACAAGTATTATCATTATTGTCGTCATTCGCATTATGATTGTTATTACGACTAATACTGTTATTATTATTGTTGACATTGTTTTTAATATCATTAGGATTGTTAGTACCACTAGTCTTACCTTTACTACCACTACTACTGATACTACTCTTGCTGCTACTACTACCACTACTTCTACCACTACTTCTACCACTACTACTACTACTACTACTACTACTACTACTACTACTACTACTACTACTACTACTACTACTACCACCTACTACGACTACTGACTACTGACTACTACTACTACTACTACTGTTACGGCTACTATTACTACTACTACTACTACTACTACTACCACTACTACTACTACTACTACTACTACTACTACTACTACTACTACTACGACTACTACTACTACTAACTAACTTCCTACTACTTCTAAAACTAACTAACTAATACGACTACTACTACTACGACCTACGACTTCTACTTCTTCGTCATTCTCCACCACTACTACTAGCTACTTTCTAAACTAGTTTTCTACTACCATTAACTACTACTACTACTACTAACTACTACTACTACTCTACTACTCCCTACTACTGCTACCATGCTTCCACGTCCTCTACTACTACTACTCTACTACTACTACTACTACTACCTACTACTACACTACGAGTACACTACTACTACTACACTACTACTACTACTACTACTACTACATACTACTACTAAACATCTTAAACTTCTACTACTCGACTACTACTACTACTACTACTACTCCTACTACTAACTACGACCTTCTAACTTTTACTTACTACTACTACTACTACTGCTACTACTACTAACCTAAGACTACTACTACTTCTTCTACTACTACTACTACTACTACTACTACTACTACTACGACGACGACGACGACTATAACTACTACCAATAATAATGATAATAATAATAATAATGCGACGGCTACGACGACGACTACGACTACGACTACGACTACGACGACGACGACGACGACGACGACGACGACGACGACGACGACGACGACGACGACGACGACTACTACTACTACTACTCCATCTCCTACTACTACTGCTACTACTACGGATTTACGCTGGATATTGTTAGTATGATGTTCATCAGTATGGGTAGTATTGCCACTATTGGAATTCTTCGTATGATTTCTACTACGACTAGTATCCGCACTCATAAAACTATTGCTTTTATTCGTAGTAGTATTCATAACAGCATGAGCATCATGACATGTTTTCTTTGTTTTACCAGATATACCATGAGTGTTAACACTATTCGTGATGCGACCTTTTTTTGTATTCTGAAACCGAAAATAGTAACAGTAATACTATTATTATTGCTTCTGCTAGCGTTCGGAGTAATACTCTTATTAGTATTACTATGTTGCTTCGGTTGTTGTCGCACTGGACAGGCTCAACCAGAGCCTGGGGCCTCGACTGGGCTGCACTGGTGTAGCCCCGAGCACTTCACACGGCTGCACGTGCTGGCAATGCTCTCGCACCTGCCATGCACGCCAGGGGAGAGAAAGGAGGGGGATCTCCGACGAATCAGCTTCGACGACATGACTGTTCAATCCCAACCTTTTCCTTCGATGGCCTCCTGGGCCCGTTATCCCCGGATCTCCGAGAGTTGGCATTCTTTCTGACGGGCATGATCGCGCAGCTTCGGGCCCCTGACCATCACATATTAACCCGGCCCGACAAATCAAACAGAAAGATGGGGTCCAGGGCTCTGGTCGTGATCTTGTTTTACGAAAATACACCTCTTTGCAACGTCGGATCTTAGGGCTGAGCTCTCGGGGGCGTCCAAGAAGTGGACGTCCAAGAGGGGGGTTCGCGAATCATGGCCCGAGGAGTGTGCGCGGAGGGGGGGGGGCCAGGGAGCGCACTGAAAGAAACCGTGGGGGGCCACAAAATCCAGGGAGGTATCGTGGCCAACGCCATGAGATCCAGCCCCCCTCGTCATCACACTGGCCGCCCCCGATCCTTGCCTTCAGCCCACGGGCCCCGCTCTCGGGCCCCGTGGGCCATCGAGAGTGGACCCAGGACGCAGAACGGCCCACCCAGGGGGAGGGGTTTCGGGAGCTCTGGGGCCGCGGGTCGCACAAACCATGCGCGGGACGGGGGATGTCTGGGGACGGGCAGGGGGGACTGCGCTCCCTTCCTTCAGACGCGGGCCGCGACGCTCCCCCCCCCCCCCCACAGAGAAACAACGAAGGGGCCCCAGGACACACAAATAAATACACACCAATAAAAAGACTCTCCATATTTTCGCATATTTCCTGGGTTTCTGTCTCCCCCCCCCACTTCCCATAGTTTCCCACACTTTCCTGGGGGCTCGACGATGACTTGTGTCTCTGTGTGTTTCTTTCCCTCCTGAAGCAGGCGCTGCAGACACACACGAGCCCTTGGAGGTCCGCGCGGGTGTCTTGCATCGGCGCTGGGCCCCCCCGGGCGCCGCCTCCGGCGCCGCCCCCGACGCGCTCCGCGGGCCTGGGGAGCTCCAAAGTTTCCCCGCGTGGCGCGCCACGCCGACGGCCCGCGGGAGCCGCGGCGTGAGGTCGCCGTGCCGTCCTGCGGTCAGACCCGCTTCTTATCCTCGCCCGTATGGTCTTGGCATTGTCCTCCCTCTCCTCCTCCTCCTCCTCCTCCTCCTCCTCCTCCTCCTCCTCCTCTCCTCCTCCTCCTCCTCCTCCTCCTCCTCCTCCCCCTCCTCCTCCTCCTCCCCCTCCTCCTCCTCTTCCTCCTCCTCCTCCTCCTCCTCCTCCTCCTCCTAGGCCCTCCGTCGTGTACGGGGTCCGGTTCACTCGTTCAGGGTCCACGCGATACATGTATGTACTCTACATGCTCGCGTCCAGCGCCGATGCAAGAGACCGGCGCGGAGCGCCAAGAGTGCACGGTTCTACCGCCTGTCCTTCCTCGAGGGACTGCGCCCTGTTTCCTCTGGACGTGCCACGTGGCGTCGTCTCGATCAGGGGTGGGGCAGTGGCCGAAACTGTGCCCGAATACCAGTCCGAGTGTGACCGAAACCTTCGTTCGATTTGTTACGAGTGTGCCCGAGCATGGCCGAAATTGTGATTCGCGTCGGTCATAATATCGGTCGCATTGCGTTCTCGGTGATAGCTTCGAGCGCGCTTCGGTCGCATTTTTCTGATACATACCTCTTCAGCTGAGCTGATAGGCTGAAGGGGGCCAGGCACCATGAGACGTGGCCCTACGTCCGGGCCCCGCTCTCCCCCTCCAGCCGCCTACCTTCGTGGGCGAGAAGCTCGCGGAGGGCCTCTTGAGCGAGGACTCCATGGACGAGGACACTATGGCCCAGGACCTTATGGGCGCCTTCTGGGCGTGTACTGTGGCGAGGGCCCTATGGGCGAAGACCCTTTGATGGTTGAGCCCTGGTGCCTAACGCTGGTGGGCCAGGTGCCGAATAGCGCGGGCGGAGATTCGAGACACGCCCACCCCCCACCCCCCCCATACAGGCCTCCCAGATGGGGTCAGAATTGACGGGGTCGGAGCATCGCGCCGCATCGCCGAAGCATCGACGATTCATCGGCGACATCGGTGGTGCATCGGCGACGCCGGCGTGGAGAAAGTGGGGCAACACATCGAGCCGCATCGGCGATGCCTCGGCGATGCGGCGCGATCCTCCGACACGGTCTTCTCGGACCCAACCTGGGAGGTCTGGACCAAACCTCTCGACCCCTTGCCCGTGGGTACTTCTTCGTCCCGGATCCGTGTCTGACCGCCATGGGGCCTGGAACGGCCCCCAGGGACCGAACTCAAAGAACAAACGTCGGGATTTAACAAAAATCATGTGGGCTGAAATCTACTGGGATGGGCGCGGGGGTTGCCAATGGGATAGGGAGTTGATCAGTGAATGCCAAGATGGTTGATATCTGGTCTAGCCTGGCTTCTCAATGGATTACACATTCCCTAACCAACTTATGGGGTTTGAGAACTCCACTAAGTGGCTGGAGCCTTCTTAGCCCCGATCGCTAACTCCCCTAAGCCACTTCGGGCATATGTAACCCACTTAGAAGCTAGGCCAGGCCGATATCACCCACCTTGGCATCTGCTGATGACCTCCCTCTCCCCTTTTAGCAGCCCCCACGCCCATCCCAGTGGAGGAGGCGAAGGGGGGGGCGGCGACATTCGGGCACGCACCGCTCCGCACCGCCAGCCGCCCACATCTGGTTACACGCAAGAGTGACCCTGGGCAAGAGTGACCTTTCGTGCGCGGCTTCACGGGGCCGCACAGGGGCCAACTCCAAGCAACCTAAGCGCGCCAGCCTATGCTGGCGGGACCCCTTCGCAGGGCGGCTCGCGCAAGGGGGTAGCGGGAGGGGGGAAGCCTTCTTAGCAGGAGGCTGCTTCTTAGCAGGCGCCGGCCTATATCTACATACAATCAAGGCCCGCGCCTCTGCGCCGGCCCACTATCTCCTTTGCGCGTGGCCGTCTCTGTCGGGTGTTGCTAGGAGTGCCCCTGGCCCAAGGTGCCCCTAGCTTTTCGCTCCATTCTGGGGCCCCTGGGGCCCTCTGGGCCTCGTGAGGGGTGCCTTGGAGGCCGTCTGGGCCACCCCGAGAATCCTGCGGGTACCTTGGGCCAGGGGTACTTCTAGCAACACCCGTCTCTGGTAGGGGGCCACCTGCGAACCCTACCCCTACCCCCCACGATTTCTGAGGGGGAGGGTAGGGTTCACGTCGCTCGGGAGCTCCCAAACGAAGTGAACCCCACCCTCCCCCTCAGAAACCGTGTGGGGTATAGGGGTAGGGTCCGCACGTGGCCCCCTAAAACTTCTAGCAACGCCCGCCTCTGGGCCCGCACGACACTTCCCTCCGGCGAAGGGCCACTCTTGCGCGCAGCCGCCCTCGGGAGCGGCCAAGAGGGGGGACCGGCGGCATGTGCGCGGCCCAGCGGGGGGCCAGGGACGTACTGGAATAAGAAGGGGCGCCATGAGATCTGGGGAAACATCATGGCCCCCGCCATGATATCCCCCCCCCCGCCCCCTAGTCACCACCCCCCTCTTCTCCGCCCCCGAGAAGGGCCACTCTTGCGCGCAGCCGCCCACCTCCCGGCGCGCCGCGCTCCGCACCGCGGGCCCCTGCCGCGGGCGGCGCTCCTTTGAGCGCCGGGCTCGGCGCCACGTCCCCCGACCCTGCGGGCCGGCTCGCCTTGCGGGCCAGCGGCTGGGGCCGCAGCGAGCGGCCCGCGTATGTACACGTGCGAGCTCGGAGGGAGCAGATCCTGCGTTCTGTGATCGACAAGGGCCTCCTCCTCCTCCTCCTCCTCCTCCTCCTCCTCCTCCTCCTCCTCTCTCTCCCCTCTCCTCCTCCTCCTTCTCCTTCTCCTTCTCCTCCTCCTCCTTCTCCTCCTCCTCCTCCTCCTCCTCCTCCTCCCCCTCCTCCTCCTACTCCTCCTCATCATGTTCAGCAGCAGCATCAGAGCCAGCAACATCATCATCATCATCATCATCATCATCATCATCATCATCATCATCATTATCATCATCATCAGCATCATCATCAGCATCATCATCATCATAATCATCATCATCATCATCATCATCGTCATCATCATCGTCATCATCACCATCATCATCAGCATCATCGTCATCATCATCGCCATGATCATCAGCATCATCAGCAGCATCATCACCACCATCATCATCTTCATCATCAGCATCACCCCTAGCATCAGCAGCAGCATCGTCAACATTATCATCATCATCAACAGCAGCATCATCATCGTCGTCGTCGACGTCGTTATCATCACCACCATCATCATCATCACCATCATCAACATCACCACCATCATCATCAGCATAATCAGCATCATCAGCATCATCAGCATCAGCAGCACCGACATCAACATCACCATCATCATCATCACCATCAGCATCGCCATCACTACCATCATCATAATCACCCTCTTCATCTCCATCGTCAGCCGAATATTCATCATCAACTTCATCTTCATCTTCATCGTAACCTTCATCAGTATCATTATCATCATCGTCATCGTCATCGCCATCGTCAGCATCACCAGCATCATAGGCAGCAGCTACATCGTCTTCATCGTCACCATAATCATCAACACCATCACCACCATCTATACCCATCACACCCATGCGCACCATTATCATCACCACCACGATCACCACCACCATCATCATAACCACCACCATCTTCACGATCATCATCATCAACACCACCATCACTATCATACTCATCAAGATGGTCGCCATTGTTACCGCCAACATCACCATCAGTACCGTGGTCACAATCATCGTAAACAACATCAGCATCAACATCATCTTCACCATCACCATCACCACTGTTACCTCCAGCATCATACCCGTCACAAACATCAATAACAACATCCTCGACATAATCAGCACCAATACCACCATCACCATCAGCAACATCATGATTACCAATGCTCCTCCTCCTCCTCCTCCTCCTCCTCCTCCTCCTCCGCATCATCATCATCATCATCATCATCATCATCATCATCATCATCATCATCATCATCATCATCATCATCATCATCATCACCATCATCAGCATCATCATCATCATATCATTACTATCATGATTATTATTATTATTATTACTACTATTATTATCCTGCTCGCTAGGCCCTCCTCCTCCTCATCCTCATCCTCCTCCTCCCCTGGATCGAACCCCCTCTCCTCTTGCTCTTGCTTCTGCGTCTCTGCCGTCCCCTCTGCTGCCTATCAATGTCGCTGCTGGCTCCAATGTCGAATACGACGCAGCCCACCCCTGTGAGGGGCCGTTGCCCCTGGGGTAGGTGGATAAAACTAGGTTATATGTAAAGTCCTTGCCGCCTCGTCCTCCTCCTCCTCCTCCTTCTCAGCCTCCCCATCCCCCTTTCCACTTTCCCTCGCTGTCCTCCTCCTCCTTCTCCTCCTCCTCCTCGTGCTCCTCGTCCCTAGCACCCTTCTCCTCGTTGCACTCGCTGCCCCTGCCTCTCCTCCCCCTCCTGCCCCAGCGGCTGATCCTGCTGCTGCTGCCTTGCCTTCCCCCCCTCCTCCTCCTCCTCCTCCTCCTCTCCTCCTCCTCCTCCTCCTCCTCCTCCTCCTCCTCCTCCTCCTACTCCTCCTCCTCCTCCTCCTCCTCCTCCTCCTCCTCCTCCTCCTCCCCCTCCCCCTCCTCCTCCTCCGGCTCCTTCCCGCCCTCTCGCCGGGGCGCCGCTCAGCTCGCGGCCGGCAGCGAGCCTCTGTGCGCGGAGGCCCCCGCGGGGAAACGGAGCCGCGCGGGCGCCCGCCACGAGAGACGGCGACGGGGGAGGGGCGCCGCGGGCACCGCGAATTCGCCGGGAGCGGGCTCGAGCTCCTCCGTGGTGGAGGCGCGGCCTCGGTATGGCTCGGACGTCCAGGTCCCGTGCCTTTTCTCGGGTCTCGTGCGTGCAAATATTTTGCTCGATGGTCCAGGATGGTCCTCGATGGTTCCCGCCGAGGAAAAATACTTACGTATGCACACGTCCGAGCGATGCCGAGTGGCGGAGGAGGGAGAGGAGCGGGGCGAGCAGGGAGGCGGGGGGAGAGGGCGAGGCAGGGAAGCGGGGGGGGGGAGGACGGAGGGCGTGGCAGCGCCGCGGGAGGAAGGGGCCCAGGAAGCATCCTCGTGGCCGCGCAGCGTTGCGTATTACAGGGCAGTTGTTTATACATATGATTTTGAAAACCGTATGATTTTTAATACACCATTAATTTATGAGTAAATTCGTGCATGAACTCATCGTTGTTTTTAGTACTACAACCCATTTTTAAAAAAAATACATGATCCGCACGCGGAGCATGTATGAAAAAACGGCACTGTACTCTGATGATGCGAATGCAGCGGCTTCTTCTGTCCACCCGCACAACACAGGAAGCCAGACAGAATGGGGAACCAGTCTGCATTTTCCGTGCTGGATGCTGCTCTGGATTCGCTTTCTCGAGATATTCTGGGCAACAGGCCCAGCATTTTGCAGCTGCTAGATGAAACTCCCCTCGAGCAAGATCCGCGTGAAGGGTGTGTCGAATTAGGTGCCGGTCCAGCCATCGCATTACCATAAGGAACACTGGACAAGGAACGAAGGGGCCTTTTTCTGGCCACTGCGAGTCTCGGCCATGAACAGGTCCCTCGTCCTAGATCGGAGAAGCGGCCCCAATAGCATAGCCCCTCCTGATCCCAGAGGGATCCTCATGCCAAAATCTTGCCTATTAAGGCAGCAGCAGCGGCATGGATGAGAGGACGGGGAGGAGTGTGAGGACGAGAGGGAGGCGCGGCGCTGCGCATTCAAAACAAGAGTCGACCCCACAGGAGGGTTGGGAGAAATATGGAACTCCGAGTTTTTGCGCACTACCCGAGGTGTGCTTCCAACAAGGAAGCCCTCACGGCAATCGCAATGTGTGTGCGAAGCACCCGCGACACGCTGCCGACATGCACCGCGAAACACCATGCGCGATAACCATCAATTGTAGGAACAGAGCACAAGTAGTGCGCCCGGTAAATACAAGCTGGTGTCCAGAGCCCATGTTTGAAAATTGGCAAGCTTTTTCCTTCTCTGAACCCCGAGGCGTGTGGGTAGATGGCAGCGGTGACGCTGTGCGCGCTTCCCTACTGGAGCCCTATGGGACACAATCCGCGTGAGGGGGTGTCGAAGTGGGCCGAGCGACGCAGTGCGCACACCCGCTCTCGGGAAATGCTTGGATCTCCTTGTGCGCGGCACGTAGCACGTGTGAGAAAGGTGCAAGACGCGGTCCGTGTTCGGGTGTACCGGAAAGGGCATGGCGAGCGCATGCGGGCGCCTTCGCAAAAACTGTAGGTGTAGCTCCCTACGCGGCAAGATCCGTGTGAGCTGTGTGTGTGTGTGTGCTCTTCCGCCGGAACTGGCTCTCCGCCGCGCCACCGCGCGCGTGGCCGCGACGCCAAAAGTGCGAGTGTGTGGGTGTGTGTGCGTGTGTCCCGGAGATGACGTGGAGACCGCATGCGGACGCTCCCACTGGACCTGTAGATGGAATCGTCTGTCAGGCGCAATCAGTGTGAGGAGTGTGGAAACTGAGCATGGTGTGTGCAGAAGACGGCGAGGGACCGCATGCGGGCGCCCTCGCTGGAACTGTAGGCTGAGCTCCATTTCGGGAACGATCCACGTGAGGGGTGTGCCGCAATGGGCGAAGAGACCGCAGGCCGACACTCTGACTGCAACTGCAAGTGGAACTCCCTTTTGGACGCGATCCGTGTGAGGGGTGTGCCGAAATGGGTGAAGGGACCACATGCGTAGGTCGAGCTCCCTTTCGGGCGCTATCCTGAACGCCGTGGGTTTGTTCTGTAGGTATGTGTTGTTTGTTTACCGTTTTGCACTTTGGGTTCTCAACAGGCTACACACGCTGATAAAAAGTGCGCAGTGTAGCAAATTAATACGGCGACGTTCGTGTTCTGTTTGCGTTTTCAGGCCCGTCCCTGTGGATCAATTTTGCTTCGCGATGTTTGTTTCTTGTCGAGGGCTGCTCATTGTCTTCCCTGCCGTCTTCGCTCCCACGCTCCCGTTCCTGTCTCCCGCTCCAGCCGCTCCGCGCGCAGATCATAAAACACAACAAAAACAGATACGCTAACACCAGTCCAACGCTGGCGCGAAACAGGCCTGGAGGCCCCGCGACCAGCCAGCAGCGACGATCAGAAGAGCAAAAGCAAACATACGAATGCGATGGGGAGGACTTGACGCAAGGAGAATGAACTGAGGACGTCGTTCACGATAATGTTAAACAACGCAACCAACTGATCAAAACACGCTGGAAAAACGTGGCTCACAACGCAAACACAACGACTCGTTGGTTCAGCGACGTTAGCATTGTGTTGGGACCGTAGAACTGAAAAATGAGATCCAAGACGTCGGGTCAAGCATTGAAACGAACGCCAAGAACAGATGTAGGATGAACGAAGCCGAACTGGAAGAGGAGGAGAGGGAATGAGGCGTAAGGGCGGCGCTGCGGAGAGAAAACGAGGACCCGGTCATACGGGAAGGTTGGGACAAACAACGGAAGGCCCGCGGAGGCAGAACAAGGACCAGACGCACAGCGGCACGACCAAGGGCCCCCAGTGATGAAGCACCAGACCTCCTAGTATCGGGCCTCCTCGGCGACAGGACCAGACGCACAGCGGCACGACTAAGGGTCCCCAGCGATGAAGCACCAAACCTCTAGTATCGGGCCTCCTCGGCGACGTGGTATCCCAGAAGAACCAGTTGCTCACGCTACTCACAAGGGTGTTCACAATCACCAACCATAAAGCATGCATACACAAGAGACGACGATTCCGATCTACAAACCGACTGTCCTGGGAATAAGGAAACATATCACGAGAAACATGCTACATCAGAGCGGCAGTAGATGCAGTTAAAAACAACATGTGAGCCTGTGGGCCATGTGACGACTCATGGATCACTGTCAGGTCCACGTGCAGCATTGCCAACACGCCGGAGGCAAGAACAGCGTTCGGTGCTGGGCTGCCTGCGCATGCAAGTCCACATTCGGCGCGGAATCAAAGCTTGGCGCAGTATTCGCATCCTCATGTTTATCCGACGAAGCGTGGAATCAGCACCACCCGGTCGAGCTGAAGCCGCAGTCGTTCCAGGAAGACGCCTCGGCAGAACGCGTGCAGGCCCGTGGACGCCACCGGCCATGGCCTGAGCCTGGCCTGGACAACCCCGAGCTCACGATTCGCTCTCCGTCTGGAGGTCGAACTCGACACGGAAGCATTGGCACGCGTGCGCTTCACGACCGACATCTGCAGGACGAGCAAGCGGGACGTATAGATCAACCGTAACCAACTCGACAACCAAGGGAGAATGGGGAGAGTGACGGGGAAAGGGAAACGGAAGTGGTGGGGATGTGGAAACACGTGGATGGCCAGGGGAGGCGGGGGCATGCTTGTATGCTTGCACACTTGGCATGCTTGCACAGTTGGCAAGCGGCCAGTCCAGACGACATGAGAGGGCAATATTGATGAAAGACGTCCAGGCGTGATTGGCACCGGAGGTCACCATCCGGCCAATGGTCAAACTCCCAGGGCGACGGCACTGGCGGCCTTCCTGATAAAGATTGGGACCTTCCTGCGGACGGAGGCGGCTCTGGCGCTGCGAGGACAAGGGGGGAGTACGACACCTGCGATCTCTGCACACGCTGGTGGCGACGACGTCGCTGCCGCGGCCGGGCCCGATGCAGGGCCGAGCGTGGCGCCGTCGACCCATGAGCTGCGCATCGCCACCCATTGCCCGGGCAAGGCGGGTCTGGCGGGCGTCGGCACGGGTGAACTGCTCCACTGGCGGCTGTGGGATATCGCAGGGCTCCCTGGCGGCTTCCCGTACGTGTGGGTCGGGCGGCAGACGTCGGCTCCTGCTTCGGTGGGCTCTTTCCTCCAGGCGGGACTCGCGAGGGCTAACTTGAAGGGGCCCTGGGACACACAAATAAATACACACAAACAAAAATATTCCCCATATTTTCCCATGTGTTCTGGGTTTTCGTCTTCCCCCCACTTCCCATATTTTCCCATCTTTTCTGGGACTCGAGGATTAATTGTGTCTGTGTGTTTCTTTTCCTCCTGATAACTACACGCTGGAGGAGCACTGCGGGGAGCGCTGGCGCACACTGCAGATCCGCGGGCCCCCGGCGGGCCCAGTGGTGCACGCGCGCGGGTTCTATGCTGCGCGGCCCCCAGAGGTGGTGCGCAAACTTGGCAGGAGGTGGTGAAGATCCCTCGGGCGCTGACGGAGGCGTGCCCTGCAGCGTGGCTCCTCGTGGGGGATGGTAGCGTGCAATGGGCAAGCTTCTTGGACCGCAGGTGCGGCTGCCGGCGCTTGCACTGCCATCAGCCGGCAGAGGGCCGAGCGGTGGAGGCCGCCGTCTCGGAGGCGGGGCGGAGCCTCCGGAGCCCGCGAGCCCCAACCCGCGCTGCAAGCACCGCGATTGACGTGTTCGTGGCGCCCCCCCTCGTGCCCTGGCGGTGCTGCTCCTGGAGTCTGTCGCGGGGTCCGGGCACCGTCTTGTGGCCGGGACGATGCCAATCGCGCTGCAATGCGATAGTGCGAGTGCCAGGCGGTCGTGGGGCGTGGCCGTCTGCGGAAGAGCGGGACGGTGCCCTCCAGGCTGTCGCCCCAGCTCTGGAGAGCCTCGCGGCGCTGGTCGCCCCCGTGCGGCGCTGCCTCCTCCTCCTCCTCCTCCTCCTCCTCCTCCTGCTCCTGCTCCTCCTCCTCCTCCTCCTCCTCCTCCTCCTCCTCCCCCTCCTCCTCCTCCTCCTCCCCCTCCTCCTCCCCCTCCTCCTCCTCCTCCTCCTCCGCCTCCTCCTCCTCCTCCTCCTCCTCCTCCTCCTCCTCACCCTACGGGGGCGGTCGCGGGCCATTCTGCAGGGGCGGTCGTTGTCTGCGTCCCGATCCGCCGCTCGTGGCAGCCTGGGGGCCCTCACCTAAGGATGTCGAGCCGTTCGAGGACTTCAAAACGCGGAAGCAGCGTGGAGAGCCCTGCGGGCGGCGTCCCGAAAATGCGCTTCCCTTTCGGAACGCGACCCGGAGGCGGCGGAGAGGAGCCACTCGGCATGGCTCAAGGCCGGCTCGGCTTTCCGGGTGGCCTTGCTGGACGCGGACTCTGGGGCCTCCCGAGGCACGAAGCAGATGCTGCGAGTGCTGGTGGAGGGCCTCCAGGGGCGCGCGAACAACGACTCCCCAAGGGATCTATAGAGGCGGCCCTCCGATGCGAGCAAAAGCTGGGGCACGGCGCGGGCCATCTCGCGGCTGCGGGCGGGGCAGGGCTGCGCTGGGGTGCGCCGCTGCAGCCGTGAAGTCCAGGGTCCTGGCGCACAGGCAAGTGGCGGCCGAACTCGTCAATTTTGCGCGCCACATGGGGATCACATCCAGCCTCCGGTCTCTTCGTACGTACATCCCCTCCACAAATGCAGTCCCAAGCTCGTGAGGTCCACCAGGTGCTTCCATCAGGTGTCAATATACTCGGACATGGCGCAGGTGCAAGACGCTCTCTGGTTGGACCAGAATTTCACCAAGATCCAGGTCTGGTGCGGGGGGGGCAGGTGGGGGGGGCCTCCAGCCCCTTGTCAATTGTCATCGCGGTGGCGGTCCTCTTGGAGCTCAGGAGGTGCCAAGGCCTTGTCACTAACTTGGTGTGCTTGGACCTCCAATGGGGTTTCGACGTGGCGAGGCATGCTGGCACGCTCCTGAATGTGCGTAGGGCGGGTGTGAGCACGCGGGACTGGTTACTTCTCGACGGCATCCTGGCGCAGGATGAGCAGGTCTTGGCACTCCACGGCCTGCTGTCGGAGGTGCTCGTGCTCGCCTGCGGCACCGCCCAGGGGCTCCAGTTCAGCGTGCCGGCGCCTTACCTCGCTGCTGCAGTCTGCAGGGTTGCTTTTAGAGAGGCTGCAGGGCGTGTGTCTGCCAGAGTGGGTGCGGGACGCGCGCCCGTGGAAGCGCAGCAGGTCTGCGCGGCGCGCTTGAGGGATGGCCCTCCAGCGCGGGAGAACCTGACGGTCGAAACGCGAAGCCGTGACGCAGTGGGCTCCTTCCCCGTGCCCAGCGGACCGGGCGACCGTGGCTGAGCTCGGCGGTACTTTGGGTGGCCCAAGAGGGGGTCCAGCTGCAAGGGGGTGGTGCAATCGATTGGAGGCAATTGTGTTGCAAATATACTGCGCCGGAGAATTGTATTGCATTGTATTGCACGTAATGTATTGCACGCGACAATCCAGCAATACATGTGCGCCCCGGAATGTATTGCACGCCCAAAATGTATGGCAACCCCACAAATATATTGCACCAAATCTACTGCACCACCCCCTTGTCGCTGGACCCCCTTTTGGGCCAACCCGAGGTACGCAGGAGCTGGGCCCGGTGAAGCACGTTGACGACGCTGCGGTGCCTTGCCCGTCCGCGGGCGCGGTCATGGCGGCTCTGGACCAGTCAAGGCGGTCCGCCTCCGTGCGGTCCGGCCTGGAGAGGGCGGCCTTCGACTGCGGGCCGGGCGAGTCAGAGCGCACGGCAGTCAGTGGGAGCCCGGCGCTCCACACGGAGGGCCGGGGGCTCCACGAGGTGACTTGCCACGCACCCGTGGGGATCGAGACGGACTCCGACCTCCCGTTCGTGCCGTGCTCGCGGGAGGTGCCGGCCAAAGGCAGGGCGGCGTTTGATGAGTTCTTTCAGGCGTGCGATGCAGGGGGGGTCCCACCCTCTGTCGTGGCCGCGCAGATCTCGCTGCGCGTGGAGCCGGGGGTGCTGTATGGCGCGGCTATGTTGATAGGAGTCGAGGGCATTGAGACTGACCTCAACCGGCTCCAGTACCACTGGGCGCGAACTAGTTTGGCCTGCAGGAAGGGTCCCAGGCTGAAGTGGGCGCTGTGCCAGGCGCAGTGCAGTTGGGAACTCCGCCTCGGGACACGCATGTCGGAACAGGCGTTCGTGGCGCGCGCGCGCGGTTGTGGGTCCTGCCGCAGGGGCACCCGGCAGCGATCCTGCGGGAAGCGGCGCGGAGGCATGCGCGGGCGGAGCGGGCCATGGAGGTCGGCCCCCTAGTGTGCCGCATTTGGGGGGCGTGCCGCTTCTCAAGCCGCTGGTCTCTGCAGGTGGTTGGGAGCGACGACGTGCCGCGGGAACTGGAGAAGTGCATGGCTTGCGGAAGCGCGCGAGAAGCCCTTTCCCATGCCTTGTGCGCGTGTGAGGGCACCCTCACGCTTTTCCGAGAGCTGGAAAAGGTCGTCGGCGCGACACCGAGCGGGTGGCAACTGGAGCTGATGAGGGCGTTGTTCGGGCCACGCCATGGGGCCGCGCACGTTCAGTATGTGGGGCGTGCTCTGCTGGGCTGCATGGGACGCAAGGCGCTTCTGCCAAGCGGGGGAGGCTGATCCATGGGTGCTGCTGCTGGGCAGGTGTCAGAGGTGGAACAGCAGCTGCGGGGCGTCGGTTGCCGCTGCATGGAGACGGGCGCCAGGCCACCAATTCATTTATTCTGCGGATCTGGGGTCTAGGCAGGTGCGCACATCTTTGTATTCATACAGGCTGCAGGGTGTTTTTTAACGATTGACTCATTTATCTGTTACTTATAGATTCATTCATTGATTCAGCCGTCTATGAAGTGATTGATTGATTTTCATCTGTATGCCTGCGTGGTGCGCGGCGGGAACCGGGCCAGGGCCGGCAAATGAGAGACCCCGGAACCAGCCCCTGCCCTGGCGCCCGACTTGGGATGCGGAACGGTTCACGAGAAACGAAGGAGAGAATACAGGGGGAAAGGGAGGGTGGGGGGAAGAGGGAGGGGAGCTATCCTGGCTCTGGCCTCACCCCTTGAGCCGCCCGAATGTGTTCGGCGACGCCAGCCCCCGCAGCGAGCCGGTCCGACGCCCCGTCCTCGACCACCTGGGAGGAGGGTCTGCCAGCCCCTGTCACAGCCACCACCACCATCACGACTACCAGCTATGTCATGATCGGCTGCTCACGTCATTCGACTAGCTGGACCATCGTCGTTAACAGTATCCTCGTGTTCTATTCGTCGACGTTGTTCATCGCCGTCCCGCTTCAATCTTCCAGACGGTTACGTCCTTCCACGCCAGGCGCGTTCCGTTCCCCTCCGCCAGTCCAAACGTCATTCCCTCCAGCCGTCCCCTTTTTCCCCGCCCCTCTCCCCATCGCCCGGCGCCCCCCCCTCCTCCACCACGCCCCTTTTCCACACCGCGTGCCGTGTGCTTGCCCATCGGTCGGAAGAAGTTGGTAGGAATATGGATTAGCAAGGCGTTGAAAGGAGATTTGGGCTTCCGCATGGCCACTCGTTAAGAGGGAAGAGGGACAACCGCAGCCTCTTGAAGCATTAAGGCGCCTAGCGTGAATTGGAAAGTGGGAAGCCAAACAAACTACTTTCAACGACCGATGGGTACGCATACTGAAATACAGAATATGCAACGACAGGTGCCAATACGCATATACACATGACCCCGCCGACGCGGAATGGAGTGGAGTGAGAGATCTGCCCTGGCCCACAAACTTCATATTCAGGACCGAAGCCCGCCGCGGGCGCCGGCTCTCTTCATCTGATGGGGCAACGCTGGCGGGGCAGCTCTGGTTGGGGGGGGGAGCATCGAGCTTGACTCGGCGATACCTCGCCGATAGCTCCAGCAGCGAAACCGCATGCTCCTGGGCGGAGTGGGAACACGATCGGCGATCAGTGGGCGATTGTGGGCCGGTGCGTCCCCCCCCCATGAACCCCTTATCTCCCCCAACGTTGCCCTTGACAGGCTCGACCCCACAGACCCAGGTGCCCTGGGATAAGGTTGCTTCTGCGCTTCTGCATCCTTTCTCTCCCTGTCAGAGTTCCCCAGGCGTCCCTGCACCCTTCCCTACCTGTCCTCGCCTCCCTTCTGTCCCCCTTCTCTCCCTGACTACAGGAGGGGGCCCGGTACGGAACCTGGCCGGCGAGAACCTGGGTATACGGTTAAAGGAGAAACGTTGGCACCAGCCAACAACAACGCCTGAGCTAGAAAGAAGCAAACTCTCCCCCTCCCCCCCAGCCTGAACATTGGCAAGTCGTGCGTTCGATATGTTGTTCGGTTCAGAAATTTGCCAGCTCCGCTTCTCCGAGAACGCCTGTTCCATTTTGAATCCAAGGGGGGCGGAGGGGGCCACGCGAAGTTGCTCCTGAACGCTTGCTGCAACGTGCTCCCCTTGCGCACCCTCCCGAGCCTCGTAGCCGTCCAATGTGCCTGCGTACTCCGAGGGCACCTCGGAGTCCTCGCCCCCCTCGGACTGCACCGTGGAGAGGTCGCCCACCGGATCCTCCGGCGGCGCCTCGGGCGTGCCGCTGTCCTCCGCGGGCGCCACGGGCTCGTCGCCCTCTGGAGCCAGGGGCTGCCCAAGCGCGCCCGCATCACGCAGCGCGACTGCTGCGGCCTCATCGCCCACCAGACTGATCCGCGGCGCGGGCGTGCCTTCGGTGCCCAGCGGCGCCTCAGGCTCGCTGCCTGCCACGCCCACCGGCAGTGCTGGCGCACCGAGTGCCCCTGCAGTGTCTTGCGGCGTTGCGGACGGGTCCCCTGCCTCCGTCGACGCCACTCGTGCCATGCTCCCCGGCTCCGCTGCTGGAACGTCGGGACGGCGGCCGCTGGGTATCCGCATCCACTCCGCCCAGATGTCCCGCGTCAGCTTCGCGAACTCGTTGTTCTTGCTGCTGAACTCGTCCAGCTTCTTCAGGTACTCCTTGACAAGCACGGGGACGCGAGGCTCCTTGAGCAACGGCCACGCCGCTCTGTGCAGGCAGAACCCCTCGAGGTCATCGCCGATCATGCCCAGAAGGTGGTTCAGGTTTACCGTGGCAGCATGGCCTCGCTGCAAGCCCGAGGCTGCCTCCTTGTAGCGCTGGTTGCGTTCGAGCATGCGCTCACATTTCAGACTTGCCTCCTGAACTTTGCAATCTTTTTCTTTCAATGCCTTTTTTATCTTCACATCGACAGCCGCATATACGGTAAATCCTGCTGCCACTGCTCTCACACTGGGCTTTATTAGTCCCACGCCGGTCCCCGCAAGTGTCACGAAAGCGATCACCCTGAGCACACGCAACAAATTCTGCAGCTGTTTCCTGCGCCATCCCTCGCCTGTCCGCTCGCTGCCTGTCCTTTTGATCTGGGCGTCAAGCTCTTTGATTTCTTCCGAGATCATGTTGATCAAGTCTTTGTGCATCTGCCCAAGACTCCCAAGCTTGTTTGTGTCCATCTGCGTCCCTTTTCTCATGCTTTCATATGCCTGCCTTCGGTAATCTCGCAGACTCTCTGGGACTGTAGCCTCCGTTGGATTGTCGATGGCTTGCAAATCTTCGTGAATGAGCATCATGATGCTGGCCGCAGCCCTCTTCTTGTTTATGCAATGGTTGAACTCGGGGGAAATTTCCAATGTTTTCATCAAAATCTGAGAGAATTTGTTCCGGATGTCCTGATATTGCTGCTCACGCCATTCGCCCATGCCTTCCACAGACTGGCCCAGCTGGTCCACGAGGCGCTTGATTGACTTCTCGGAGATGTACAGGTAGTCCATCGCCTTTTGCACGTTCTCGACGTCTTCCGCCAGACTACACTTGTCGATAAAGGCGTTGATCGACTCGAGGACATCTTGCAATCGCTGGTCGTAGTCCGCCGCGTCGGGAAATTCTGGTGCATTGTCTTCTGTGTCGGGGGCATCAGACGCAGCATCTCCTTCATCGGCGGTGTCCGACACACCATCTCCTGTGTCAAGGGGGACCTCTCGTGCGGCAGCCGAGCCCATGGCTACACGGCAACGGAATCCTGGGAGGAAGACATACTTGCTGCGGCGGCGACGACACAGCACTAGGTGGCCTGGCCCCTTGAGCCCGTGGAAGGTGACGGGGCGGATGAGGCCGCAGCATAGATCCCACGTCAATTTACTCCGTGATGCAGTCTGACGCGGGGATGAGATAACACGTTGGATGAGGAGCATACCATGAACTAGCGAGCATCCAAAAAGTGGCTGGTGGGTCCTTGCTCTTGCCCAGAGTTGTCGACCAGCTGGGATAGCACAAGGACGCGCCACTTTCCGACACTACCAAGTGCTTCTGATCCTGACGGCCACGTCATCTACATGATGGTGTCTCTTCTCGCCCTCATCGTCGTTTCCTCCCCTGCCTTCGTGCCATCAGGTTCCTTTCATCATGTTCCCCCTGCTGCCACTTTCCCCCTCCCGTTTTCATGCTCCTTTCCCCTCCTCCACTTTCCCGCCTGCTCTCCATCCTGCAAGTCCTCTTCCTCCCCGTCCTCCTCCTCATTCGCGTCGCCCTCATCGATCTCACCGCCCTGATCCACCACACGATGTGGCAACGGCTCAGGATGAATACCACTCTGGTATCCACCTCAAGATGGTGCAGCTGGACTACCTCCTCTCCTGCGTGCTATTTCGGCGGTAGACAAACCTCCCTTTCGTAGACCTCCCCTTAGTGAAAACGGCCTGGGACCGAAACCGACGGACCCTGGACCCGCAAAAATGACGGCCGCGACGCCCTCTCGCGCCCCGAAAGCGGCCACTTCCTTACTCGACGTGTCAGGGTAGGAGGTCTATCCACCTCCGACTATTTCGCTCCACCGACATGCCTCGTCGATCGAAGGGTGAAGGAGACGCGAGGCTCGAGGCTCACTGCTCAAGGCTCGAGCTTCGAGGCTCGGGGGCTCGAGTGTCGCGGATCGAGGCTCGAGGCTCGAGGCTCCAGGCTCGAGGATTGCTGCGGGGCTGGCCGCCTCGCTGGCGCGCAAATCTTTCCCCGAAAATTCGAGCCTCGAGGCTCGAGGCTCGAGGCCCTTGCACGCTCGGAGTGCTCGCCAAAACGCGGGGCCCGCGCGTCACAGATGGAGGCATTGTGCTCTCGCTCCATCGCGGGATGTGTACGTGTCTTTCGTTCTCCCCCCAGGGACTACGACTGCGGCGGCTGCGCGCGACAAACTGGCACTTCTCAAAGAGCCTGGACGGCCTCGTCCCAGCCAAGGGGTTCTGCGCGCAAAGACGGCGCTGGGCCTGCACGAGAAGTTCCGGCAATCAAGGCTTGGGTGCAAGCCTGTGTCTGGCCCCCCACACAAACACGGCGTCGATGCAGCATGCCGCCGGTGAGCACTGGTCTTTGCGACTGTGCGCGTCGGCGGGATATGTCAGCACGCTCGGGAAAATAGTTGCCCACGGATTGCTCTCTTCCGTCGTGCCATTGACGAGATACTAGGCAATCTTGTCAAACTCCCTCGACAGCCAAACCACTGCATCGCGGGATGGTTTCGAACCCCTGTCGACCATGGCGAAGATGATCTGGGTGATGCGACCACATGTTGGCTCTACCGTTGGCTCGAGCGGTCTGCTTACCCGCTGCGGTAAATAACAAAACCAATCGTCAACGATGATCGAAACTCTGCCCGCCACACGCTCCCGCCGTGGCTCGTGGGCATCCCGTTAAGATGGTACGTCGACATGTCCCGTTATTTCGCAGACAGCCTATCCTTTGCGGGCTATGTTCCTGTATCAGAATTATTCCTCCGTCGTTGCCGTCCCCATCCTTTTCCACTTCTTCTCCTTCCTCTAGTCGTCTTGCTCATTCTACTCCTCCTTCTCCTGCTCCTGCTCCTGTTGCTGCTGCTCCTTAACCTCCTTATTTTCCTCCTCTTAGTCGTGCTCATCCGCCTACTTCTCCGATGTACAAGAGCCCCCCCCCTTTGCCGATTGCGTAGCAATAGATGGGTCAAATCCTGCAACTGCCATGTGAGGATCGAGGTGTTATTGGACACCCCAGCTGGCGGATTGAAATGGGGAAGAGCTGGTGAGCGGGGTCGAATGTCATATGTGGCGAGAGTGCACCCAACTTGTCTTCTTTCTCGTCGTCGTTCACGTTCTTGGGATACACTTTCCTGCTTCCGTTCGCAACCGCCAGCTTCTCCGCATCCTCATCTTATTCCTCCTTCAATTCCCATTATTATTCAAAGTTCTCATCCTCCTATAGGCCCTGCTGCCCCTCACGCTGCGCGTGCTGCAACGAGGGAAGAACTCATAGACATATTTATCATAAAGCAATGTGGCAGTCTTTAGGGCCTGCAGCTAATGACCGAACGCGCAAAGCATGAGCTGACACTGGTCCGACATCTGTCGCAGAACCTTCAGAACCGAACACCACGTTAGACCCAACTTTGCCGGTGGCGGCCCTCCCCCCATCACTGCACACCAGCCCCAGCGGGGATGCCTCATCGCCTGGCACTTCGTTGGTCTCATCCACGGCCTCTGATGCCGAGAAGGCCGGAACGTTATTCGGGACTCCGACGCCGCACTTCTTGAAGATGATCTGCGCCTGGGATACCATCGACATCCATCCAGCCGCTGCAATTCAAACAATCGAAAGACATACGGACGTCTTCAATTCGTTCGGCCGCGCCTGTCTGGCAGCTGCATTTCCGCTTCCCGTTCAGGCATGACCGAGGGTATATCAGTCGCCCCTGCATTGTAACTACATTCGCACATACGACTCACCTGACTGCACGATTGTTTGTTTCCCTGTGCCTGTTCGCTGCCATTGTGCTCGCGCTCAGCACTGCTTGCACGTGCGCCCACCAACGAATGTCCATACTCACGTGTAGCGATTGCGGATAGGAGTAAGGGGTCGCCCACACTGGCTTGCCTGGCATGAGGAGCTCGAGCGCCGAATGTGTAGAAGCTGACATCGGACGCTCTTGTCCTTACAAGGGGAACCAGCCCGCCTTAGGCGTCAAGCTGTGTGCAGAGCAGCGTGGGGTAGGTCGCGCGGCGTGCCGTCTGCATGCTCGGGGGTCCGAACGCCAAATTAACGAAGCCTGCCGCAGGCGCCGATTACTTTGTGGATGTGGTGTGGGTCGCCGGTGGGTCGCGGGGTGAGTCGCGGGTTGGTCGTGCTTGGATTGCTGAGTGGGTTGCGGGCGGGCTGCAAGGATAATGGGCGCTTTTCCAAACCAATGCAAAACAACCGACCGCAAGCGTTGGAACTACAGCCCGCCGCATTCGGTAATGCTTCTGCAACCCAGCATGAGCGAGCGGGTCGCGGATGTAGGTCGCGGGTGCTTCGTCAGTGTGTCGCAGATGGGTCGATGACGAGTCGCGGGTGTATCGCGGGTTGGTCGATCCTCGGGCGGATCGCGGGCGGTCCGCGAGTGGGTCGCAGGGCGAGACCTCGACGACACAACAAGAACCCGTACCGCGGAAACCCACTTGAGCCAAGTACCCAAGGACGGTGTAAGACCGGTCTGCCCCTTCACTCTGAGTATGGTCAGTGTGTCTTGCAGAGGCCGCGCTCACTTCGCTGTATTTGGAGGGGCTTCGAAGAGAGCGTGCTCGAGGGGGAATGCTGACATGGGTACAAGAACGTCCATGGTCCATGGTGATGCGTGCACTGGCTTGGGATCGCAGTCGTTCCGAGACATGCGTAGCGTTGGCCAGCCAGTGCACTGCTTGTGGGTCTGCTCGCGTGCTTGCTCGAGCGCGTGCTCCGCCCGAGCGCCCGTGTGCCTGCTCTGGCGTGCGCTTGGCCTGACGCTCTCCTGCTGGCCATCGCTCGGACGTCCATTTCCTGTGTTTTTTTTCAGTTTCGTGCGTGTTTTTTTCGCCAAATGGTCGAGGATGCTCCTCGAAGGTCCTCGCCGAGAAAACAATGCACACGTCCGAGCGATGCCAAGCCTACCGCTCTGGCCACGCTCCGCGCACGGTGCTGCAGGCCCGGCGCGGTGCTTCGCCGAGCGAGGACTGCGACGTGCACGGCCCACGGCCACGACGCGATGACGGTCGCACATCGCAGAATAGATTAAGGAAGGGGGGGGGGGATAGAGAGAGGGAATGGGGACGAAGAGAGGAACAGGGACAAGCTGGGTGCACTTGAGCGCCTAGGTACCTGCCGGAATCTGCGCTTTGCCTGACACGGCCCTGCCGCCCTTGCCACGCTCAGAGCACGATGAGCACAAGGAATAACATGAGGAGGGAAAGGAAGAGGACGTGAAAGGAACAACGATGAAAAAAGACTCGGATCCAGAAAAGTGGGGGGGCGAGAGCGCCATTCTGAACGACGGGAGCAAGGCGCCGACATGAAAATGAGGCCCATGCTGCAGTGGGAACACCAATCTGAAACATTGGATTCAATCATATTGCAAACAGACATAAGAAACCTGTGCATTGTCCAACCCTGTGTAAAAAACAATTCGCGGAGAGAGCGGCTATCTTCCAGACTGAGTCATGGGAGAGAGGGGAGTAGTATTCAGAATGTGATTGTGGAGAAGGAACGGGAGGAGGAGGAAGAGGAATGAGGCGAGGAAGGGAAGGAGGAGGAGAAGGAGGAGGAGGAGACGGAAGAGGAGGCTAAGGAGAAGAAAGGAGAGAAGAAGGAGGAAGAGGAGGAGGAGGAGTTCTGGAGTTCTGGGTGCGGCGGCTAGGTCGGGAGGAGGAAGAGGAGGAGAAGGAGGAGAAGGAGGAGGAGGAAGGGGAGGAGGAGGAGGAGGAGGAAAAAGAAGAGTAGTAAGAGGAAGGGGAGGAGGAAGGGGAGGAAGAGGAATGAGGCGAGGAGCAGGGACGGACGGGACGGATGAAGTGGAGGGACACCATGGAGAGGAGATGAGGAGGAGGCGGATGCAGGTTCGGAGGCGTCTTTTTTTTGGGGGGGGGGCGTCCAAGAGGGGGCGTGGCAAATCATGGCCCGTGGCATGCGACCTATCTGTGGTCGGATGGGTCACCCTTGCCGTCAGGTCGTTTATCTTTTCGGTCAGGTGATTGGCGATATCCCTCTGGCACGCTGATGTCGCCAAGGGCGTTGAAATGCCCGCGGGATTGCAGCGCACTCCTAGCTTGATGTAGGTGAACATGTCCCCGCGCTCCATCTTTGAGTAGTACGGGTTTGGCAGGTCCGCGCGGTCGTTGGCCACTGGGTACGAGGTGATGCTGCAAAGCTGATGGCTAATGAAACGCGGGGCCCCTCTGTTTGGCCGTCATGTCGAGGCCCCCGAGGGCGCGGGCAGGTGGGTTGGCAACCTCTCCCATGTAGTTGTCCAGCGATCTGGAGAAGTAGGTCTTCACCTGGTCGTACCCTGTGCGGTCGTTCGCGCATGGGTTGGTCGTCCAGTCGTAGGTCCCCTCAAGGTCGCTGATCTTCTTGATGGCCTCCTTGACCAGCTTGTGGACATGCATAGTGAATAGTGGTGCGGTCATGGCGGGCGCTACGGTACTGCTGATGGTGTTGACCAAGCGCCCAATGACGTCGCGCTGGAGCTCAATGGCGGATAAGCCTGCGCGGATGCCAATGTGCGGCTCCTCGACAGGTGTCGGCGCCCCTTCGTAGACCGTAGCCATGCCTGCTAGGGTTTGTGGTCCAGCAGCTTCCTTTGCTGGCGATGGCTTGCAGGGCGCCTCGTCTGAAGAGATGGCTGCCGTGCTGCTGGCTGGTCGAGCCCCGTCGCGAATCGGTGGGATGGGCTCCGGCTGTGGCTTGGAAAGGGCCGCCCGTTGGTGCATGGCGGCTTGGCCTGGTCGCTCTCCCCCGATGCTTAGGTTCCTGCCGTCGGCCAGCTGGGACAAGACGCCCTCCTGGGGCAGGGTGCCCTCGTGCAGTGGCGCTGCGTTCGTTCGCGCCAGAGGTGGCTTGGCTGGAACTTCTGCGGGTTCGTGCAGCATGTGAGTCGGTGGTGGGGCCTTCCAGCCACTTCAGTCGGTGGTAAGCGCGTGGGCTGGGGGGGTCGCGGTCAGGCGAAGTGCCGAAAGGTTGGATGCTGTCGGTGTGGGCATTGGTCCGCTCCGCGCTGTCGGTGGCGGTCCAACTGCAATCACGTTGATGTGGTCGTAGATATCTCGCTCATCGACGTCATTCGGCTTGATGATGCTGTGCTGTCGTTGGGAGGTCCTGAGGGGTCGGAAGGATGGGAATCTGATCGGGTGGATTCGCGCGCGTCGGTCTGGGGGGCCCTGGTGGGTTCGCGATCTGGATCTCGTTGATGATTCTGGCGATGCCTCTTGGGTCCTTCATGTCGTCGGCCTGGTTATTCATGATATGTTCGACGTAGGTTTTGGTTTGCCGGGTCTCAACCAAGTACAACACGAATTGCTCAAGTTGCTCAAGGCTCATGCCGGTGATGGTGGTCTTGATCGCGTTGATGTTGTGCTTGCAGTGCCCGTCCTGCTGATTGTACTTTGCCATCTGCTCGTCAATCGCGGAGATGTCCACATGGACCGACCTTGCTGGGGGTGATGGCGTCCTTGGCTTCGGGGGCCCTGGTGGTTGCCGCTGTCCTCGTGAGGCCAGCGGAGGGTCTCTCGCCATGTTGCTCTTGCCGTCGTCATAGAATTCCTCGCTTCGGGTCGTCCAACTCGGGTCGGCGGGTCGACGATCTTGGTGTTGAAGTAGCAGACTTGGCTGCAATAGTGGCGCGGGTTGTCCTTTTTGTACACTGGCCACCGGTGGGGGCAAGAGCACTAGTAGCTCTGGTCGAACGGCATTCCTCCGCCGATGCACAATTCTTTTAGCTTCATTGCCAGCTCGTGGTCGGTCTCTTTTCGATGCTCTGGTGGACATGCTGATGGCGGCGTGCAATTGGGTGGTGGCGGCTCGACTGGGCGGTGTAGCCGTGGCACTAGGTTGACGATTCCGCGTCTGCTCTGGGTTGGCGTTGAGGTGAAATCGCGTCTTGGTGGTCGTGATCTTCCGCGTCTTGCTACCTACGCACCTGCCAGTGAGTAGAGTATGATGTCGATGGCCCTCACGCGGTACAAAGCCCGTCAAATCCAGTAGCACCTCGTGGTCGTCAGTGAAGACACTGAAGTGCTCGTTAAGATGGACCACGAAAATATTGTGCCTGGCCCCGAGGGCGTTGTACTCGACATGAGACATCGGATTGTCGGCGTCCTGTGTTTGTGCCTCGGTGCATCCGAGGTCGATGATCTCGCCGGGCTCGATCCAATATGTTGCTTGATGGGGCTGTCGGGGCCTCACCGTCACGGCGTCGGTGTGCCGCGTCCTGTTCGGCACTGTTGTCGCTGTCGTGGCCCCGTCTTCGACCTCCACGTCTGCTGGTGCGTGCCACACTAGGTTGCACATGTGTGGCCACTTCGGGTTTCCGTTGGAAGGTGGTCCCAAGTGGAATTCATACCTGACTTCGAAATCGTCGGCGTGGTCGACGGGAATGCGAAATTCTGCCTCGTAGCCCTGAACGTAATACAACTCGCCGTCGTCCACAAGGTAGCCTCAATTTACGGGACGAGTCGTGCCTGTCGGCGTGAAGTCTGCTCGCGCCTGCGCGGCCATTTGAAGGTTGCGGAAGTCGAAGATTAGGTTGTCACTGTGATGTTGTATGGCTCTTGTTCCCCTCGTGGCCAGCGTGTCCGTAAAGTATAGTCGTCCTGGCAACACCGTGCTCGATTCCACAACGGTACCGAGTTCGTTGGTGGCTTGGAATGTTCAGATGCGGCTTCGGCTGGGATCTTCAGGTGCGTCTTGGAGTGGAGCCGATCTTGTGGATTGGCTCTGGATTGGTGAGCTCCGCGCCGTTAGGCCCTATCAGGAGGGGGGGTATATACGGTCATTCTCGGCCATGCCCTTCGCCCGTTCCCATGGTAGTGCCGCGATGAGGGCCTTCTTCTCCAGCGTCTGTCTCGTGTTGCCGTCGCCGTTGGTTTTCTTCCAGACGGCATTACGGTAATGGGGTTGGTGAATCGGTCTGGCGGACCAGTGACCTGCCGGGTCGTTGGTGTCCGCCTCAGTTTGACTCCGGCTGCAGAAATTCCTGACGTCGTCGGTGCAGCTGGCGCTGGCGTCCCCTCTCGATGTGTGGTTGGTAGCACCCAAGCAGGCGAGCGTGTAGTGGTGGTTGTACAGGGACTTCATTCAGCCTCTGGGGGTGTTCGCTGGCACGTAGTCTGGTTCCACCTCCAACGCCGCGTAGGTGACCTCCTTAGTGAGCACCTCGAGGTCCAGCTTGAACTGTGCTGGGGCCGGTGCTCATTCTGCGGGTGCTGTGAAAGATGGGTCGAATCTTGCGTCCTCACGTGGTCCTCCTCCTCCTCCTCCTCCTCCTTCACCTCCACCTCCTCCTCCCCCTCCTCCTCCTCCCCCTTCCCTCCTCCTCCTCCTCCCCCTCCCCCTCCCCCCTCCTCCTCCTCCTCCTCCTCCTCTCTCCTCCTCCTCCTCCTCCTCCTCCTCCTCCTCCTCCTCCTCCTCCTACCCCCCCCCCCTCCCCCCTCCCCCTCCTCCTCCTCCTCCTCCTCCTCCTCTTCCTCCTCCTCCTCCTCCTCCTCCTCCTCCTCCTCCTCCTCCTCCTCCTCCTCGGTCGGTCGGCCAAGCATCGGGCGGAAGGTCCGAAGCCCAAGCCAGGGGCACAGGACGGAGAGAGAGACAGGAGGAACTCGGCGGCAGCAGAAGCGGCGGCACTCCTCCTCGCCTTCCTTCTCGCCCTGCCCCTGTCCTCCACTTCCTCCTCCTCTTCCTCCTCGTCCTCCTCCTCCTCCTCTTCGTCGTCGTCCTCCTCCTCCTCCTCTTCCCCATCCCCTCTCCTCCTCCTCCTCCTCCTCCTCCTCCTCCTCCTACTGCCCTGCACTCCTCCCCTCCTCCTCCTCCTCCTTCTCCTCCTCCTCCTCCTCCTCATCATCATCCTCCTCCCTGGAGCGTCCGACACAAATATACTCGAGCCATCTCGTAGTAGATCGTGCGATTATGGCCAGCAGGCGCCCGCCACAGAGCTTCCTTCTACTATCAGACTTCTCGGCGCGCGCGTCGCCCAGGTGGGGGCGACGCACTCATGGTTTGAGTACTAGAACCACGCGCGTGCTCCACGCGCGCTGGGGTTCTAGCGCAACGCAGGCCACCGTCTCGGCACGGTGGGTGCGTATCGCCATGTCCATGTTGCAAGTGCTTCGACCCGTTTCAAGACTTACTTGCACTCCTCCCGTTACTAGCCTTCTCCAATCTCTGCTCCGTCTCCTACCCCCCCTAAGTCCTCCTCCCTCTGGCTCCTTCCTTCAGCCCGCTGTCCCTCCATTCTCGCTCTCCTCTCCTTCCTCCTGCGCCCTTCCTGCGCACTCTCTCTCTCTCTCTCTCTGGTCGTTTGTTTGTTCTCTCTCTCTCTGCCTCTCTCTCTCTCTCTCTCTCGTCTCTCTCCCCTCCGCCCGTCCACTTGGAGGAGGAGAGGGGGAAGCACGTGGACTGAGGAGACCGAGCGCACACAACGCCAGCACGTGGGTCGCCTCCTCCCCAGGTCTCCCCTCCTCCTCCTCCTCTTCCTCCTCCTCCTCCTCCTCCTCTTCCTCCTTCGCGCCGTGGCTCGTCAGAAGGTGTTAAGGCATCGGGAGGGAGGGCTCCCAAGACGGATGTCAAGAGGACTCCAGCATCAGTCGCCCCAGAAGCACATGATGGGAATAGCTTCCTCCTCCTCCTCTTCCTCCGCCGTCGCATCCTGAACCCTTCTTACAGCTCTTCCTTGATCCTCCTCGCCGTACATACTCATCCCTCCTCCCTTCTTGCCATCATTATCATCGTTGTCCTTCTCCAGCTCCACTTCCAATCCCTCCACCTGCTCCTCCTTCTCCTCATCATCATCCTCATCCTCATCCTCATCCTCATCCTCAGCATCATCATCGTCATCATCATCACAGGGTCTCCCTCCGAAGCATGACAGAACACAGGAGCACGATTTGGATGGATGCACAACACAACCAACCGCTCTGATACGATGGTAGTGAGGGGCCTCTCTTGGAGCGCTTGGACCCTCTTGGGCCCGAGAGACAAGGTTGGCATGCCGCCCCCGCGCCTACTTCGGTACACTCCTCTCACGCATCGTCCCACAGATAGCTTCATATACCGCCGCAGCGACAACGTGGGCATGACGCTTCCCTGCCCTTTTCGGCACGCGACTCACACGGATCGTGCTCAACAGGGAGCACCGCCTACGGCCCCAGACACCAGGTTCTCACAGCACCCCCCGCCCAGTTCGGCACACCCCTCAGGCGAATCGCGCACTGCAAGGAACCCCTATGGCAAACTGGGCAACTTCGCACGGCGTCCCCCCGCCTATTTCGGAGCATGCCCCACACGGGTCGTGGCCCACAAGGAACCCTCCCTACGCTCTCGCTGGGACATCCGGTTTATTCTGCGCTCCTTTTACGCGGACCGTGCCCCACAAGGAGGTCAGCACACCAGTGCACGCTAGCCCTGACATGTTATGGCACTACAGAAGCGCTTGCGTCAAGCATCAGAGCAGGCCGTGCGACCATCTGACCTGGGGGGTGAAACGCCGCTGTACTTTGAGCGCCTTAGGTGCAGCGGAGTGTTTTGAGACTCAAGAAGCCCTTACCCGATGAAACATATGATTCTGGACGACCATCGGAATCAGGAAAAGACGTCGCACTTAGAGCGCCTTAAGTAGCAAATATTTCGTGGCCTCGAGAGGCCTCTGACTCAGGATGACATAGGAGGCCGAACCGAAGGATTTGGGCTTCCTGGGGGCTTGGGGGCCTCTAGGAGGCCTCTTGGGAGCCTCTTCGGGGTATCTTGTGGCCGTCTGGCAGCCATCTTGAGCTGTCTTGGCCGTCTGGAGGGGATGTTGGCCGTCCTGACGGCCTTGAGGGCCGTTTTTTTCAGCCATCTTGGGCCGTCTCGGGCCATCTTGAAGGGTCCCGGGGGCCCAAATCGACCGTCTGGGGCCTCCCTCAGGCTCCTCTGGGGCGCTCTGAATCTGTCTGACGCTTTCGGGAGCCGTCAGGGGGGACTCTGAAGGTCTCTTTGGGCCGTCTTGGGAGACTCTTGAGCGCCCTCAAGGCTGTCTTGTGGCCTGGTGGGCCTCCTCTTGGGGCACGCTGGGGCCATTTGACGACCATCCAGAAGCCTCAGAAGCCCATCGGAAGCAAACCAGCAAGATCTTCAAAAACGCATGGTTCACCTACTACTGTACTTCACTGATGTTGGCCGCTTGGGTCCCTTTGCAAGCCTCTTGAAAACAAATCCTTTGAAAAATCAGCGGGTTTGCCTTCCGAGGCCCTTTCGCGGGCCCTGTTGGACCCGTTCGCGCGGTCCTAAGGGTCTGTTCTGGCCGCCTTGTGACCATCTAGGAACCTACTCGGCCACGTTGGTCTGTCATGGCGGCCCCTTGGCGTCCATTGGAGCCGTCCTGGGGGCCCTTGGGGGCCTGGAGAATCGCTCGGAACGCTGGAAAGTGCCCGCTGGCCCCAGGGACTAAAGTCGGGTGCGGGGAGGTGGGGGAGTTTTGAAAAAGTGGAAGATCCTGGGCCCAGGGACCCGGTCGTCGGTTACATGATATCTCTCTGCGTATATACGTTTATATCTACATATGCATATACATGCATATGTCTGTTGGGGTGTTGTTGAATTAATGTTGTGCTCCCCACAAGTCTGGGCCGCATTCAAACGGACGGTTTCCCATCCCGTGGACAATCGTTGCTCGGCCCCGGAGGCCCCCGGAAGCTGAAGACTGCCGCAAAACTTCCTCGCCGTAGTGATTTCGACACGACGCGAGGATGTGAGGGGAGCATGGGGGTTCGGCTCTGGATGCCGGATTGTCCCAGGGCGCGGAAACGGCCGCTGGCGGCTGCTAACCGCTGGCTGGAAACAGTACACCGTCGGGGATATGGGCTGTGCGCGCCGCCACGTTTGGTGAGGCTGCCATGGCTGCGCGTCAAGGTCCCTTCCACCCCTCTTCTGTGGCAACTCACGGAAGACTCCCGAGTCATCTTGCTGGCTCTTGCGAGCGGACGCCAACCGACGCCTAATCGACGCGAGTTGACGCCACATTTAGGTCGGGCATGTCCCCCTACAGGCGGATGTTGGGAGAAAAATGAAAAATGGTCGGAACATTCAGAACATAACCGGAAATAGTCCAGAAATCGTCCCCAGACTATTCTTTGACTGGTTTGGGATATTCTTCCTGTAGAGGGACATGCCCGACTTAACGCTACATAGACGCCAATCGACGCTGACTCTGAGCCTCTGCTGCCGAACACCCCCTTTTGAGCAGAGACCGACCGTCCAGGCAGTCCTATAGTCCTACCACGAACTGTTCTTAGAACCCAAAGCTGTTCTCGGAACAAAGGCGATGTTCTTAGAACATGAACACGATGTGTTGAAACGAGACGGTCTCAACCAGAAAGGTTCAGAGAACATGTCGTGGAGACCTCAACATGATCTTAGAACATTGTCTGGTAGGCCTACAGTCGAGGGGTTGACCTAAAGAACCCTAAATAAGGAACGGGGCCCCTTTTTCCCGTCAGTTCAACCTCGATTTCCCCTGGGAAACCTCCGGAACACCCGAGGCAGACTTTGCAACAATCAAGGAACACCGAGCCCCTCCCCAGCGAACAGGATTCCTTCTTCAGCGCCCCGACTGTATGGGCATGCCAGGACGCTTCGCCACTGCTTGACGAACACCCGATGTGTTGAAACGAGACGGTCTCACCCAGAAATGTTCTGAGAACATGTCGTGGAGACCTCAAACTGTTCTCAGACCATTGCCTCGTCGGCCTATGGGCACGCCAGGACGCTCCGCCACTGCTTGACGACCACCCCCCTTCGGCCCCGCGCGGCACCCGGCCCGACGGAGCCCCCGCCCACCGGCAGGCCGGCCGAGGCGGCCGCCCCACGGGGGCGGCAGGGGCGGCGCGGCCGACATTGGCAGGGCGCTGCGGGCCGCCTGGCCCGGCGCCGCGGAGGCGGAGGGGGGCCCGGGTGCAGTCGGGCTGCCGAAATACAGTCGGGGCGTTGACCTAAGGAACCCTAAACAAGGAGCGAGGCCCCTTTTTTTCCATAAGTGAACCTTCGACTTCCTGTCGATAATGCATGAGGAAAGCCTGAGGCAAGCTGTGAAACACTTAAGGAACGCGGAGCCCCTCCCCAACGAAAAGGGTTCCTTCTTCAGGGCCCCGACTGTAAGGAACGCTAAACAAGGAACGAAGTCCCTCTGTGGATTCAAAAAACGCCTGGGTGCACGAGAGGGGCTAGAGGAACAGCCGCGGAAGGACGCAGGGGACATCGAGCCCCTCCCGAATGCAAAGTGTTCCTTCTTTCAGCGTCTTGGCTGTAGGCATCGAAGCACAACGAATGGCATGGACGTGAGCTTTCGGAGGCCCGCATGGATGTTTCTCGGGTCGGCGCTGGAGAATCCCTGGCGGCACCGATCCGAAAGATCAGCACGGGCCTCCCGGAAGTCCATGCTCGTGCCATTCTTCGTTTCCCCGTGGCATCCCCACATCACGAGTTCGGGATTCGAAGTTCGACGATCCAACTTGGACGTTTGCCGCCCCTTCGGGGGCCTCCGGGGGGCTCCTCGTCGGCACGGCTGGCTCCACCTCAAAATTCTGGCCACCGCCGGCCCCCGAACCATCCCGGGGACAGATCCTGTACCTCCGGGCCCGGACCTCCTCGTGGCGCGACAGACATGACGACGGAGAGGGTCTTGGCAATCTTCGGCCCCCTGGGGCCTCCGGGTGCCCTCTCTCTCGCCCGGCGCCGTGGGGGGGGGACAAGCCTCTTGACGTCCTCGCGTCGTGGGAAACATCGCGATGCGGCCGCGGACGGCGTGACTTTAGACATTGAGTTCTCACTGGTGGCACAGATGAGGCGGTTCCTTTCCGAAGTCGTGCTCGCGCTTCATCGTCGCGGGCGATTTAATCATGGCGTCTGCCAGCCACAGGCATGGATGGAGGGTGAATCACTCTCTCTACTGGCTGTGGTGCTGTATATGGTTATGCACCCAGGCTCTACACACAGGATCGCTGCTGCGCGTCCCCATCAAGTATGGCCGCGGTGCCCACGCCGTTTCAGCAGGCGCTCGCGGAAGGTTTATGGCAATGTTCGGCCCTCGGGGGCTGTCACCAGGCCCCGGGACTGTCAGAGGAGCGTGTACATCAGTATGCACACATATATGTGCCTATACACAATTACTCATATACGTGTTGACATTCTTACATTTAGCATTATTGCTTTTCTTATTGGGTGTTGTACGCTCATGATTAATATTAGCTGTATTATCTCAGACGAGGGAACTCACCAGGATGGCCCCCCCCCCAATAATCTGGCGGTCCGAGGTGCCCTTGAGGCTCTCTGGCCCGTCCCCTGGGGCTGATGAGGCTTTCTCTGGCCCGCCAGATGGGCCTTCCGGACTTCGCGTTCGGCCTCCAAGACCTCCTCGCTGGCTTCCGGGAGTTCCTGGGACATGTCCAAGATGACTTCGAAACTGCCTAAAACTCCCCGAGACAGCCCTGGAGGCCCCGAACGAAATCCCCACGAACACAAACATCTGCTGGGAAGCGCATGTGTTCAGCACCTGTTGTTATTCAAAACCCGGATAGCCAAGCGAGAGACGCGCGCGCACGGGTCTCGTTGCGCAAGCGCCACTCCTGGTCGTGCCTCCGGCGCCGCGCGTGCCCCGGCGCTCGCCTTAGACTGCTCTGCACGCTCTGTGTGCATGGGGTGCGACCAGATGCCTTAGACGTGCGCGAAAGCAGCGGAAATCGCACGAAGCGGAGGTCGACGGTTGCTGGGAAGCGCACCTGAACAGTGTCTGAATCGCTGACAGCGACGCTTTCACTCGTGCCTGAACGCGTGGGGGCTCGGTGCACGCGTGACGGCACGCTGCCCGGGAAGCTTCGTGGGGCCTCTGGGGCACGTTCCACGGGAACGTATTGGAACAAGCGCTCCGGGACTCGCTGCAGAACCCGGGGAGCCACAGAAGGGAACGTGGAGCGGTGGGCGGAGGGGTGTGGCGGCGCACGCGCACCCGCCGGCTTCTCTTCTGACAACCCTATCTAGCCCAAGAGGCTATCCTGGAATCTTGGTTGTGAGAGCGTCTCAGCGGGCCCAAGAGCCTCCAAGATCGCCATGAAACAGCCCAAGAGGCCCCCAAGAGAGACCCAAAAGAGCCCCCGAAGGGCCACAAAGGACCATCCAAAAGACCCAAGAAGGCCCCAAGAGAGCCCAACGAGGAAACGGAAGGGACACGGCTGAGCGAAGGGACGTAGAGGGAAGAGGAATGGGAGAAGGACATATAGGATGTGGAGAAGGGGTGGACAATAGAAGACAGACCTAGGCCTATGGCAGCACACATCGGCCAGTAAATGTATACATGTGCTGGTACTTGAGCAGGCCGTCGGGACGCACCCAATTCGACACGTGTGGAAGAAAATAAAGAACTATGGAACAATACCTACTCCAAGAGCCCCAGATGAGGTGAACGTGCTAGACATGGCATCCCTGACTTCGCGCTTGGTAGAACAATGGTCGTCCCAATCGCAGTCATCGTTTTCAGCAATGCGGGATGCAGGTGGCAAACATGAGTACGATCCCCGTCCAGACCCTCGCGACCCCATAAGAAGTGAAACACGCGTAGCCAGCATGTTCACCAAGTCCTTCCACAGTGGCTCTCGAATCCTCCATTCTGCTTCGATGAATCGAGATGCGCCCCACCCATCAAACTCATCCTGCTTGCTTTCTCATCAACTGTTCCACTCGACAAGCCTGCTAGCGGAGCTGGCGTAAAAGCGGGGACCCTGCCAGCTTGAGCAGCGCGGGTCGGAGTCTGCGCTGAGCGAAGATGGCGTGAGATGGAGACGCCCTAACGGTGGCACGGAATCGCAGAAACTTCTGGCACAGATGAGGACAGGAGAGGTATCAGTGAATTGTCGAACGTAGCAGCAAGGTGCGCAGTAAAGCAAGAACGGATCCTGCTGTTCATCCGCCTGCTGCAGGTGTGCGTGGAATCTCACGTAGTCTTGCAGACAAGGGACACAGAAGACCGCAAGACCCCCCCTCACGAAACGGGCGCTAAGAGAATTGCAGTGGCACTTCGTCCCAGCGTTCTGGACTCCAGAAACCAACGTGCCTCGTGTCACCCTCATTAGGGGGGCCACTGGTCTACGAACCCCTCGGCCCCAGGATGCACTCCAAAACTAAACCTTCTGGGAGGAGGGCCCCTGATGACCCTCACAAAGCCGAAAAGGATCCACATAATGCCGCAAGACCACCCAGCACACAGCCCCCCACCCCACATGATGGTCCCAAGCCTCCCCCCCTTCCCAACCGGAAAGGATGTAACGAACATCGGATGGCATTACTTTGCCGTCAGAGGGGGCCCCAGTTTGTCTTCGGCTGACCTCCAGGCGGCCTTCGGGTCGATCCAGACGGCGTCCCAGCTGCCCGAGAGGCCCACGAGGCCTTAGATGGGGACTGCGAGACTGCCCCGCGTCTGCCCCCAGGCCTCCCAGCGACTGCAGAGGAGCTGGAACGGCAGAACTGCTACAGGGAATCGTTCCGCGACCTCGGCCTCAGAGGCTGCGCCGGATCCCCACGACCGCCCCCGCCCGAGGCGTACGTCGTAGTTGGCGAGGGAGGAGGATGAGGAGGAGGAGGAGGAGGAGGAGCGAGCGAGCGACATCGGCAGCAGTTCGGCTTCGATGCGCGGGGCACGGGCCTGGGAAGATTGGGCGCCTGTCGGCGTCCTGCGTTGCTGCTGGTACTGTCAGTGGGCGAAGCGGTAGGGCGCCTGAGGGAGCCCGTGGGGGCCTATAAAGCCTTGGGCCCCTCGTCGGCCCTAGACCGTCTCAAACCTCCGAATTAGAGCAAAACGAGAGGGCGAAACACTAGGCTCAACCCTCCCAACCTGCGTTCAGACATGTAGGTACATGCTTAGTGGACGCTCAGGGAACAATATGCAGATACGTATGCGCATCGCGTGCTCACTGTGCCGTGCTAGGTACGACATACATGTGTGAGGCAATGAACGTTATGCTACATCACCGTGCAATGTCGCCGCGCTCACATGTCCCAGGAACCACTCAAACATACCCCCAAGATGCTTAAACATAGCCAGAAGCAAAAACATAACATCGTTGCCAGGCTATGCTTTGAGAATGCTTTTATGTTTTCCTCATGTAGGGGGACATGCCCGACTTAAGCCTGGTGTGCCGAACTTTCAAGGCGCTGCTTCGTCCCTACGTAAAGCTGCGTGCTGGCCTTTCAGCCCCGTGCGCTGGGACCCCAGCAAGGTGCGTGAAGCGCCCAAGACGGGCTCCAAAACGACCAAGATGGAGTCCGAGAAACTCCTAGGTTCGAAGATTGACTGGGCCCCAATTTCGCCTAACGCCCTTTAGGGACATCTACCCGCGATACTCCACGGGTGCGCGTGGTACCGCATTTCGACTAAATCCAGGAGGGGTACTTCATCGACGCCCCAAGAAATACCGAGTCTACCTGACAAAGCACATGCAGATTAGCGAAGCCGACGGGAGCCTGCATCGGTACACCACGAATGCCAGTGTCGAGTGGACCCAGTGCCGACTCCTTAATCGACTTCGCTGGGTGGGCTTTCTCTGACTGCCCGACGACGGCTCGAGGGGCCCTGGAGACTCCCCGAGAGGGGCTCTGGGGCATGACCAAAAGTCCACCACAAGGCGAAATTCATCAAGACCCGTAGACGGCCCAAGATTGGCGGTGAGGCCAGGAGGGAAGTGAGAGGGGGCATGCCTTCTCAAAGCGGCAGGGCTTCGGAGAGCGCTTAGAAAGCTTCTCAGAAGTCTGGAGGCCTCCTGTAGAACAAAGAAAAAGGGCATAAAGATAACAGGTCGACGGTCCGCGCCCAAACTGTTTTGTTTATGCATTTGTTTCTTCTTCGATCTGAGCCTTCTGAGAAGGCCCACCCACCCCGCTGCCTTCCCCCTGGGCGCGCCGCCGACAGGAGGACCCTTAACTCGAACCAGGAAGACCCCCAACAGGGCCCTGGGGCGACCCACGAGGGGCATCGGGCGTCTTGAGGCCCCAAGACGGCCCACCCCCCGTTTCAGCGCCAGGACGAGCGCGCGAATGTCCACGAGGACAGTGAGCATCCACCGCGTGTCAGCACACGGCAAAACGCCAAGATCAGACTCCGACGAGCACTGCAACAACGCGCCATCCGTATTCAATTGTAGCTTCCGGAGGCGCTCAAGACGCCCCCAGAGCGCTCCAGGATGATGGGCTCAAAACGGCCCGAGGGAGCCCCGAGACGGCCCAAGCGAGTCCGAAGGCGGCCCAAAAGGACCTCAAGAGCTCCAAGGCAGCCCCACTGGACGGCGAAGACGGCCTCGAGGCGCCCGTGAAAGATCAAGAGAGACCCAAGAGGGTCCCACGGGGTACCCAGGATGCCTGAAGGGGCCCTGGGACACACAAATAAGTACACACGAATAAAACAAATCCCATATGTTCTCATATTTTCTGAGTTTTTGTCTTCCCCCCCACTTCCCATATTTTCCCATATGCATATAACGGCGCACCGGGTCCGGGGGCCCGGGGCCGGGACCTCGACCACAAATGTGGGCCCCGGGGGGCCCGGAGGCTCGTCGGACCGCCGGACGCCGTCCAAGATCGTTCGCAGGCGGCTTCGGAACGCGCTCCGATGGCTCCAGATGCCTTCCAAGACGCCTGTCATGACACCAAGAAGGTCCCAGAAGCCTCCAAGACGCTCCGAGAGGCAGCCCAAGAGAGGCCCAAGAAGCAAAAATCGTGCCATTCCTATGGGAAAGCGTATATGTTTCGCATGTTCGCCTCTTGGGCTTTCACCGCGTCCAAGACGGCCCAAAAGGCGCCCAAGACGGTCTACGAGGCCTCCGGGAGCGCTCCAAGGCACTGGAGCGCTCCAAGGCTGCGCACGAGTGGCCCAGGACGGCCCCAAGACGGCCGAAGAGAGCCCCAAGACGAGTTCGAGAGGGGTCCCAGACGGAGAAAGCCAACCTCGAATTCCGAGCTTCCGGCCCAAGAGGCTCCAGGAGGCGCCAAAATGCCGCCAAGAGGCGCCAAAAGGCTCCCAAAAGCACCCCAAGACGTTCCGAGAGGCACCCCAAGAGAGGTCCAAGAAACAAAAATCGTGCCATTCCTATGGGAAAACGTATATTTTTCGCATGTTCGCATCTTGGGCTTTCACCGCGTCCAAGACGGCCCAAGAGGCCTCCAAGACGGCCTAGGAGGCCTCCGGGAGCGCTCCAAGGCTGCGCACGAGTGGCTCAGGACGGCCCCAAGACGGCCCAAGAGAACCCCAAGACGATTTCGAGAGGGGTCCCAGAAGGAGAAAGCCACTCTCGAATTCCGAGCTTCCGGCCCAACATATCCCAGGAGGCGCCAAAACGCCGCCCAGAGGCGCCAAAAGGCTTCCAAAATCAGCCCAAGACGTTCCGAGAGGCACCCCAAGAGAGGTCCAAGAAACAAAAATCGTGCCATTCCTATGGGAAAACGTATATTTTTCGCATGTTCGCATCTTGGGCTTTCACCGCGTCCAAGACGGCCCAAGAGGCCTCCAAGACCGCCCCAAGACGGCCCAAGAAGCTTCCAAGAGGGCCCCAGGACAGCCCAAGAGGGCCCCAAGACGGCCCAAGAGGCGCCCAAGATGGCCCAAGAGGGCCCCAAGACGGGCCCAAGAGGGGGCCCAGAGGGGGACCACGAACCGCAAGCTCGAGCCTTCCGCCCCAAGAGGCCGCCAGGAGGCCCCAAGGAGGCCCCTCAAGAGGCCCCAGGAGACCCCCAAGAGGCCCAAAGGAGGCCCCGAGAAGCCCCAAATCGGCCCCAAACGGGAAACGAAACGCTGCTGCATCGACACTTCTGGGTATGTATCTTTTTGTGCTGCACTCTTGACCCTACGAGTTGCGGGACCATTCCAGCAGTAGCCTTCGTGCCTTGCAGTGCACGCCCGCGAGACAGCCATTCGCAGGCCCGATGCGGCAGGCATGGCGTCGGGCCGCGAGCGCTCCGAGTTTCACCTCCTGCGAATGCGGCAGGGTGTACGTGGCCGCTGCACTGTCCAAGAGTCGACACAACAAAGCGTTGCTGTTGAGGCTGCGAGTTTCTCGCGCTGGTTTATGAGTGCCAGGGCGCACGAACAAAAAAAAAAAGAGAGGCCCAAGAAGCAAAAGTCGTGCCATTCCTATGGGACAACGTATATTTTTCGCATGTTCGCCTCTTGGGCTTTCACCGCGTCCAAGACGGCCCAAGAGGCGCCCAAGACCGCCCCAAGACGGCCCAAGAAGCTTCCAAGAGGGCCCCAGGACAGCCCAAGAGGGCCCCAAGACGGCCCAAGAGGCGCCCAAGATGGCCCAAGAGGGCCCCAAGACGGGCCCAAGAGGGGGCCCAGAGGGGGACCACGAACCGCAAGCTCGAGCCTTCCGCCCCAAGAGGCCGCCAGGAGGCCCCAAGGAGGCCCCTCAAGAGGCCCCAGGAGACCCCCAAGAGGCCCAAAGGAGGCCCCGAGAAGCCCCAAATCGGCCCCCAAAATGCTTCGAACCTGCTTCCAGGAGGCCCCCGACAGGTTCAGAGGCTCCCGAGAAGCTACGTCAAACTCCCAGCGAGCGGCCGGACGAGGCCCCCCACAAAATCACAAGAGGGTTCCAGTATTTGTATCCTTCAGCGCTCTCTGGCCTTCTTCCCCCTGCCCCCTTCCCTGCGACTTTCGTTGACTCAAGCTCGCCTCCTAGCTAGAACCTAGGCGCGCGCGAAGCGCGCGCGTGGTTCTAGTATTATCTGGGAGTCGACGATTAATTGTGTCTGTGTGTTTTGTCCCCTCCTGGATGCCCCCAAGAACGCCCAGGAGCGCCCCAAATCAACCCAGAGACCTTCACTTTGGATTGCATGTGCTTCCCCAGTCGTCTGAGCAACACACCGGGGGAACAGACAGCAGCCTCAGTCGAGCGAGTTTTGCATCGCCTGTCAACCGCACGTGCCTTGCTTATGCGCAAGTGGGGGGGTACAGGCGGGTGAGTAAGCAGAAGAAGGAGGCGACATCGAATGAATGGGAGAAGGGGAAGGTGGAGGAAAAGGTGGATGGGACGGAGAAGCGGAGCAGAAGCGAACGAAAAGGCACAGCCATAATAAGACGTAGAATGCGAAGGAAACGAATGATACGTTCGAAAACTGATAAGCATCAAACGACTCCTGGGATCCATAGCAAACAATCGCTGGGCCAGCCCGACCCGTGTGGCCCCTTGCACTCCCACGGGGGCAGAGAGACCAAGCAAGCTTCCAGGAAACTACTGGAGAGACGCTGGCCCAAAACGAGTGACTGCATCTTAACTTAATGATCGAAACAACTGCGCGTGTGAGCGTCCTTCCGCGTCCTTGTCCCCGCCGCCTGGCTCTAGTTGCGACTGCGGATCATGCCAAGATCTTCGCGCGCCGCACTCTCGCTATCCGCCACCGTGCCCCCTGGCACGTTGAGGCGTGGTTCATCGCCGAGTGCTGTCTGGCATGGTCTCTGTAATCTTCTAAGAGGCCGCCACCTACTCGGGAAGCGCCTCTGTCGGTGCCAAGACACGTCACTGGCACGCTCCAAGGCGCCCAAGATACCCAAGCTGGCTTCCAATACGGACCTGGGAGGTCATCAAATCCACCAAGACGGCCGAAGAGCGCTCCAAGACGGCCTAAGAGGTCCCAAAGAAGCCCCAAGAGCGCTCCGAGACGAACCCCAAGATGGCCCAAAGAGGCAACAATCATTGATTTCCATTGTGTCTTTCGATGTTTTTCACGTTACCCCCTTTTCGACCTTCCCACGCTCCAAGACGGCCCGAGGGGGCCCCACGACCGCCCCAAGAGGCCCTTAAGAAGAGGGTCCCAAGAGGGCCCCGAAACGGCTCAAGAGGCGCCCACGACAGCCCTAGAGGGCCACAAGACGGCCCCAAGAAGGGCCCAAGATGGGAACACGAACCGACAATTCGCGCTTTCCGCTTGAAGAGGCTCTCAGGAAGCCCCAAGAGGCCTCCAATAATCCTCAAGAGGCCCCCAAGAGGCTCCCAAGAGGCCCCCAAGAGGCCCCAAAGAGGACCCCAGACGGCCCCCAAGGGGCCTCAAAACTGCCCCCAGACGGCACGAGAGGCCTCCCACGATGTCCCAACGAACATCTAAGAGGCATCCGGTGCCCCATCGCACAATCGCCACCGAGCATGCTGGACTAGCAATGGGGCGGGACTTGGCGCAAGCAGCTAGACAGCCATCACGCAGCTCCATCTGGCCCGTCTTGCCTCCGCCTGTGCTGTCCGTGTCCTCGTCCACGGGGGCCCACTTCGAAGGACAGGCTGCAGGCGACGCAGAATGACAGGTCCAAGTCGGCCTGGTGGGAAAGACACTTCTCACTGGACAACCGCAGCGCCGAACCCATGTGCGCGATGAACTCGAGCTCCTCATTGCTGGCGGCGGTTCACGTGCTGAGGGCTTCCCGTCGGTGTACCGCATGTAGGGGTACAGCGTCGTGCTCTACTGCATCTGGCAATCGGTGCCCCTTACCAATCACGCACCCTCTGCATGAAGCAGGAGCGCACACTGCCCAAGGTCGCTGCTGTGACCGCGATGGACCTGCCCGTCGAAAGCTTGAGAGGACACCGCGGTAGGGCATGCTCCTCAGGCCGCACAGAAGCAAACTCCTCTGCGACTTCTACAAGAACATCACAGCGCAAGTGACGTCGTCCCGGTAGCTGGGACCCCGCGAAGCCCAGGCCCGCTTCGCCGAGTCCACGATCGCCGACGCCGCGCTGGCGGCATCCCGGTCGGCCCAGAACGTGCGGCAGCAGTGCATGACGATTGCGTCCGAGCAGACGTCGAACACGCCATCCGAACCGACCACCAGCACGGCGTCCTCGGGCCCGACGGGCACCTCCCGGACGCACGCCTGCGGCGAGAGCCCGCAGCCCTTGCCGAGCACGTCGCCGAGGCCGCGGCTCATCGCGAGCCCGGGCGCCAGGCCAGTTGCGCGGTGCCACAGCCGCGGCGGCCCCAGGAACGTGTCCGTGGGCTTGCTGCCCGGCGGCTTCACGCGCCTCACGCGGCCTCCGGCGGCCACGAGACGCCTGGCCTCGACCGCGTCGCCGGGCCTGTGATCCTCCGTGAGCCGCACCGTCCGCCAGGCCGCGCCTGCAGGAGTCTCCTCGCGTCGGCCGAGCAGTGCGCGGCAATCTCCCAGGTGAGCGACCACAAGGCGGCGGCCTCCCGCAGCGGCGCGGATGCCCTCGACCCGAACGCAGGCACTGGAGGCTCCAGTCAGCTCGACGTCAAAACCGGTGTTGAGCATGAGGGCGGCGTCTGTGGCCAGCATCGCGTCCGCGAACGCCTGCTCCGCGCCAGGCCCTGAGGGTGCGCAGAACAGCACCCTCTCAAGCGTGGACAAGGCAGCGTGAGCGAGTGCTGCGCCGTGCTTGCCGTGCCCGTCGACGATGGCCAGTACCGCCAAATCCCCCGACGCCTTGGCGAAGCAAGCATCTTGGTTCTCCTTTGCCTCGCCCATGCGCTGGCCAGCCATCGTCTCGAACGCCATCGCTGGTGAGCACTCGGCCTCGCCCGACACGACTGGCGGCAGCGGCATGGACAGCGGGAGCGCTCCCAGCAGCGACCCCGCGCTCGGGGCCAGGTCGGGGCCCCACGGGCGCACCAGCGCGAGCGCCAGAGCGCAGTCGTGCAGCGAGCTCCAGCAGGGCCTGGGCTCATCCGACGAGTCGGCGCACGCGCGCATGGCCTCCGTGACGCGCTCGGCCAGCGCGCGGAAGACCCCGTGCCTCATCAGCACCCCGCTGGTGGCTAGGCCTCGCGCGAGCCGGCACATGAGCGCCAGGTTCTCGCCCTGAGCGTGGGCCTCGCCTGCCTCCAGCCTCCGCAGCGCCTCGTCCGCGCAGTCCTCCACCACGTGCTTGGGCAGGGGCGGCCCGGGCCGCATGGTACCGTAGAAGCGCGCCACCTCTGCCAGCCACGACAAGGGCGCTTTGGCACGAGCGTCTGCGGCATCTAGCACCTCCTCCACCCGCTCGTGCGCCCACAGGAAGGCCTGAGGCCCCGCTGCATCAGCCGCGTCCTTGCAAGCCGGGGCGGCGCCATTCTGCTGCCACTTCGAGGGCAGCGCCAGGGCCTGGATCGCCTCTCCCGCGTCCAAGCGCTTGTCCAACGCCTCCTGGCTGATGCTGGTAGGCACAGCTGCTGAGGCTAGCAGCAGGGGCAAGCGCCGCAATACCGCCGCAGCAGCAGCGATGTCTGCATCCCCGTTGGAGCTGCTGCTCTTCTGGAGGACGTCAGAGAGGGTGTCCAGCGATGCTGCGTCCTCTAGTGCTGCAATCAGCGGAGGAAGACCCTGCTTCACGCGGCCCGACTCGCTGGGCTTACCTTTCTTCTTCTCCGTGTCCGCTGTCTTCAGCTTCTTCTCCTTCTTGGCGACCTTGCCCACGTGCGCACGGTGTGCGGCCTCCACCGCCCCCAGGCTGTCCAGTCGACTGTCCCTCGTCGAGTCTGGAGGAGCCGCGGCTGCCGCCGCGGCCGCCACCGTGGCCACGGGACCCTCCGAGGCGGGCTGCGGCGCAGCGGCGCTCCCCGCGGCACCAGCGCCGCCCAGGCGGCTGCCCCCCTGGCCGCCCGGAGGGGCGCTCGGCGCTGCGGCGGCGGCGCCCGGGGCCTTGGCGGCGCCCGCGGCGGGCGCGGGGGCTCTCGCTGGCGGCGGCGGTGGCGGTGGCGGCG
>CAUYUJ010008358.1:136568-176568 GCA_963575745.1 Prorocentrum cordatum
TGACCGCTGCGGGTTGTCGTGGTGGTGGGTCGTGGGAAGATATTTCGAGGATGCCTCGAGCGGGAGCCCCCAGTCGACAAGTCACTGTCATACGCAATAGGGGATATTGGGGGACCCAGACCCGCCCCGTTTCAGGCCCCAGGCGGGCGGCGTCAAACCAAAGTTCGGCCCTGGGCGGAGCCAAGGGAGGAAGAGCAGGAGGAAGAGCGAAGAGAGGGGTGAAGATCGGGTTAGCCAGGGACGACGAGGTAGAAATGGGCGGTGAAGAGACTGGAAGTACATCGTCGGAACATTCGGAAAGCCAGTCTCATTCCAGACCGGGTTGACGGGCAAGGATGTCGTCGGCAACGTTGTGAAACATCGCATATGTAATAACCGCTGGGCGGTGGAAGCTCATCCCCGTATGATCTCTAGCGATTTACTCCGACGGTAAAACCCAACATGAAAATATACGCAGCTTGCCCCTATCGCCCTTTTCTTCTTCGACTGGCGGATGCCTTCCTTCCGCCCTTTGCGTCCTCGTGTTCCTCCTCCTTCTCCGCCTCGTGCCCCTTCTCGTCATACTCGTTGCATGTCTTATCCTCGTCCTCCTCCACCTTCTCCTCCCCCTATTTCTTCTCCTCCTCCCCCGCCTCCTCCTGCCCTTCCTCCTCATATTCCTCATCCTCTCCGTCCTTCCCCCTCTCCTCCTCCACTCCTTCTTCTCCCGCTCCTCATCTCCACCCTGCCAGTTCTCCTCCTACACCTCACCTTCCTCCTGGCAGGGGCGCGCGTGTAGATGTTCCTCGGCGCCCTCGCCGCCACGCCCGACAGGGGCGCGTTCTCCGAGCGCGAAATCGCGAAGCCATCGGGTGCACCCCAGCGGGCCAGCCCGCCTGAGACTTCCTCGCAATTCGCTCATAGACGAAGTTCCCGCGTGATGCTCCCTCCTTGTTCAAGCTTGAAGAAACCAAAACTGACGACACACTCAAGATTACGATGACCCGCTAGGATTAATCACATGAACAGCGGGCCCCATAGGGGGTGGGGAGGGGGTTCCCGCCTGATATTCTTCGCACATCACCCACAGACGAGGCTCGCGCCGAGACTTCTTCCATGCTCTAGCTTGAAGACGCAAAAGTGACGACAAATATGAGATTCCGATGACCCGCTCGGATTCGTAACATGAGCTGCGGGCCCCATAAAAGAGGAGGCTCCCGCCTGAAACTTCCTCACACGTCCCTCACACACGAGGTTCCCGCCTGAAACGTCCTCCATACTCAAATTTGAAGAAGCCGAAACTGGCGAAAACTACAAGTATAAGAATCCGATGGTCCACTCGGATTGGTAACATGATCTGCGGGCCCCATAGGGAGGGGGCTCCCGCTCACAAGTCACTCACAGACAAGGCTCCCGCTTGATAAATCCTCGAGATTCAAGCCAGAAGAGCCCAAACATGATGACACGTACAAGGTTCCGATGACCCGCCCGGAATAATAACATGAGCTGCGGGCCCCATAGGGAGGAAACTCCGCCCTGAGATTTCCTCGCGATTCACTCACAGACGAGGCTCCCGATTGAGACCTCTTCCATACTCAAAATTGATATAACAAAAAACCAGAAGTTACAACATGTACAAGATTCCGGCGACCCGCTCGGATTAATCACATGATCTGCGGCCCCCATAGGGCGGAATCTCCCGCCTGGAGCTTCCTCGCACTCACAGACGAGGTTCCCGCGTGATGCTACCTCCTTGTTCAAGCTGGAAGAAAACAAAAATGACGACAATTTCCAAATTCCGATGGCCCGCTCGGATTAATCACATGAGCTGATGGCCCCATAGGGAGGGGGTTCCCGCCTGATATTCTTCGCACATCACCCACAGACGAGGCTCGCGCCGAGACTTTTCCATGCTCTAGCTTGAAGACGCAGAAGTGACGACAAATTCAAGATCCCGATGACCCGACCGGATTCGTAACATTAGCTGCTGGCCCCATAAAAGAGGAGGCTCCCGCCTGAAGTTTCCTCACAAAGCCCTCAAACACAAGGTTCCCGCCTAAAACGCCCTCCATGCTCAAATTTGAAGAGGCCGAAACTGGCGAAAATTACAAGTATAAAAATCCGATGGCCCGCTCGGATTGGTAAGATGATCTGCGGGCCCCATAGGGAGGGGGCTCCCGCCTGAGGCTTTCTCACAATTCACCCACAGACCAGGCTCTCTCTTGATAGTTCCTCTGAAATCAAGCCAGAAGAACCCGAAAATGACAAGGTTCCGATGACCCGCTCGGAATAATAACATGAGCTGCGGGCCCCATGAGGCGGAAACTCCCGCCTGAGACTTCCTCGCAATTCAGTCACAAACGAGGCTCCCGACTGAGACCTCTTCCGTACTCAAGCTTGGAACAACAACGCGACTACATGTACACGATTCCGGCGACCCGCTCGGATTAATCACATGATCTGCGGCCCCCATAGGGCGGAATCTCCCGCCTGGAGTTTCCTCGCAATCCACTCACAGACGAGGTTCCCGCGTGATGTTACCTCCTTGTTCAAGCTTGATGAAACTAAAGATGACGACAATTTCAAAATTCCGATGACCCGCTTGGATTGATAACATGAGCTGCGGGCCCCATAGGGAGGGTGGCTCCCGCTTGAGACCCCCTCGCAATTCGCTCACAAACGAGGCTCCCGACTGAGACCTCTTCCATACTCAGGCTTGGAAGAAAACGCACTATTACATGTACAGGAAGCCGGCGAGCTGCCCGAATTAATCACATGACCTGCGGGCCCCATAGGGCAGAAACTCCCGCCTGGGACATCCTCGCAACCCACTCACAGACGAGGCTCCCGCCTGATGCATCCCCCAAGGTCATGCTGCAGGGGCCCAGAACTGACGACAATTAGTGGATTCCGATGGCCCGCTCGGATTCATTGCGTCATCTGCGGGCCCCGTGAGGAGGGGGCTCCCGGCTGAAACTTCCTCACGCATCACTCACAGACGAGGCTCCCGGTTGATACTTCCTCCACATTCAAGCCTTAGGCGCCCAACAACCACGACAATTATAAGGTTCCGGTGACCCAGTCGGATAAAATAACATGATATGTGGGCCATATCGAAAGGGGCCCCAGCATGAAACATCCTCGCACATCAATCACAGACGAGGCTCCCGCTTGATACTCCATACTTAGGATGAAGAGCCCACAAATGACGACAGCTTCAGGGTTCCGATGACCCGCTCGGATTAACAACATGAGCTGCGGGCCCCATAGAGAGGGGACTCCCGACTGAGACTTCGTCGCAATTCACTCACAGACGAGGCATGAGTGAACGAAAGTAATCGAAGGAGTGTGAATGAGTGTGTAAATGATGATGATGTGGTGGTGATGATGATGTGAATGCAAGAATGAATGAATGACAAAGAGAGGGGTGAGGGGTTCTTGCGCGGTGCGTGCGCAGAGAAAATTAGCCTGGCGAAAGACCCAACCATACGCAGTTGTGAATACCGCAATTGTGAATACCATCGTCGCCCACGCTCCCTATGTGGCCACGGCTTCCCGCCGGAGCCCGACATGCTCAAGGACACGTTCGCGGCCGTCTTCGCGGGCGCCGACGACGACGAGGACGGCGACCCCACGACCGAGGACCAGAAGCATGAGAGGGCTCTGAGAGCCATGAGGGAAGCTGCCACTGGCGCCTTCGGTGGAGCTCCTATGGGGCCACGATCCTCGTGAGGGGTGTGCCGAAATGGCCCGAGGCCGCTACACGAACCCTGCCGCTGGGGCCTTCGGTGGAGCTCCCTATGGGGCCACGATCCTCGTGATGGGGTGTGCCGAAATGGGCAGAGGCCACCATGCGAACCCTGCCATTGGCGCTTTCGGTGAAACTCCGCGGGACGCTGAGGCGCGGCTGCCTCTCTGCGCCCGTGACGGGGGAAGCAAGGAGACTTACCAGTTTGAAACATATCCCTATCCCTATGTTTGACATCACCTCACCTCGATGCCGATCTTAAGGATTCCCTCAGTTTCTGAGGGCCCGTCCCTAAGATTGCCCTCGCTCTTTGCTTGCCCACCTTAGGGATAGATAGGGATACCTTCGAGGCCGGTTAGAGACATCGGCACCGCCAAGTGCCCCTGCTTCGTGCACAGGGGGTCCGAGCCGAGGGGGTCCGAGCGGGTGGGGCCTTGAGGCCTCCTGGCCGGGGTCGGAGGAGGCAGCCGCACCGCCGGGCACGCGGGGGCGCCATTCCCCGGCCCCCCCCCCTGCTCGGACCCCATTCGTTGAGCAGGGGCCGACCGTCCCGGCATTCCTATCAGTAGTCCTACCACGAAATGTTCTCAGAGCCTACAACAAAATGCTCCAAGAACAACAGCAAGTTTCTTAGAGCATAGGCCCGAGGTGCAAAAACAAGACAGCCCCGACCAGGACTGTTCCAAGAACATCCCGTGGGAGCCACAAAAAAGGTGTTAGAACATCGTTTTCTGGAATCCCAAAGCGGTGCGGTGACAGACCGTGCGGTGACCTCGAACTCCCCCAAGACCTCACCGCACGGTCCGTCACCGCACGGTCTTGGGACCCTGGAGGCCCCCATCGCCCGAGGCATACTCGGAGAGGGGCTCGAGTCCCAAAACCGTGCGGTGACCCCGAATCCCCACCGACTCGCCGCACGGTGTGGCCACCACACCGTCTGGGGGCCCCCGATGTTTCGTGGGGCTCTATAAGCGCGCCGGGGCGCTTCGCCACTGCTCGACTCCGGGAGGCCCGCGGGCTCCGTGTGGGCGCTGCCGCTCTAGGCTCAAGTGGGGCCTGTCCCCCTACAGGGGGATTTTGGGCGAAACATGACAAATAGCCAAAAAAGAGACCTCTAAATGGTAAAAAAAATACTCAAAAAATAGTCCCCCGGCCATTTTTTGACTATTATTTGGGTATCCTTTATTGTTCTCAGGAAGGGAAACACACACACACACACACACATACACACACAGACACAATTAATTGTCGACTCCAAGAAATATAGGAAAATATGGGAAGTGGGGGGGGAAGACAAAAACCCAGAAGATGTGGGAAAACATAGGGGAATCTGTATGTTTTTGTGTGTATTCATTTGTGTGCCCCAGGGCCCCTTCAGGTTCGTCGAAAATCCCCCTGTAGGGGAGGACAGGCCCGACTTCACTCTGAGGCCCCCTCCGCCCCTGCCTCGGGCCCTCGCCGCTCTCCAGCGGCCCGCCTGCGCCGACTGGGGGCCGGGGGGGGGGCGGGCAGGGGCGCGGCGCCGGCGGCCGACCCCAGAGGCCGACCCCGCGGCGCGCGCTCTGGCCCGAGGATTATGTCGGGCGTGCCCCCCTACAGTGGGGCTTTCGACGAAAAATTGAAGATATTCCAAGAATGCCCTAAGAAGGTTTTAAAAATACACCAAAAATAGTCCCCAGACTATTTTTTGGGACTATTTTTGGTTAGTTTTGTGGTATTATATATTTTTCGTCGAAAATCCCCCTGTAGGGGGACAGGCCCGACTTAACCCGAGGGTGCTGAGGAGAATCCAGCCCTGGAGGCGAGGGCTCCCCAGGACGAGCGCCGCGGTGGGTGCATGTTCCTCCCGTGGCACGAGGGTGGCCCGCAGCTTCCCGAAGCCTCCAACATGCTCGAAGACTGCACTGCAGACCTGGGAACCGACCCCGACTGCTTGAAGCCTTGGCTGGGATTTCGATGTCGAGGCCCTGGCGCTATGTTTCCCTGGGGGGTCAGGGCTTGTGGACCTGGGAGGTTGGGCGGTGTGGGGTGCAGAGGATATGGGAGAGGGGGGGGCGGGTTGGGAGGTGGATGTGTGTGTGTGTGTGGTGGCGAAGGCTGGGGCGGAGAGGCGGTTGGGGTGGGGTGAAGGGGGGGGGGAGTGTGGGGGGTGCTGGCGAGGGGGCTCGCGCGCGCGCAACTGCGCCCCCGCACACTGAACACCGAAGCCCCCAACCTCCTCCTCCTCCTCCTCCTCCTCCTCCTCCTCCTCCTCCTCCTCCTCCTCCTCCTCCTCCGCCACGCCCGACCGGCATCACCGCCCCCCCCCCCACGCCCCCGCCTCCATGGCAGCCTCTGCCGCGGCGGCGGCCGCGCTCCTGACGTCCTCCGCCGAGCCCGGCGGGCGCCGCCCTGCCTGGGGGCGCGCGCCAGAGGGCCACTACAGTCGAGGCGTTGACCTAAGGAACCCTAAATAAGGAGCGAGGCCCCTTTTCCCCATAAGTTCAACTTCGATTTCGTGTGGCAAACCCAAGAAAACCCGAGGCAAACTTTGAAACAATCAAGGAACACGGAGCCCCTCCCCAGCGAAAAGGGTTCCTTCTTCAGGGCCCCGACTGTGATCAGGGCCCTGCCTGGGGGCACGCGCCGGAGGGCCACACATCAGGAGGAGGAGGAGGAGGACGAGGAGGAGGAGGAGGAGGAGGAGGAGGAGGAGGAGGAGGGAGGAGGAGGACGAGGAGGAGGAGGGAGAGGAGGAGGAGGAGGACGAGGAGGAGGAGGAGGAGGAGGAGGACGAGGAGGAGGAGGAGGAGAGGAGGAGGAGGAGAGGAGGAGGAGGAGAGGAGGAGGAGGAGGAGGTGGAGGAGGAGGAGGAGGAGCGGCGCCGAGAGGGACAAACCGTTCGCTCCCTCCGCGTGGCGTGCAGTCGCAGCGCCAACGTACGAAGGAGCGCCAGTTGCGAGGGAGTGGTGTTTGTCGTCCGGCCACGGCGGGCCTCGGCCACGAAGGGCTTCCCCGGCCGAGACTGACGTCGGGCCTGTCCCCCTACAGGGGGGTTTTTGGACGAAAACTATCAGGGGGACGTAAGACCTGGGTACAGGGGACTCGGAAATCCTCGACGAGGTCGTCAAAAAAATGACGAGGCCGAGCCTGCATTTTGACGAGGCCTCCCGCTGCAGACATCCAACGAAACTCCTCCTCGTCAAAATCCGAGGCGCGGTCGTCAAAAAACGATGGCGAACCCGAGTCCTGGCAAACCCGGGTCTTACGCTCCCCCGAAACTAAAAAAGATACGCGAAAAATACTCAAAAGATGCCCCAAAAATACTCAAACATAGTCCCCTGACTATTTTTTGCCTATTTCTGAAGACTCCCCCTGCAGAGGGGCAGGCCCGACTGAAACCTAGACCGAAGGAGCGATCCCCCAAAACCCGAGCCCCTCCTGAGCCCAGAGTGGTCCCTACTTGCAGCGCCTGGACCGTGGGGGCCGAGCGGAAAAACCTGAGGCCCCTTCGGGCGCTCTGTGCCGGGTATTGCAGGATTCCTGTACAGTTGGGGCGTTGACCTAAGGAACCCTAAATAAGGAACGAGGCCCCTATTCTCTCCATAAGTTAAACTTCGATTTCGCATCGAAAACCTAAGGAAAATCCAAGGCAAGCTGCGAAACAATTAAGGAACGCGGAGCCCCTCCCACACGAAAGGGGTTCCTTCGTCAGCGCCCCGACTCACAGACCTCTCGGGCGTTCTTGGGTGTGCCAACGCGCGTCACCTGGCTGCGCATCTCCCATATGACCTAAGACTGGCCACCTGTGGCCATTCCTGGAGCCCTCGTGATGGGCTCGATCGGCCCATCTTGGGAACCCTCGGGGCCAGCCTACGAAGAGGGCCAAGTCTTCCAATCAAAGGTCATCCACGGTGGTCCATGAGTTAAGGAGCTCGGATCGACCATGCGCATGCAACCCTGAGCCCCCCCCAAACATAGAACCACATGAAACCAAACGAGTTTTCAATCAACCAATTCACATCGGGCGAATGAAATCACATAGTGAAGCTACAGGGAACTGTGGCCACGCGGGAGACAAGCGTCGCCATCATCGCCGACGTCATCGTCGCCGTCGGCGTCGTTGCCACCGTCGTCGGAGTCCTCGTCGTCGCCGTCGGCGTCGTTGGCGTCGCTGTCGGTGGCGCCGTCACAACCGCTGCCGTCGCCGCCGTCATTGTCGCCGTCGCCGCCGTCGTCGCCGCCGCCGTGGATCGCCGTCCCTGCCATCGTCGCCGCCGCCGTTGCTGTCGCCGGTGTCGTCCGTCGCCGCCGTCGGTCGCCGTCCCCGTCGCCGTCGCCGTCGTCGATGCCGTCGCCGGTGTCGCCCCCGCAATCGCCGTCGCCGTCGTCGTCGTCCTCCTCCTCCTCCTCGCCGTCCGCGTCGTTGTTGCTGCTGTCGTCGGCGTCCCCGCCTCCGTCGTCGTCGCCGTCGCCCCCGTCGCCGTCGCCGCCGTCGCCGCCGTCGTTGCCAGCGGCGCCGTCGCCAACGCTCCCGTCGCCGCCATTGTTGTCGCCGTCGGCGTCGTCGTCGCGGAGGCCCCTCCCTCGCAGCAGCCGCTGCCGTCGAGGCGCGGGTAGGGAGGGTCTCCAGGGCGGGAGGAGGGCGCGGGAAGAGGAAGAAGAGGGAGGGGACCCTCCCCGGGGCGGCGGAGGAAGGAGCGGCGCTGCCAGACTTCACGGGGCACGCGGGGAACTTGCACCGGGGCGCCCCCGAAGTTCACCCCCTAGCCCAGACTGCGCACAGGAGGTTGGCCAACCATTTGACCAACATCGTCCTCGGCATCGCCCGGCCGAGGCGGACATTGGCCGCCTGCGGCGGCGTCGGCGCCGCCAGCGCCGGCAACGGCCGGCGCGGCTGTGTCCGGCGCGGCGCCTTTCTGCTCGCGGCGGGCCCGTCGCTCGAGGGCGGCGGCGTCGACCGCCCCCCCCCTCGTGGACGGCCGCCGCCGTGGAGCCCCGTCGGCGGCGCCGCTCCTGTGGACATCCTGCGCCGACGAGGAGGAGGAGGAGGAGGAGGAGGAGGAGGAGGAGGAGGAGGAGGAGGAGCAGGAGGTCAGAGAGGAGAGGGTGGAGGATTCAGCGTGGATGCAGCGTGCCTGAGCATCCCAACAATCAGCGCCGGTGCAGGGCCGACGGCATCGAGCCTGCCGCCCACCGGCCAGGCCTGTCCTGGGCGTCGTGGCAGCAAGGCAGCATCTCCTGGAACGCGCGCGGCTGAAAAAGCAGCCACTGCGTGTCTGAACGCGGCAGCGCGCTCCGCGCGCCGCCGCAGGTCCCCCCGCCTCGCCCCGGGTGGGGGGGGTGAACCGCCGTGGGAACTGTAAGCCCCGGGGGGGGGGAGAGGAAACGAGAGGGGGGGGAGGGGGGGGAAGGGGGGGGGGACGAGGGTGGAGGAAGAAGGGGAGGAGGAGGAGGAGGAGGAGGAGGAGGAGGAGGAGGAGGAGGAGGAGGAGGAAGAGGAGGAAGAGGAGAAAGAGGAAACGGAGGAGACGGAGGAGGAGGAGGAGGTGCGAGGAGGCCCCGCGGGGCCTCATGTGGCCCCACGGAGCCCCAGGACGCTCCAGGAGGCCCCGGGAAATCTCGGGGTCCCCAGAAAGCCCCCGGGCTCCCCGAGGTCCCCGGGGCGGGGGGGGGGTTCTTATGAGGTTCTTGGTTCGATTTTACGCGTGCCGGGACAATGCAGGGTTCGCACAACAAAAACATGGAATAAACACGACATCCTCCAGAAACATGTGAAGCCTCCAGAGTTATGCCAGGAATCAAACATAACACCTACACGAGAAACCTGGGACGCCCCAGCCAGGAGGCCCCGGGAGGCCCCAGAAGGCCCCGGGAAGCCTCAGGGCACCCTCTCAGGCCACGCACCCGCCGAGTGGGCTCGACGCCGACCCGAGAAATGCGCGCGGACCTTGGTGTTTCTGTGTTTGCTTGTTCCCCGAGGGGAGGGGGGGCGATGGGAGGACAAATATGAGATGATTTTTTCCTTCACGGAGATATCCCGGTTATCTGGTGGAGGGGTGAATGTCCTGCCCGCGCGACCCGACCCGTCCGTTTGGGTCCGCCCGCCCGACCCGCCCCGCCTGTTAGGGTCCTCACTTGCCAATTCGGTCACGCATCACACTTTGATATCTTGCCGGGGTCGCCCCGACCCTCCCGTTAGGGTCCGTCCGCCCGCCCTGGGGGGGAGGGAGCACAGCCGATAGCACAACTTTCTCGCTCTGGGCAGCCCCATACGTGCCCGCGCACACCAGCATCGCGTGCCCCCTTCGGACCTGCGCACAAGACACGGTCAGGCTATCTGGGGGGGGCGACAGTCTCGAACCCAAACCATTTTTGGGTCATGAAAAAATCTGAAGGGGCCCTGGGACACACAAAGAAATACACACAAATAAAAAGATGCCCCATATTTCCCCATATTTTCTGGGGTTTTGTCTTCCCCCCCACTTCCCATATTTTCCCGTATTTTCTGGGGAATCGCCGATTCATTGTGTCTGTGTGTTTCTTTCCCTCCTGAAAGTCATGACGTTACATGTTTCGCTATTTACGGCCTCCAGTTGCCCCTTGCCGCTCCTTGGGACGATCAAACAACGACTCAGGATGAACAGCCGGTCCTGGGGAATGGATCGAAGCCTCCGGGGGTCGACGTAAGCAAACAAAAACATGACGTTGGGGTCCAGGAGCCGTAGAAAAAAAGAAACAACGGCGTAAACATAAACTGTTGGACGGCCGCGCAGATTTCTTAGGATCGGTGCTGAACCCCCTCCCTGGTGCGAGGAGCGCGCCAAGGGGCGGCGCCGGAGGCGCTGCCAAGATGGGGCCAGCAACGATACCAAGAACTCCGTGCGGAGTTCCGCAAGTTCTCGAAGCGGGGCAAATTAAAAGATACAGATCCCGCTACTCCCCGAACCTCACCCTGGGTGCGTTATGACTCGGATTTCGAAACGGATCCAGCGGCGGCGACGAGGGCCTCAGGGGGGCCCAACGAGGCGAAAACGAGAGGTAGCGGTATGGGTTCCTTTGTCTCCTCGGAGAAGCAGGGGACGCCAGGCTCCGCCTGCTCAGGCGCCCTCCTCGACTCACTCCCTGGGACCAGTTTCTCATCCAGGGTCGTTGTTTGACGGTCCCGAGGCCCGGTGAGGGCCTCCCAATGCCGTGAGTAACGAAACGCATCCCATCATGAGCCATGTAGCCTTGAGACCTTACGTTTGTGCAGTTGGTCGCTCTCCGACGCTGGGGCGAGGACGATGTCATGACAAGATTGGCTCGGGGTGCGTTCCACAATTTCCAAGAAGCATCCAGCGGCACATCCCGTGCGAAACAGTAGGAACTGTGGGGACGCCCAGAAAACTTGGGAACCCTGGGGCGTGTCACCATCATCACCTCATCGCCGTCTACGAATAAGATTGGCTCGGGGTGCCCTCCACGATGTCCAAGAAGCCGCCAGCGGCGCAGCGGGTGCGAAACATCAGGAACTGTGGGGATGCCCCGAAAACTTGGGAACCCTGGGGCGTGTCGCCATCATCACCTCATCTCCATCTGCGAAGTGAAGGGGCCCTGGAAGACACACACACACACACATAAATACACACAAACAACCGGATTCCCCACATGTTCCCACATTTTCTGGGTTCTTGTCTTCCCCTCCTCTTCCAATATTTTCTATATTTTCCTGAGAATCGACGGTTCATGATGTCTGTGTGTGTGTGTGTTTCTCCCCCTCCTGCAAGAAAAAGGGGGGCGCCGGGCTCCGCCTGCGCGTGCGCCCCCTTCTTTTTCTTCTTGCTCTTCTTCTTCGCCGGCAGCGGCTGCGCCGAGACAGCCGCCTCCCCGGGCGCGCGCGTGTATCGCGCGCGGGCCGCTGCGGCCGTGGCTGCTGCCGAAGAGGGGGCGCTGGAGGAGGAAGGAGGCCTACTTTTGGAGCACCCTTCCTCTCTTTCCTCCTCCTCCTCGTCCTCCTCCTCCTCCTCCTCCTCCTCCTCCTCCCTTTCTCCTCCTCCTCCTCCTCCTCCTCCTTCCCCTCCTCCTCCTCCAGCTCGTCCTCGTCCTGGCGCGCTCACGGGGGGCCCGGTCCTCAACAAGTGGCTGATGGATCCGAAGCCAAAATGGGATAGCCGCTACCCTCAGACACGTCTGGCCAGGCGGTCCGCTTTGGGGGCACTTCACCCTCCAGAAGCCTGAAGGGACCCTGGTTGCCTGTCCGAGTAGAAGCATGGCATGGGTTGGAGAATCCGAGGGAACTGCAAACCTGTGCACCCCCACAAGAACGGCACCGCCACGGGCCCCTGGTACTCTCCACCCCGTCTGAGGAATGCATCTGCGAGGGCCTGCGCGGGCACGGGGTCTTAAGCCACTCTGCCTCGGGGATGGCCCGACAGGGTGAGTGAGCTGTAGCAGACCGAGCAACGCACCCCCCGGCCCCGCGGGTGGACCGTGTGGGGGGACGCCAGACCTCTTGACGCCAACCAGAACTCCTGGCGCCGGGCCCGCTGCGCCACCGCCAGGTCCGCCTGCGAGCGCGGCGGCGGCGAGCTTGCAGTGTTGTCCCTCCATTGCCCCACCTCCTCCAGCCCAACAGTGAGAATGTGGACGAGGACAGTGTGGGCGAGGGGGCTTCGATCCGATCGAGCTCGAGGATTGCGCGCTGGGGGCGAGCGGCAAGGGTCGCTTCTTTAGTGGGTGCCTCATCAGCCGCCTGGCTGACAAGGGAAGAAGGACGCTTGGCGAGGCGACAGATGTCGACCTCTGCGACATGAGATTTGATTTTCTTGAAAACAACCTGGCCTGGGTGGCCCTTTAGGCCTGTCCAAGAACGCAGCCAAGCAACTGCGTGGCTCTCCCATAAACGTTCGGGGCCTCGGCTGATGCCGTCATGGACGTAGGTCGCATCAACCGCAAAGGTCCCGGGGCCCTTGACGTGCCTGAGGGCCTGGGTGATTGCTTCTAACTCGGCCAATGTGGCAGTCTGCTGCTTGCGAACACGGGGGCCGCAGACCCCACATCTGGATCTTCTACAACAGCTGCAAATCACCAGCCGCACCCTCTAGCTCGAATGCTGGAGGAAGACTCACCCCCACTCCAATCAGATCCTAAAGTGGACGAGCTGGAAAGGGGAGACCTCGCTCCTTACTGACGCACTCCTTCGGTGGTAAAACTTGGCGCTGGCCGTGTCCACAATATAGAGAACACCCAGCCACGCGGAACGAGCCCTCGATGATAAAGGCACGGCCTTGCTTCTGTTCGCTCTGCGCTCGTCCTGCCAGGTCGGAAAGCCGTGCCCTCTTGCGCGACGAGGAGGCGGCAACCTGCTGCTGGTGGAGCATCGCCCCGGGGGTGTTCCTTCCACCTCGGGCCGAATTGCTGCTCAGGTGGCCCCGGGTGCCTTCGGGTAGCGGGCCACCAGGCCCCTGTAGCTAATGCTTCTAGGCAGCCAGCACCCGCGGAGCCTCTTCTGCTGGAGGGCCTGACCACCTTCTTGAGATGCGTGAGGTCGGCCCCATTCTCCAAATCCTTCCCACAGACATTCTGGGCGGCATGTCGTTCCCAGGCCCGAAGCTCGAAGGTGCCATCCAATGCCAATGCGCACTTCTGCCATCCTGCCCTGGGCCCGCTGGAGTCCTCGAGGTGCAAGCGGGCCCCGGCTACTGGGGCACCCTCTGGTAGCGAGTAGAAAATCTCTACCGCGTAATCCGTCCAAGAGGAGCCCGGGATCGCATCCTGCTTGCAATGATCCAATAATGGTAGCCAAGGGGTCCTGCATTCTGCCCCGAGGACTCGCTGCCTCGCGCAGCGCATGGAGGCGTCGCCCCCAGGCGTGGGCAGGGCGCTCCCCCTAACAGGGTCGGGAGCGCCCCTGGCCGAGCTTCGACGAGGTCCCGCCGGCCGAAGAAAAAGAGGGAAGGTCGCCGCGCTTCCCCTGGTCCAAGGTCGAGCGCTACGGTCGCACGTCCACCTGGCTTTCGTGGTCCTCGAAGTCCCTCGAAGCCAGGTGGTCCTTCGAAGGACCTCGAAGGCACGTGGTGTCCTTCGAAGGAAGTGTTGCCGTGGTACTTCCCTAAGGCACGTGGTCCTTCGAAGGAAGTGTTGCCGTGGTCCCTCGAAGCCCCTCGAAGGCAGCCAGGGGGTCCGCCTTGCCCCGCTGGGCCCCAGGCGGCCTGCGGCATCGACCCAGAGTCATGGCCAGCTTGGTGGCCCCGCGGCGGGCGCGCGTGAGTCGTGGAACCCTCCTGGCCTGCCCTCGAGCCTCGTCCATTTCCTGTGCATTGTTCGGTTTCGTGCGTGTTTTTTTTTGCTCGATGGTCCAGGATGGTCCTCGGTGGTTCTCGCCGAGAAAAAATGCACACGTCCGAGCGATGCCAAGGCCTCCGTCATGCGTCCTGCTGCCGCGGTGGTCGACGTGCGCTGCGAGGGGGAATCCTGCCCCGAGTCTCGGGCCGTGACCTTAGTGACTGCCTCCACCTCGATACCTTCGGCCGCTGAGCCTGCGCTGATCTGCCGCGAAGGAGCGCCGTCGAGCAAAAAAAAAAACGTAGATTTGTCCCAACCATCCTGTGGTGTTGGGTCCTCGTTTTAAAGAGACGTCGCCCCGCGTTCCTCCTCCTCCTGCCTCCTCCTCCCCTTCCTCCCCCCTCCTCCCCCTCCCACACCCATTCTGGCACACCCCTCACACGTTTCGTGGCCCCATAGGGAGCTCCACCGAAGGCCCCAGTGGCTGCGCCCGCATGCGGTTCCACCCCCCATTCTGGCACACCCCTCACACGTTTCGTGGCCCCATAGGGAGCTCCACCGAAGGCCCCAGTGGCTGCGCCCGCATGCGGTTCCACCCCCCATTCTGGCACACCCCTCACACGTTTCGTGGCCCCATAGGGAGCTCCACCGAAGGCCCCAGTGGCTGCGCCCGCATGCGGTTCCACCCCCCATTCTGGCACACCCCTCACACGTTTCGTGGCCCCATAGGGAGCTCCACCGAAGGCCCCAGTGGCTGCGCCCGCATGCGGTTCCACCCCCCATTCTGGCACACCCCTCACACGTTTCGTGGCCCCATAGGGAGCTCCACCGAAGGCCCCAGTGGCTGCGCCCGCATGCGGTTCCACCCCCCATTCTGGCACACCCCTCACACGTTTCGTGGCCCCATAGGGAGCTCCACCGAAGGCCCCAGTGGCTGCGCCCGCATGCGGTTCCACCCCCCATTCTGGCACACCCCTCACACGTTTCGTGGCCCCATAGGGAGCTCCACCGAAGGCCCCAGTGGCTGCGCCCGCATGCGGTTCCACCCCCCATTCTGGCACACCCCTCACACGTTTCGTGGCCCCATAGGGAGCTCCACCGAAGGCCCCAGTGGCTGCGCCCGCATGCGGTTCCACCCCCCATTCTGGCACACCCCTCACACGTTTCGTGGCCCCATAGGGAGCTCCACCGAAGGCCCCAGTGGCTGCGCCCGCATGCGGTTCCACCCCCCATTCTGGCACACCCCTCACACGTTTCGTGGCCCCATAGGGAGCTCCACCGAAGGCCCCAGTGGCTGCGCCCGCATGCGGTTCCACCCCCCATTTCGGCACACCCCTCACACGTTTCGTGGCCCCATAGGGAGCTCCACCGAAGGCCCCAGTGGCTGCGCCCGCATGCGGTTCCACCCCCCATTCTGGCACACCCCTCACACGTTTCGTGGCCCCATAGGGAGCTCCACCGAAGGCCCCAGTGGCTGCGCCCGCATGCGGTTCCACCCCCATTCTGGCACACCCCTCACACGTTTCGTGGCCCCATAGGGAGCTCCACCGAAGGCCCCAGTGGCTGCGCCCGCATGCGGTTCCACCCCCCATTCTGGCACACCCCTCACACGTTTCGTGGCCCCATAGGGAGCTCCACCGAAGGCCCCAGTGGCTGCGCCCGCATGCGGTTCCACCCCCCATTTCGGCACACCCCTCACACGCTTCGTGGGTGGCTCCATGGGGAGCTCCACCGAAGGCCCCAGTGGCTGCGCTCGCATGTGGTTCCCCCCCCTCATTTCGGCACACCCCTCACACGCTTCGTGGCCCCATAGGGAGCTCCACCGAAGGCCCCAGTGGCTGCGCCCGCATGCGGTTCCACCCCCCGTTCTGGCACACCCCTCACACGCTTCGTGGCCCCATAGGGAGCTCCACCGAACGCCGCAGTGGCTGCGCTCGCATGCGGTTCCACCCCCCATTTCGGCACACCCCTCACACGTTTCGTGGCTCCATAGGGAGCTCCACCGAAGGCCCCAGTGGCTGCGCTGGCATGCGGTTCCACACCCCATTCTGGCACACCCCTCGCACGTTTCGTGGCCCCATAGGGGGCTCCACCAAAGGTCCCAGTGGCACTGCCCGCTTGCGTCCGCCACCACCCAGCACAGCCCTTGTTCCCTGCGCTTCACCCACCCAGAACAGCGCTTCGTAGCCCTATAGGGAGCTCCACCAAAGGTCCCAGCGGCACCGCCCGCATGCGTCCGCCACCACCCTGCGCAGCCCTTGCTCCCTGCCTGCGTTTCACCCACCCAGTACAGCGTTTCGTGGCCCCATAGGGAGCTCCACCGAAGGTCCCAGTGGCACCGCTCGCATGCGTCCGCCACCACGCAGCACAGCCCTTGCTGACCGCGTCTCACCCACCCAGTACAGCGTTTCGTGGCCCCATAGGGAGCTCCACCGAAGGTCCCAGTGGCACCGCCCGCATGCGTCCGCCACCACCCAGCACAATTGCGGCATTCACAACTGCATATGGTTGGGTCCTTCGCCAGGCTAATTCTGCGAGAGCTCGAGGCCGCGGGGCTGCCTGGGCGCAACCAGGGCAGAGGCTCCTGCAGCAGCGCGTGGGTGCACCATCTTCTTTGGCCCTCTGAGCTGCGCGCTCGTGTCGTCGACGCACGCGCTGCTGTCTACTGGTCCAAACATTGCGCGGGCGGTTTCCACCGCGCCATGTAGGCACTCGTCCAAGGCACTGACACAACGCGCCCCTGCAAACTTGAACGTTCCACCTGGATCGAGTCTGAGGCTTCTTTGCCTACCTCGATGACACGCGCGGGTGCCACGCCGCGCGCGCAGCCATGCCCGGGCACATGGCGCACCCGGAAATCGAGGCCCCGCCTGGGCACGCTGACCCAAAAAGGGCCGAGCGCGTCAAAGAGTTTCTCAGCACCCAGAAGCAAAACGGCCCAATCATTCTGAGTTCAGGGAACGGCTTCTGTCCTGGCCAAACGTGCAAGTGCTGCCTTGAATGGGTCGGGAATTTTGATTGCACCTCGTAAAGTAACGCCTGCTCTGGCCAATTGCGCAGGGTCTCGGCGTCACTCGACATCGGCGCTGCCGCTTCCTGTCCCTCCGGGAACTCCAGCCCGCTGCCCAAAGTGCCGCTGACAGGCGCCCATGCCCATGGGGAACCATTGCAAACCGCACTCGCCCGCGCGGCGGCGACGGGTTTCGCGTCGCCCATGGCCTGGACAGCCTGCCTCCGAAAGTCACTCCACCGAGCCTGCTGTGTGGGGTATCCTTTCCCCTCTGGCTCTGTCCAAGGGGCTTCACATCTCACCTGTTCGACAGCGAGGCCCCCCCCCGGCCCCAACGAGGCGGGCCTTGGTTATCGAGCCCAACTTGAGGTAGCGGTTCACGAATGCCCCAAGGCTCGGCACGCCAGCGGGCCCACGCCCCCACCCCCCCGGCCACCCCTCAGACGATCCTGGGGCCGCGAGCGCTTCTCCCAACTCGGTCGCAAGGTATGGCCAGAAAGACAAGCGCCACGAAGCCTCATCAGGGTTGCCGCTGCCCGCGGAACCTGGGACCTGGCCGCGATAGTTCTTGCCCAGAAGGCCAACTCTGCGGATGATCCGGCTCCGTGCGAGGGCCCTGGCGCTGAGCTGCGACGTCAGTGATCGAAGCTGGCGCCCGGCCTCGGTGAGACCGAGCGCGCGCGCTGGCTGCCCTCGCCCGGGCAGCCGCAGCGCCTCGCCTGCAAGCGAGGACGGACAGCGCTGCCTCGTGAGGCCCTGGAGGTACCGGTGGCGGCACATGGGCTTGCCGTCGCTCGGACGTCCATGTCCCGTGCATCGTTCGGTCTCGTGCGTGTTTTTTTTTTTCGCTCGATGATCCAGCATGTTCCTCAAGGGTCCTCGCCGAGGAGCAAAACACACACGTCCGAGCGATGCCAGGTGGGTGCATCGTGCCATGGGCTCTTCAGCGGGCACGCGGGCGCCGGCCGCCTCCTGCCAGTGGACCTCTCCCCTGCGGCGCCAAGGAGGCCGAGTCGCGGCCGCGCCCGCGGCGCGCCACGGTCGGGGCGCCCGGGCGCGTGCCGACCAGGCTGGCGATCTCGGCGGCCCGTGGCCCGGGCGAGGGAGGCGCGGAGGCGGCCGCCACGCGCCGGCGCCGGCGGCGGCGTGCCGGGGCCCCCGAGGGCGGCGCGTCCGACTCCGAGGAGTGGGGGGGGCTGGCAGCACAGCGGCTCCGGCGGGGGCGCCGAGGCAGTCTTTCTCTTTGCCTTCTTGCTTCCATCGCAGACGCTCCATTTTAAAGTCTCCGCCCCCCCCCCTTCCTGCGACAGCCCCCGCGGTCGCAGGCAGGCTCCCCAAGATGCCCCCAGACAGGCCTCCCCTCTCTCGAGCACACGCACGGGCATGGGCAGAAACCCACGGATCGGGGAAGGTACCCCCCCTGAAGATGTAACGTGGCGTCTGGCGACGGAGCGCGCCGATCTCGTATGGAAACGGGCCCCGTCGCTAATCCACGCGCCCTGATCAACGTTTGCAGTCCCTTGATGCTGCTGCTCACTTTCGCCCCTCCGCCCCCCCCCCCCCTGGAGCCTCCAGTGCCGCCTCGACGGCGGCCGCGGTGGCCGCTGCCGCCTCTCGCACACACGTGGGAGGGGAGGTCGCGCGTTGCAATGTAAGCCGGTGATGCCGCGCAACGCAGGTTGACAGAGCTCTGCGTGCGAACCGACGAATCGATGACGGATCTGTAGGTGTCTTGGCCCGGACACTCCCATGCAGCTGACTCGCAACGTTTAGGCCGGCGCTCAAACGATCTGCTGTCCACAAGTCGTGCACATGTGCATGGGTGTGTCGAGCCAGCGGAGAACATACATGGGTGAGTTGCAACGCAGACAAGGGATTGCAACTGCATCGCATCAGCGTTCCCAGTCTCGTCAGTTAGATGTTGCTCCCTGAGGGGGGTGGCGGAGGAGTAACCCCTTGCCAAATGGCCATGGCCGACCAAGGATGCCGAGCAGTCAGCCCGTCTGGCCTGCGCGCCCCTCTGTGGGAGTCTGCTCCAGTGCGGCAATGGAATATACGAGCTCAGCCATCCATGCAAAAAGTTGCGCAAGGGAGTTTCAACAATACACATGTATGTGTATATGTATCTGTGTATAGACATACGTGTATACTCTGGTGTGGAAATATCTATATATACATATATATATATACATATATATATATATGGGTCCCGGCGTATCCCCCCTCCTTACTGACGCTTGTTGCTGGGGGGAGGGGTTCTTCAAACCACCATTACACGCTTCAAGACGGTTTGAAGAGCCCCGCGCCAGCGAGGAAAGAAGTGGGGCCCGAACGACTCGGCAGCGGCAGCGGAAGACCTCATGATTTAGCTGTTGCATCTCCCATCATCCGGCGGCATGGGACGAAGCCCTTACGGATACATACGCATACATCTTTACATCTATACCTACCTACCTACACACATATATGCATACATACATGCGTACATATATACATACATACATACACACATACATACATATATACACATACATACATACATACATACATACATACATACATACATACAGACAGACAGACAGACAGACAGACAGACAGACATACATACATACATACAGACAGACAGACAGACATACATACATACATACATACATGCATACATATAAACACATATGCATATGTCGCATGCCATGTATACATACATACATACAGCCATACATGCATGCATACAAATCGGCATACACATATACACACATACATACATACATGCATACATACATACATACAATCACACATACATACATACATACAGACAGGCAGACAGACAGACAGACAGGTATATAGACATACACATATATATGTGTATATATTTGTGTATGCACATACATACATACATACACACAAACATACATACCTACACACATGCATACACACATAATACATCCACACATGCAGACACGCGTACATACATACATACATCCGTACATCCAGTACAATACGCATGCATCTGCATTTAGACATATATTTACATGCAAGCAGAGGAAGAAACAGATGAAGGGCGGGAGAGAGAGAGAGAGAGAGAGAGAGCGAGGTGCTGACACGTACCATCGAAACTACTTGCACGCAGAGTCAGACGCAAGGTCAACGAACACATATAACAACACACATCTTCATCTTCAGCGGCAAGCTGGGAAACGAGGGAGCCTCGTGAGATGGCTGTCGGGTTTTCCGTTTGTCTGGGCTTCTCTTGCGGTTTCTCTGCGCTCCCTCTTCGCCGCCGTTGGTTTTGGGAAAGGCGTGCAAACCTTGCCGAGCCCTGGTCGGATTCGCTCTCCGACAAAGCTGCGTGGAATGCAGATCCAGAGAAGCGTCGCTGCAAGCTAGCAGCCGTGCGGTCCACACGTGGTGATGGAGATACTCGGGATGGGCAAGCTGCAACTGTACCTGCATGAGTGCCGAAAAAAACCTGACGGCAGAGAATGTTAAGTCGAAGCTTGACAGACGACAATGTTGCAGAACTGAAGGGGCCCCAGGACACACACATAAATACACACAAATAACAATATTCCCGATATTTTCCCATATTTTCTGGGTGTTTGTCTTCCCCCTCACTTCCCATATGGTGCCATATTTTCTGGGGAATCGACGATTAATTGTGTCTGTGTGTTTTTTCCCTCCTGAAGAACGTCCTTTTTGTGAGAGCTGCCAGGGGCACTCCACGTGCGCACTGCGCCGCATCGCGAATGGATCTCAGCAGGGTACTTAAGTTGATCGACGTTCAAAAACAAACGAAACTACAGTCGGGGCGCTGACCTAAGGAACCCTACATAAGGAACAAGGCCCCTCTTTTCCATAAGTTGAACTTCGACTTCCCATACAAAAGCCCTAAGGGAAACCCGAGGCAAAATGTAAAACAATCAAGGAACACCGAGCCCCTCCCCAACGAACAGCGTTCATTCTTCAAGGCCCCGACTGTAGTTAGTTGATCGACGTTCAAAAACAGACGAAACTGTCAAGCGAAACGCACGTCGATCAGCGAAACCGACTGGGGACTGAATCAGGACACTCGACTGTCAACATCGAGCGAAGCAGCGCACGCTTCCTCCGTCGACATGTCTGAGCGGGCGCTCTCTCCATTCCCGATTGGGGACGGCTGACAGGACGATGCCCCCCAAAGCCTGGCACAAGCCCGTTGCCGCTGCGCGAGTGCTGCGTGCGTGGCCCACACGTGGCGTCGACTCTAGAGCAGCGGCCAGACCGACAGCCCCTGCCCCGCGCGCATCACGGGTAGCCGACTTCCGCCCTGTCGCTTGACTACCTACCAGACCACCCCAACCCAACCCGAAGACCCGAATTTCGGGTTGGGGGGGTTAAGGGTTCCACGTGTGTTTTTCTCTATGTTTCCCGACCCCCCCCCACTGGAAATCGAGGGTAAATCTGAGCCTTCGGGTTGGGTTGGGGTGGTTTGGTGGGTGGTGCTCGCTTGCGTCCTGAATGGCGCACGCACCCACGCACACCCGTGCACGCGAGCTGCACCAGCATGCCAGCAGCGCGCGCACCCTAGAGAGGCCCCGGGCCACCGCCCGTGCTGCCACTGCACTGCTGCTCACTGCCCGTCGCTATCGCGGCCGCCGGACCGCGCAACCACCGCCCCTGTCCTCCACCTCCTCCCTCTCCCGCTGCTCGCCCTGCTCTTTCCCGGAAGTCGGGCGTGTTCCCCTACAGGGGGATTTTCGACGAAAAAAAACAAATACTCCAAAAATGCACCAAACATATCAAAAAATAGTCAAAACATAGTCCCCAAACTATTTTTGGACTATTTTTGATTATTCTTTGGTGTATTCTTTATTTTTTCTCGAAAGTCCTCCTGCAGGGGGACCCGCCCGACTTAATATTTCCCCTCCCCCTTCCCGCCTGCTCTCCGCGCCCCCGCTCGCCCGCGCCTCGCTCGCCCGCGCCGGCCGGCCCTCGCCCCCGCCTCGCCCCCGCCCCGAGACGGGAGGCCTGCTCTCGGGCAGCGGCGCTCTTGCGCACCTTCCGCGCCGGCGGGGCGGACGAACCACTGGAGCGTGCGTGCCTTCAGCGCGGGGGGAAGGCAGCGGCGGAGCAGGGGGGGGCGAGGTCGGAGTCGAGGAGGGGGGAGCACGGATGCCCGGGGAGCACGGGGGGGGCTGGAGCGGCTGAGGACGGGGAGGGAGGAGGAGAGGAGGAGAGGGGGCGAGGAAATGGAAAAGATGAGTATACATATGTCCTTTGTTGGTTTCTCTCTCTCTCTCTCTCTCTCTATATATATATATAGACATGATGTGTATACATACATACATACATACATATATATATATATATATATATATATATATATATATATATATATGTGTATATGCACCTCCAGTGGATAAAGAACCTCGGAGGCGACTAATTTTGAAGTCGTGTTTGTGTTAGGCGATTTCGCTCGGGACATCCTCAACATTCTGAAAGCTGGACGCGTCCGTCACGCAACTCGTGACGTCAACGTCCAAACGCAGCTGTTTTCAAACAATTCTAAACATACATCCGATTAGAACAGCATTTGGATTCAATTATGTTGAATCCGATTCCTCGAGAATTGCATCTTCTCCTGGGACATCCTTCATCAACCGAACCCTTTTTCCACCACCCTTTTCGGAAACAAGTATCGTCTGAGACACCCTCCCAAAATCGAGCCCCGGCGTACAACACACACACACTCGCTAAATACACACAGAGCGGACAAACACACACACACACAACTGACAAACCACAGCACGCACAGCACATACACACACACTCGAAACACACGACACATACAACACATAACACACACAGACACGCACACACACAGACCACACGCATCACACACAGCGCACACAGCGCACACACAATACAACTAACATTCATAACACGCATACTGCACATAATCCACGCACAACTCACACAACACGCAGCACAAAACACACGCACACAACACACACACACCACAAACATACACACAACACATGCACATGTGTCTGTATGAGCCTGGGAACGCACGTGCCGGTTATATTTGCACATATGTGTGTGTATATATTTATACATATATATATATATATATATATATAAATATGTATGCACTAGAACCACGCGCGCGCTTTACGCGCGCGTGCTTAGGTTCTGGCCGACTGCGCAGTAGATGTCAATAGACCTTGCGCTAATCCACGATACCTTAGATACCCAGGGAGGGTTCCCCAAGCAAGGGCCGCCTTGGGCGCGTGGAAATGCTGGGCCTTCTGGGGGATAACTTCGGGTTCGGTGGGTGGTCGCGAAACCGTGCGAAGATCGACGGTGTGCTTCCCAAACTGGGCAAGTGCCGTGACTGCCACGGTGGCCCAAGACGGTCCCAGAGGCTCCAGGCCGCCAGGCCGTCGCAGCCGCCGCCCCCGCCGCCGCCCCTGCGGGCGCCGCGGCAGCAGCCGCTGCCGCCGTCGCGATGATCGTCGTGGTGGTTGTCGTCTGTGGACATCATCGGACGGTTGCACGTTGTGGGGCGTGTTTTGCTTTTCCGGGGCCTCCGGTGGCCTCCGGACTCTGGAGATCTGTGGGGCCTCCAGGGCTTCCAGAGGCCTCCTGGGGCCCTCCTGAAACTCCCACGCGCCCCAAAACAGCTCTAGACCGGGAGGGCCCAAAGGAACGCCAAAGGAGCTCCCAAAGCGGTCCCAGAACCCAGGCAATTTAATACAAATTTCATACAACGTCGTCCTTGACGAAGAAGCGGCTTGTATCAATTTTGTGTTAATCTGGGGGCACTCTTGGGGCCAGCTCGGAGTTTTCTGGGGGCGTCTTGGGCGTTTCTGGGGCGTCTTGGGGTTCTCTTGGGCCATCTTGGGGCCCTCATGGGACCTGTTGGGCCGTCTCGGGGCGGTCTCAGGGGCCCCTGGAGACGTCGCAGAGTGCCAGAAGAAACTCGAGACATTCGGAACAACAAAAAACATATAACCTTTTTGGGGAATCATTAGTTGTTGCCTCTTGCGGCCATCAAAGGGGCGCTCATCGACTCCTTTTGGGACGTCCGGGGGCATCTTAAGTCGTAAGGCTCGAATTATCGTCTCGGGTTACTGCGCTCGGGTCCCTTTTGGAACGGTCTTGAAGCGTCTTGGCCGCCTCTTCAACGCCGTTACAAAAGTTCGTCACGCTTTATGGGGGCATCAACATTGCAAATTTTGTCCGTTACTTCCACGTGAGCGAGCGAGCGGAGGCTGACCCCTATCCCGACCGCGCCAAGAAGCCCCCCCTCCCCCTAGAATCCTACAAATTGTTTGTTTTCGAGAACGGCCGAAATCCGGGATTCCTGAATCCAGAATCTTTCTATAGAAAACAAGATGTTCATATGTGTATAGATATGGATTGATAAATGTATAGAATGGGTTGTGTTTACATGCGTATACACACCGGGACAGAGAGAGAGAGAAGTAGACACAAACAAAGAGAAAGAGGGAGAAAGGGAGAGAAAGAGAGAGAGAGAGAGAGAGAAAGCGGGGTATGTTTACATTCCCGACGTAAAATCAAACGACTTTAGGCATACCACAGGGCGGGGAACTGCCTTGGTGACGCGAGCTGATTCAATCAAAAGTCATCACAGAAGCAATGAACACACGATGAGGGATCCACGGTTGCGACGAATCATCATTCATCGCTCCAAGATAAACAGCGGCTTCGCCTGCTACGCCAAATAAGACAGGCTTCGCCTGCCACGCCGGATGAACAGAGGCTCAGCCTGCCACGCCAGACAAAGAAGGCTTCGCCGACCACGCCGGATTACCAGGCACTCGATGCTGGCCGCGCGGCGCCTGAAATACCTCTACGCCGCTGCAGAAGTTCGTCGCATGTTACGGGGGATCCAAGATGACGACGAATCATCATTCATCGCTCCAGGATAAAAAAATGCTTCGCCTGCTACGCCCCCCCGAAAAATGGCTTCGCCTGCCACGCCGGATGAACAAAGGCTTCGACGCACAAGGGAGGCTTCGCCTGCCACGCTGGATTAACAGGCGCTCGATTCTCGCAGCGCGGCGCTTGAAATACTGCAGCGCCGTCACAAACATTCGTCACGTTTGATAGTAGCGTCAATATAATGCAGGTATCGTCCGTCACTTCTGCGTGAGAACGGGCCGGCGGAGGCTGACCCGTGTCTCGACCGCGCCGAGCTGCCCCCCTTCCCCTTTAGAATCCTAGCGGGCTTTTCAAGAACTTTCGAATCAAAGACCTGGGATTTCTAAATCTGGGATTTCCTCCTATTATATGACAGCGTACGTCTGACCATCTGAACACACACACACACATATACATATATATATATATATATATATATATAGGTGTGTATATATAATATACACACATGGAAGCCCCCCCGCATGATCATACATCTTCTTCTTCCAAGCATCCCATATCACCTCTTCCTCCCCCTTTTCCTTCCTGCTCCCCCTCCTCCTCCTCCTCCCCCTCCTCCTCCTCCTCCTCCACCACCTCCGTCTCCTCCTGCCCCTCCTCCTCCTCCTGCAGGAGCGTGGCGGCCTCCCACTCTCCTGCAGGAGGAGAAGGCGGAAGATATTGAGGAGGAGGAGGACGGCACTGAAAAACCAACATGCACAAGGAAAACCCCGAAAAACCAAGGCACCAAAGCCTGAAGAGCGAAAAACAACAAACACACTAAACAAAAACAAAGAACGCAACCACAGATTTCAATAAGTACCCCACTCACCCCCGTCGCCCTCACAAAGAAAACGATGCAAACTATTTGTTTGTTGTGTGTTTGGGTTGTTGTTGTGTGTGTGTGTGTGTGTGTTTGTGTGTGTGTGTGTTTTTTTTCTCGCGGTTTTGTGATTGTTCAGCCCTGGGTCTTGGTTACTTTGGTGTTTTGTGTTGTTACTTTGTTTATTTTGTTATTCAGTGCCCAGAAGGTCTCAGGACGCCCCAAAAGCGCCCAGGAGGCCTTAGATCGCAAAGCCGCATTACAAGTTATGTTTGAATTCAATGTGTAGATCGCACACAAAAGTAGACCTATTGCAAAGCCGCACGAAAACGATTCTATGTGTATTCCACACCATAGAAACCAACTTGAACATCGCCTACAAAAACATCCGAATTTAGAATCGCACAAAAAGGAGCCGATTAATTCCACACAATAGAAATCACTTCCAGAACCACCCACAATAAAACATCCATTGTAAGGCCGCATGAAGCCATATCATGTGCAGCGCACCAAACTGAAATCAATGTGCAACTCGTCCGCAACAGGGCTCGAATTGTAAAGCCGCGCAAACGGATTCTATGTGCATCCAACACGATGGACATCAATATGTTAATCGCCTACACAAAAGACGTCCGATTGTATAGCCGCGCGCAAGGATTGTATTTTGTGTTATATGCAATATCACTAAAACGATACATCGCTTCAACAAAAAACATTATTGCAAAGTCGCGTTACAAGGAACTGTGTGCATTTCACACACACACACACACACTAGAAATCAAATTGTACATCTCACACGAATGGCCTCCTTTTGTGAAGTCGCCAACAACGATTCTACGTGCAACCCAACACTATGTAAATCAATCCGTAAAGCGCCCGCAACAGGGCTCCAATTGTAAAGTTGCGCACAAGGATTCAGAGTGTATTCCACACACTAGAAATCAATATGTAAATCGCACACAAAAGGGGTTCCAATGTAGAGCCGTACGAGGGGATTCGATTTGTATTGAACACAATAGAAATCAAGTTGTAAATCGCCCGCATCAGGGCTCCTATTGTAAAGCCGCACGAAAGGATTCTGTTAGTAATCCACACACACACACACACCGAACAAAAAAGTGAATCGCTTACACAAGGAATCCTGCTGTAAAGCCGCACAAGAAGATCCGATAGATCCCATTCAAAAGAAATCGATATGTAAATCGCCTACACGAGGGATCCCCTTGCAAACAAGAGTTCAAAAATATAAGTTCGATGGCACACAATGAAAATCAGGTTGTAAATTACCCACGATCGGGTTCCGATTGAAACACCGCGTGAAAAAATTCTATGTGTGACCGGCACATGAGACATCACTTTGTAATTCGCCAACAAAAAGGGATCATAGCTGTAAAGCCGCACGAAAAGATTCTATGTGTAATCCACACCATAGACAACAACTTGTAAATCGCCTACAAAGGGGCTCCTATTGTGAAGCCGCGCCGAAGGATTATATGTGTATTCCACACAATCGAAAACAAATTGATCTCTCCAAACAAAGGGATCCTCTTGTAAAGTCGCACACAAGGATCCTATGTTTATTCCAAACAATAAAAATCAATTAGTACATCACCGACAACAGGGTTCCTATTGCAAAGCTTCGCGAAAAGGATTCCGAGTGTAGTCCACACGATAGAAATCAACTTGTAAACCGCCCACGTAATGAGTTCTACCGTAAAGCCGAATACACATATTCTAATTGTATGACACACGATAGAAATCAATGTCACAATCGCCTACAACAGAGATCCGATTGTAAAGCCGCGCTCAAGGTTTTTACCTGTATTCCCCGCAAAAATATCAATGTGTGAATCGCCCACAACAGAAAATCGATTGTCAAGCCGCATGAAAAAAAAAGGGTTCTATGTCTATGGAAATCAAGGTGTGCATCGCCTACAACAGGGCTCCACTTGTAAAGCCGCATTAAAAGATTCTATGTGTAGTCGACACACTAGAAATCCAATTGAAAATCGCCAACAAAAGGGAACGCCGCACATAACGCTTATATGTGTAACCCACACGATAAAAATCAAATTGAGAATCGCCGACAAAAGGGCTCCAGTTGTCAAGCCGCACTAAAGGATTCTATGCGTATTCAACACACTAGAAATCAAGTTGTGAATCGCCCACCAAATATATCTCACAATACAGCCGCACACAAGGATCTATGTGGAAGTAGAAATCATTGTGTGAATTAAGAATGCCATGAGAACGACCCCTGAAATTAAACAATGAAAAACAGGATAATGAACATGAATAGTAATGATAAGAAACCCAATGCGAAGAAGACTGAAACGAACAAGAGGATGACTCATCCAATTATGAAGAGTGCAAAAAGACTAAACAGTATGATCATGTGGGGGGGGCAGGGGGGGCAGGCACACACACACACATATAATTATATATACATGTATATATACATATATATATATATACATGTTTATGGAACTGTATACATGACTAGTGACCAACATATTGAAAACATCCCGGCGAAATATCACACGATGCTCGACATTGGAAAGACTACAAAACAGCGGCGGCGGAACCGGAAAAAAACAACATGGCGACAAACAACAAAGAACAATTGAACCGATGAACAACTTCCATGCCGTTTGCAATAACAGCTAACCTCTGGAGGCATCCTGAGAGCCTCTGGGGACTTCTTGGGGCAACCTTGCTGACAACGACGGTTGACCTCAACGACCAGGACACGGATGGCTTTAGGGGGCTTGTCGTCGATGCCATCTTGGACGCACCTGGAGACACGCCAATTCGGTGGCTAGGCGTCGACTGTCGGGCATGGCCCTTCTATTACCCTCCTGGGCCTGGACGACCCCCCAAGGAGAGGTCAGAGCTTCCGACATGGCCAAAGATGGTTTCATGATGGCCGAGGATAACCCGAATATGTCTCGAAGATGGAGCAATATGGTCCACTTTGGCTCAATATGGCTCCCTGCATGGCTCCATGAAGCCCCACGGCGGCTTCAAGACTGCTCGTTGTGGCCGACGGAACCACCCAATTATGTCCTCGATAAACATGCGAGCGTCAATTGGAACACAACTCGGCTCATGAGTGCACACGAGTTGAAGGTCCTCGCTTTTCACATTCCAATAGAAAAGGCCTCGAAATGGCACCACGATTTCCCAAGCGAGCCCAATGAAGAGCTCAGAAGGGCCCAAATGCGACCTCCAAGACCCCCACGAATATTTCAAAATATCCCCAACTGGGGCTCCGAATAACTGATTTGTTCGGCTCCGACGGGGGAGGATGCTGATTACGGACCACCTATTTTTTTTGCCGATTGTCCCGAAAACCCTCCAAGAAACTCACCCAACTGCTACAACAGGCTCTCTGAGGCCCCCGAATGAGCAATCATGTTGGGATGCGCGGGCTGATTCCAGCTTCGGCTTTATTACCCAGAGCGACCTTTGCAACAACCCTTGTGTTTGACTCCTTGGCCTGCTCAGGCAGATCCCGAGCTTCGGTATGCTCCGACGCGTCCCTGCCACAGGCCACCCGCCTGGAGATCGTCTCTGGGTGGGGTTGCTGAGGATACGCGAAGCGTTGATGACTGTTGTCGGTCCTCGTGGGATCCGTATGGTCTCAGTTACTTTCGTAAAACATCGGCCCAACTGGCATTAAAAATGGCCGCTGCAGCTGGTGGGGACGAGTGAACAATACCTCTCAGAAGAAGTGATTCCACCAGCCGACATGATTTACATGCTCTTGTTTGGCCTGCGTCTCGATCTTCGTCAGAGTGAAAGGCCGAACGGTCATTCACTGTCCCTGACTGCGTCGCTGAAGTGGGGTTCCGCGGTGCGGATTATTGTTGCCTTGTTGTTGTTGGTGTTGGTGTTGTTGCTGTTGCAATATTTTCATTGTAGTTGCTATTGCAATTGCTGTTGTTGTTTTTGCTGTTGTCGTTGGTGTTGAACTCTCATTCTCGAAAACTACATATTGTTGAGCCCCCCGCACGTGCACATTGTGCTCGCACCCTGTTCCTCATCAAAGAAGACACTCGTTCTCAAGCTGCGTTGGTGGCCCCCGAACTGCAACAACCACGGCTCCGCCGGACAACTCCTCACGATGTGTCCCAAAATCGCGCTCTCGCGCGGCATTTCCCTCACACTGCATGCAAGCATCGCGCTCTCGCGCGGGACTCCCTCGCAACTGGCTCCGGCGCCGCGCCGTCGACACTCAGGACTCATGCTCTCGCCGTGGCCTTTCTCTCGGGGCTAGCCAGGCAGCGTCCCCCGCGAAGCCCCAGTAGGCCCCTGGGCTCCTGGAAGCCGACGACGGCCAAAGTTCACCGAAAACGCCCAAAAGCGCCCTGCCTCGATCCTCGACGGCCGAGGGCAAAAGCATGTCAGCCAGGGCATCGCGCTGTCGCTCGAGGCCTCCTCGCGATTCCTACGGGGCCCGCGCTTCCGCAGCCCGCCCGCTCGACCCCCCGGCCGCCGGGGCCCGCTTTTCCCCGACCCGCCCGTTTCGCGGGTCTGCGCGCACGAGGTGCCCGTCGGGTTCTGCCGCGTGCTTTTCTGCTCTGAGCGCCGCTCCGTCCAGGAGAGCCCAGAATCGAATCGATAAGTCGGATCGGCGATCGAAATGGACCGGATCGGCGGAAATCGGCAGCCGAGTCGGGAAAAGTCGAATCGGTAGACATCGGCAGGTTCGTAGGCCTCCATTGAGAAATAGGATCCGAAATCGGAATCCGAAGTCGAATCGAATCGGAATCGGACTCCGTTGAAATCGAATCGAATCGAATCGGAGAAATCGAAATGAGCCCTGTCCGTCCCTCTCCCTCCCCCTTCCATGCGTCCTCTCTTCCCCTGCTTTCAGTGGCTACCTACCAGACCACCCCAACCCCACCCGAAGACCCGAATCTGTCCCGGATTTCGGGTTGGGGGGGGGGTGCGGGTTCCGTGTGTTTTATCAACGTTCCCCGCCCCCCCCCCCACTGGAAATGGAGGGCAAATTGAGGCCTTCGGGTTGGGTTGGGGTGGTTTGGTAGGTGGTGATTTAAGGGCTGCGCTAAATTCACGTGGCAGGGAGGGAAGATGTACACCCAAACGGGGCACGATCGGAAACGAAGAGGGCGTGTACCAAGGGTTTGGGATCTACGCGTTGGCTGGCACGCGAGCAGAGATCAACCACTCCTAATAGGAGTGTTCTCGTTGCTGCTGTTGCCGCTGCTGTTGCTGATGTGACTGCTGCTGTTGGTTTTGCTGATGCGGTTGGTGTTGTTATGGTTGCTGTTGCTGCTGTTGTTGAGGTTGATGCTGCTGTGATTGTTGTTGCCGTTGTGGTTAAAGTTGCTGCTGCTGTTGGTGTTGGTGTTGCGTGTTTATATGATTGTTTATCTGTGTGGGATTGATTGTATGTTTGGTTGTTGGTGTCGTTGGTGTTGGTGGTAATGTTGCTGTTGGTGTTGGAGTTGTTGTTGATAATGTTGGTGCTGCTGTTGTTGCTGGTGTTGTTGTTGCTGTTGATGTTGTTGGTGATGCAGTTGTAGTTGCGATTGTTATTGTTGTTATTAGTGTTGTTGTTGTTGTTGGTTGTTGTTGGCTGCTGATTGTTGTTGCCACTGTTGTCGTCGTTCCACTCGCGACCAAGCCCGCGACCCACCCGCGACCTACCCGCGACCCACCCGCGATCCAGCCACGAGCCAACCGCGACCCACCCCGCGACCCTTCCGCGACCCGCCCGCGACCCACTCCGCGTCCGTCCCCTCACTCTATCCGCAGCTGCGGGGCGGTAAACATGAATCCTCATCACTCCTGCAGTACGCCAAATGGGCCTGCACAATCTGATCATCCGTGATATCCTCCTCGTCGCCCGACTCTTTGAACCCCTCTTCGAGCGCATTATGGATGTGTGCTACGGATGTGTGCAACCATGGGCGCCCCTTCCTGCCAATTCTCGTAGCCTTCCGCGTTCTTTCCGCCCGCCCATCCACTCCCGCCCCGCCCTTCCCCTGGCATCCTCTTTCGTTTGCTCTTGCCGCCCTTTGTGGCACTGCTTGACGTGCTTCTTCCCTCAGCTCGGAATCCGGCGGCGAGGGGAGATGTAAAGCGCATAAATACGTGAGCGCATCAGGTGTGAGTCTCTCGCTCTTCTTCTCTCTCTCTCTCTCTTTCTCTATCCATCTCTTTATCGTGTAGTCTGCTGTCAATTATCTCTCTCTATCTATATATTTCCCTTGCTTGTGCAGGTGTTGTCGTGACTTATATATATATATATATATATCCCTCGTTTGTGCAGATCTTGTCCTGAAGCAAATCCTCTGTGTTGGAGTACACACTGGGCGGGGGACGAGAAGGTCAGGAGCGCGGGGAGGAGGACGAGAGAAGTGCGGAAGGGAACCAAGATCAGCCATCCAGGAGAGACCCACCAATTGTCTCGGCAGGAAACGGATCTTGCGAAGTCAGGCAAAGGGTAAACGAGAGTGGTGAAAAGGAAGGGAAGGACGAACGTTTTGGAGAGAAAATGAGCCATCGACGGTGAACTGCATGTAAAGACGTTACATGATCGACCAAGTGGAGGCGGCCACGGACAGAATTCCGCGGGGGTGACCTTGCCGAGAGGCTCCGACCAGCACAACCCCTGTGAGCATGATGCTCGAACATTGCGCTTCTCCTACTCCTCCCTGCCTCCCGCCTCTTCCTCAACCTCCTCCGCATCCACGTGTGCGCTTACAGTGGCACCAAGCGTGACCTGGACACCGCTGGTCCACCACGCCACCTCCTGCGGGGCTGTGTTTGCAATTCCAGAACGCAATCGCCACTGCCACTTGCCATTGCCACACCTGCCCCAACAATTACCAGACCATGCATTCGCACAGAGCTTCGATCACAATGTGGCGACATCGGTCCTGCGTTGCTTATGCTGGGACGCCTCGCGGCATCTCCGAGGTCGTGAACCACACACACCGCGGTACCTGGCAGCCACATCCGACCTCGTGACCGCCTGCACGGTGCCAAGCGGAACTTCACCGGGCGACCGGACCCAGAACAGCCCTCACGACACCACGGCATGGCACCCAGCAGCACTGCCGCGAGCAACCCTGGTCACCACACGGCGCTGCCTTGGCGGCAGGAGCGCGCGGCCAACTCACACGTCACCGCACGGCACAGAAGACGAGGTGGCCAGATGCAAGCTTTGCCACCGTGGTGCTATATGACATGGCACCCGGCGAGTGAACCTGTGACCGTGCAGAACCTGTGGCTCCCAAGCAAGATCACGACATGGCCCCTGGCGATCGAGAAACTCTACAACACTGTGACGGGCGATCGGATCTGGGCACGAGACTTGCCCACGCAAATAAACCCGCGACCAACAACGAAATGGCACGGCCAGACCGATTCAAAGACCCCCCACACAGCACAGCACAGTGCGGCCGCGGCGTCATCGGACACCACACCAATCGACGTGCATGCTTGAACGATGCAAAGTCGCACGCTCCTGACACGTAGCTCGTAATAGAATTAAGTATGTCGAGGGGACGAGGGGTAAACTCCGACGTCAGCAAACAAAGAACGGGCCCACCCACACGCCACCACATACCCCGGCACCGGACACAACACATTTTCCAGCGACTGAACCTGCATCCATATAGACAACAAGCGGCCGTACGGCCGTACGTCGCAGCCAAAGAGATGGCTCGGCAGCTTTTGGGAAAACAACTTGGGAATGAAGGTAAACGCTTGCAGCAATCTGCGCCTCAACTTTTTGAGCGCAGGCGTTGCTGCCACTCCTACTCTACTACCAGGATCAGGACGGCCATCCTGGTCTGCACGCTCGCGACGCGACCTTAGAGGGCCTGCATCTCTGCGTCCAGGAATCGGTCCTGCAAGGAAGTGGGCAGCGTGTCCAGTTCCTTCATGTATATCCGGGACGACCTGCCTGCGTCGTAGACGCGCTGCTTGCTCAGCGGCAGGTCTTCCTTTGTCGCTACCTGTTGGGGTGTTGTCGCGTCTGGGAACAACGCTCGGCCAGCTGCGAGAATCCGCCTCTCTGAAAACTTCCCGATAAAAATGACGCCGCTATTAAGCCCGCCCTTTCCGAAAATATTTCTGCGCGCTGTATTTGTTTCAATGTCGTCGTCGCCGTCGACGCGATCGTGATCATTCCCGCTATGCCCACCGTCACGGTGATGCCAATGACATCATCACCGTGATGCCCATGACCGCCGTACTCGTATTCAGAATCGTCTACAAACGAAGGTGTCGATTCAACACAGGAACTTCGAATCAGCACAAGACCTAGGATTATACCTTGGACTGGTCCGTTCCGAATCCGCCGACAAATAAGTTTTCCCCTGGTACCCCCGGAGCGGCCCTCTAATCTCTCCGACCGCCCGGCGGCTTCCCCTCCGCGGCTCCTTTGCGGCTCCCCCGCGCGACGACATAACAACATGCGTAAATCTGTATATCTGTCAATATTTCTATATACGAGAACCGCGCGCGCGCTTCGCGCGAGCGTATGCTCGAGCCTAACCCAAGTCAACCTCGCAAGATCGGATAAGGATGGGCATCATCCCGCAATGATCACTATACGCTATACTTACCAGCCTCGAACATATCCCTATCCCTATGCTGGGCATCTCCTCATCACGATGCCAATCTTAGGGATTCCCTTATTTTCTGAGGGCGAACCCCTAAGATTGTCATCGCCTTTTGGCGTGTCAATCTTAGGGATAGGGATAAGTTCGAGGCTGGTAAGGGAAGATCTTGGAGGGCTCTTGTGGGTTTCTGGGAGATGGGGCCTCTTCGGTTTCTCTTGGGGGTCTCCTGGTGGGATCTTGGGACTTTTGTGGGGCACCTCGGGGTCCTCCCCGAATGCGGATCCCCACATCCAGAGGCTGCCCATTGACTTTGAGCCGCTCCCTATCACGATGTCCATGAGAACGGGAAGTGTTCGCAGATCCAAAGTTTGCCGATTGAATTTGGATGGCCTCCTAAGAACATTCACCAAAAACGGAGCAGATCCCAGAACCAACGGATTCTTACCGAATTTGACTAAGGCTCCAGTCGGATTCCATAGGAACGGAACAGATTCCATATCCAGAACATCCAATAGGATTTGACTAGGGCTCACTCGGATGTCAATAGAAGCGCAGCAGGCCCAATGTCCAGAGCCCTCCGATTGAATTTGAAGGAACGTCCCCTGGGATCTCAACAGGACAAGGGCCGATCCCAGACCCAGACGATCCCGAGTGAGTCTGGACAGATTTCTCGTCAGCTGCTACTAGAAAACGGAGCAGGTCCTACAGTCGGGGCGTTGACCAAAGGAACGATAAATAAGGAACGAGGCCCTTTCATCCACAAGTTGAACTTCGATTTTCCATCGAAAACCAAAGGAAAACCCAAGGCAAACTGTAAAACAATCAAGGAACACGGAGCCCCCCCCCCAACGAAAAGGGTTCCTTCTTCAGGGCCCCGACTGTATATCCAGAATGTGCTGGTGGAACTTGGGTAGGATTCGAATCGGATCTCAGTGGGAACGGAGCATATTCCAAGTCCAACAGATTTTAACTGAATTGGCATCGGATTATCATCGAATTGCGGTTGTAACAGAACAGATCCCCAATCCGGAGGATTCCTACTTTTCTGCCTACGACTCGAATGATGTTTCAATCGGTGACAACCACGGGCGCCATCATCTTCCAGAACACGTCGTCGTCATCCGCGTTCGAGTCATGTTCCTCCACTGTCTTTCCTCATCGCTCTCATCACCCTGCTCCTCTTGATTTGCCCTCCCATCCTCCGCATGCCTTTCCCTCCGCCGTTTCTGTTTCCACCGTGTTCCTCCTGTGTTTCCTCCTCCTCCTCCTCCTCCTCCTGCGTCTCCTAGTCCTGCTGCTGCTGCTGCTGCTGTTGCTATTTCACCTGATGAGGAAGAGGAGTCTAAAAAGGGAGTGGGGAGGGGGGAGGGACCCTTGTTGAATTCGAACCGAATTTGTCTTCACTTCAAAAGATCCGGAGCACATCCTAGATCCATGGGGTTCCCATGCATTTTGAAATTTGAACCGGAGTCAAGGATGTTTCAGTGAGAACTGGAAGTGGTCCCACGCCCAAATGATTTCTATTGAAATTGAGTTCGCATGTCAATAGAAATCGAGCAGATCCCAGATCCCAAACATTCCGATTGAATTTACATGGGACCATGATCGGATTTAATCGGAAAGAGTCAGAACCCAGATCCAGAGTCATTATTATTGACTTTGGATCGTACTCCACTCAGAGAATCCCGCTTGACTTTGAATGAAATGCTGATCTCCCGTCAGTAGGAGAAGAGCAGATACCAGACACAGAGGAATTCTTTTGAATTTGGATAGGCTTCTCATCATATCCCAGTCGAAACAAAGCAGATCCTAGATCCAGGAGGAGGAAGAAGAGGAAGAGGCGGAGAGCAAGAACAGGCAGGAGGAGGGGCAAGAACAGGCAGGGAACAAGCAGGCAGGAAGAAGAGGAAGAGGGGCAAGAAGAGGCAGGCAGGGAACAAGCAGGCAGGAAAGGGAAGGGAGGAAGAGGAACAAGCAGGCAGGGAACAAGCAGACAGGATGAGGAGGAGGGGCAAGAACAGGCAGGAAGAAGAGGAAGAGGAGGGGCAAGAGCAGGCAGGGAGCAAGCAGGAGGAGGGGCAAGAACAGGCAGGGAGGAGGAAGGAGAGCGAAGAATGGCGCGGGCCTCGCCGGAGCCCCAATCGGGGAGCCGTCCAGCGAGCACGCCGTGGGCGGGGGTTGCAGAAACGATTCCCTCTTGAGAAGCAAGACAAGGGCTGACCGAGGGAGGAGGAGGAGGAGGAGGAGGAGGAGGAGGAGGAGGAGGAGGAGGAGGAGGAGCTCGGTGAGGAAGCCATGGAAAGAAGATGCTTCGTCGATGTCGAAGGTCGGTGGGTGCGAACGCGCTGCACAAGAGGTCGGGGAGGCAGGCGGAGCAGGGGCGCCCGTCGCCAGGCGACGTATGCATGGCCGAAGCACGTGCGATTGCGTTATGCCGGGCTTCCACCCCGAAGCCAACAACCATATGAAAGATATCTTAGTTGTCCCTGGGCTTCTGTACCAAAACCTTCAACACACACACACCTATATATATGATCTATATATATAAAGGTATACGCACGTATATGCATACACGAACAACAACATATACATCTACATATGTATATATATATGTGTATGTATACTTGTATGGGACAGCTGTGGTGCTTGCAAGCTGTCCTGCCTGGCGCGCTGTTCCTGGGGGGAGGGGCGTGGAGGAGGAGAAGGTGCAGGAGGCGGAGAGGCGCCCCTCACCAGAAAACTGAAACATGTATGAGATATCAGTGTTACCAACACCTTCAAACATATCTGGAACATCTGTGCTTTCAGACGGTTTCCTCGTCCTCTGGGCTGTCGGCCGCGAGCGGCCCCGGGGCCAGAAGTGGAAGTCGACGGAGAAGAACTATGTTGGACCCCAGCGCGAAGGAAAAACCTCCGAGACGGTGCACAGGTTCCCAGACCGAGAAATCGAGAAAAGAAAACCCCAAGGGAAGTGGAAGGAGCAGAGCCTCTGGCCTGAGCGAGACACCAGACAGCGCCAACGACCCCGACACCCCCTCCAGGGGCACAGCTCAAAAGCCGCTGTCTTGGGAAGTGACTGCTCCGCTTCTGCCACACTCCACGACCAGGCCCGCCCGTTGCCCCACCCCCTCTGCGTTCCAGGAGCATCCGCCGCCGCGTGGGGGCTGGGGGGAGCAGGCAGCTGGAGGGATCCAGTGCCGGGCGCAACAAAGGGTTTGCTCCCACCAAGATGGTCCTTCGTAGAGGCCATCATCGTCGCTTGGGCCCTCGGCCCGGCAGCGCGGATATACGACCGCCCGAGACGGACTGCCCGCAACACTGGAACCAGGCAGGGGGGGGAGCCGCGGGACGAGCACAGACCGTATCACCATTGTGCCCCAACTCAGACACAACACGCCGTAGGAAGCACACTTCCCGATCTTTGCGTGTCTGCACAAGGGCCGCAGACTAATCTTATGAAGCACGCCGACACAACACCACTGAGGCATAACACCACATCCTACGCTTGTTGTGGGTCTTCCAGCGCGCGCCTCAATGTTCTGATTTTCCGAACTGCCACACCGACTACATCGAGTCCGCTATGGGCACAACATCAAACAGACTCAACAGCATGTTACATCAGATGCCGGATCGCCTGGACCAAAGGCGTCCCCGGCCTGCCCCCCGGATGCCGACAGGGAAAGGGCCCGAGCCCCAACCGCCCTTTCCAGCATGGGAATCTGGGGAGGTTTGAGCAGTCCCGCTCCAAATCAACATCCGATGACTAAGAGAGCGAACAACCAGACTGTGGTACCATCCGCGGGCACCCACACAAAACGGCACAAGGTCCGTCCACTCAAGAGAACTGAATAGGGGGCTCCCTCCCACAGGAAGGCGCTGACTAGCCGTACCCTGAAGGTGGTGCGTTGCCCCTGACGCGGCCGGTCAGCAACCGGGGGATCAACAGCGCGCCCGCCCGCCTGGCCCACGCACCCAATGAGGAGGGAGAGGAGGGAAGGAGAACGGGGGAGGAGAGAAGAGAGAAGAGGTCGAGGGGGACGCTCCGAAGGCCGGGGGTTGGTTTGACATGGTCGCATTGCAAATCCATCCCTACACATCGCCTTCGACGCATAACTTTGAGCACCTCTGACATACTGAGACTCGTGGGGACCTATGCTCGCTGCGTCAGTCATACGGTTTCCTCACTCAAACAACTAAGGATAATCTGTGTGTTCACAGGAGGCGACTATATACATACATATGTAGACATATACTCAATGTATGCACACACGACGTGTGTATATCTGTAATGATACACGTGTGTGCAGACATGCGTGCATGTACGAGTGTATGTGCGTATGTATGTGTGTATGAATGGCTGTATGCATATATGTATGTATGTGTGTATGTATGCACGCATGCATACATGCCATATATGCATGTATGTATGTGTGAATGGGAAAGTATGATTGTATGCATGTATGCATGCATGCACGAAAGAGTGGACGTATACATAGACTCATGTATGCCTGTACGTATGTATGTATGTATGCATGCGTGTATGTATGTAGATAGGTATGTGTGCACATTCGTATGTGTATGCTTGTTTGTTTGTTTGTTTGCATGCATGCATGCATGCATGTGTATATGTATATGCATGTGTACATGTATGCATGTATGCATGTATGTCTGATTATCTGTATGTGTGTATGTATGTACGTACGTATGTATGTATGCATGTATGCATGTATGCATGTATGCATGTATGCATGTATGTATGTATGTATGGATGGATGGATGGATGGATAGATGTATGTATGTATGTATGTGTCTGTATGTCGATGTCTATGCACATACGTGCATACATACATGTCGGTCAACTGGTATATATGTGTACATGTGTGTAGACATCCGCCAAATTGCCGCAGGAACTATGTGGAGCGTCCTGTCTTCAAGAATGCTGCATCCTTCACATGGGTATTCTCGCATTCTTCCCGGGGCGGGTCGCGTCTGCTCGGGAACTCCATGTCCACAATGCCTCAAGATGACTCCACGGAGTTCAAGGGCCTTCTGTGTTACCTGCTGTTTCCCTTCTGCCCCTCCCCGATGGAAGATGATGTACTACTTTTGTTCATGGGGTCATCTTGCAATGATCTCTGGCAAATCTTCATTCAATGCAAGCTTGATGGGATCTCGACCTCCGGAGACCCGCATATGAAGGGCCTACTCGGCGCCGATCGGAAGCCCCCCACGAAGGCCCAAGAGACCCCCAAGGTCGCCCCGACACGGCTCCAGAGCCCCCGAGAGGCACCTCAGAGCGGCCCAAGACGGCTTCGCGAGGGGGAGCACGAACTAGCACTTCACGCTCTCCACCGCACGATGGCCACGAGATTTCCCCAGTGGCCCCCGACGCCCGCGAAGAGCCCCCCCCCCCCCCCCAAAAGGCCCGGCCCCCAAGAGCCCTCCAAAAGGCATCCTCTGGGGCCACGGCGAAGGGTGTACGAAAGGGAAAGGGGAGACCGCAACCGGCCGCTGCCACTGGGGCATTCAGTGGCGCTCCTCATGGGGCCACGAAGCGGTTAGGGGTGAGGACATGCGGCGCTGGGCAGAGGAAGGGATGGGAAGAAAAAGTAATCGGGGAGGGGACAGATAAGCATAAAGAAGAGACGCAGAACCCCGCTGATGCAGAACGA
>CAUYUJ010008358.1:181568-197258 GCA_963575745.1 Prorocentrum cordatum
GTGAGCTACAGGGTGGGTGACTCCCACTGCGCCCACCTATCTTCTTCCCCCATGGCTTACATGTTCCCCAGAAAGTGTTCGCACTTTTGGGCCCGTGCTCGCGTCAAAAAATTGGATGGGTCCAGCGAGCTTGCGCAACGTTGCCGTCCGTTGCTGACTCGTTGCCGCCTCGTGCGCTGGGTGGGTTCGGCGAGGTGTCGCCACGTTGCTGCCCGTTGCCGCCTCATTGGCGCCACGCTGCGCCTGGCGCGCTGGGTGGGACTGGCGAGGCTTTGCCACGTTGCCGCACGCTGCCCTCTCGTTGCCGCCTCCTGCGCTGGGTCGGTACAGCGAGGTTTCGCGACGTTGCCGCCCGTGGCCTCCTCGCTGCCGCCTCGTGCCCTGGGCGGGCCTGCCTGGCAGGGTCTCGCCACGGTGCCGTCCGTGGCCGCCTCATTGGCCGCCTCGAGCTCCGGGTGGGGTCCCGCGGGGTGTTCTGCCAAGGTGGCGCCCCGTTGCCGCCTCGTGGCCGCCTCGCGCGGTGGCCTCGTGCGGTGCCACCGCTCAAAGTGGAAGCACGTAGCTTTCACCACGCAGCGCAGGCACCCACACTGTGCTGTAACTTTTCACGTGTGGGGCCCACGCTGGCCAAGATGGAATTACGCACTCTGCCGATGGATGCTTTGTTGTTCTCCCTTGGGCGTGGGCGCGTGAGTAGGTCAGCTCCCCTGAAACACGCACGGAAAAGTTACTCAAGACCGGCTTTGCGCCAGTGCTTAGGAGGCGCGACTGATACGAATTGCCCTCAAAACGTATCGGGCCGGACTTGCTGATACTCTGCCGATAGATATCATGCGAGTGCACGTTTGTAACCGATGCTCGAAACTCCTATGGTGGATCTTGGCCTCTGTGGGTGCCTGAGACCCTCGCGGCAACATCAACTCCTGAGGGGGACCTGCTGGCAGACGGAATCGCAGTGCAGTGCGCAAGTCTACCTCCCGTCGCACCACATCCCCGTGAGTGAGAGGAGAAATGGGAGCGCATACACTATAGAAAAAGAGAGGTCGAGAGAGAGAAGGTAATGCCAAGTCGGCTGCTCCCATCCAGGTGATTCGTAGGAGGCCACTTCTTGGAAAGAGCACACTCGTTTATCACAGCGACGGTGCGACCCCGCTCCTGAGAACAGGGTCATTGGATCAGGAATCATTGGATGAGGAATCCAGGGTCTGAGAGCAGGCGAAACGCACTGCCGCCCTCATCCTGAAGCCACCGGGGCACATTCCTGAAAACGCCCCCGTCCTAGCGCAAGCAAGAATTACCAGCCTGGAACATATCCCTATCCCTAAGCTGGGCATCGCCTCATCGCGATGCCAATCTTAGGGATTCCCATAGTTTTCCAGGGCGCATCCTTCAGATTGTCGTCGCCTTTTGGCGTGTCAAACTTAGGGATAGGGATAAGTTCGAGGCTGGTGAAAGAAGGCTGCTGCGAGGGCCATGCCCGAGGCAACCGCACACTCGTCGACGCCTGCCGCTCTGTGCACCGCCCCCCGCGCCTGAGAGCAGCGCCACGCGCTCCACGTAGGAGAGGAGCACCTGGCCTCTGCCCTTCCCGCGCCCCGTGGGCGACACTACGAAGCAGCCCAGCTCGGCCACGGTGGGGGCATCGCTGTGTCAGCGCTGCTTTCTCGCACCCCGGGGGTGCCAAGAACAAGAACAGGAGGAGGAGGAGGAGGAGGAGGAGGAGGAGGAGGAGGAGGAGGAGGAGGAGGAGGAGGAGGAGGAGGAGGAGGAGGAGGAGGAGGAGGAGGAGGAGGAGGAGAGGGAGGAGGAGGAGGAGAGGAGGAGGAGGGGGAGGAGGAGGAGGAGGAGGAGGAGCAACGGCGAGGAGTGGCGGGGAGGGGGGCGGAGAGCAGAGGGCTGGTCGGGCTCTCGCCATGTGAGGCCTTCAGGAAGGGGGCACACTGGGAGAAGCTCTGCGAGCCGGACCCAGACATTCGGCAGAGAGCAATCATCCGCCACCGTGCCTGCACGGAGTGAGTGTGTTAGTCTGCTCAGCTGTTGCCTGAAAGATGCTACATGTATTCTATGGCCGCCCCCCCCATTCGCACCGACCCGCCTCAAAAAACGACCCCTCCGAAGTCACTCTCTGGTGTCAGTTTCGTCCTCTAGACGGCCGAGATGGCCTCCAAGACGACTTTCAGGAGCGCCAAGGTGACACCAAGACGGCCCAAGATGGCCCAAGAAGTTCCCAGACTGCCTCAAGGCGGCTCGAGAGGCTTCCAGGACCCAAGAGGGCTCCAAAAGGCCCTCAGGAGAGCCCGGGGAGGCGACACACATTGATGTTCCTAGGGTGTTTGGGCGATTTGAGGTTCTGAACTGTGTGGGTTCCCGACCGCCCGAGACGGCCCAAGAGGCTAGGCTGCCAAGATAGCCCCAAGGCAACCCATGAGTCCCCCCAAGGGAGCTCCAAGTCGGCCCAGAAGTACCCCAATATCGCCCAAGAGCCTCTCGAGAGGGACCCGCGACGGCCCTAAAGCGTTCCAAGGCGGCACCAAGACGGCCCAAAGAGGCACGCGCAAGACGGCCTCCGAAGGCGTCAGACGGGCCAAGAGCCCTCAAGACGGCCGACGAGGCCCAAAGAGGCGGCCAGGCCAGGAGGACCCAAGAGGCCGACAAAGGGCGCCAAGAGGCCCCAGGAGGCCCCAAGAGAGCCCCAAAAGAGCTCCTCCCCCTCCTCCTACTCCATCCCCTCCTCTTTCTCCTTCTCCCCCTCCTGCTTCTCCTCCTCCTCCTCCTCCTCCTCCTCCTCCTCCTCCTCCTCTTTCTCTTTCTCCTCCTCCTATTTCTCCTCCTCCTCCTCCTCCTCCTCCTCCTCCTCCTCCTCCCTACCACGCGTTCGAAGATGAGGTCGAGCTCACGACCCGCGCACTGAACTGCAGCGGGGCGTGAACTCGACCTTCCCCTCATCGCGAGGACGCAGACAAGAAAGGTTGAAGTCACGACCCGTCCCAATTCAAACCAGTCGTCGGAATTGCGACGGAGACTGCCGCAGGCAAATGGATATTCGACACAAGCTGCTGGGACGAAACAAAAACGCGTGCCTGAACTGGTGCAGCTCCACGACGGCGGTGCACTCGCCATCCTGCACCCACACGAAGAGCTCGCCGTCATTGCAAGAGCGCTCAACATCTGCCACAGAGCGGTCCTTCAGCAAGCCCTTGGCAATCAAAGGTTCGATGAGCTGGTAGATTCCAGGAATATCGGAAACCTCTGCGAGCCTAATGCCCTCGTACAGGTTCTGTGAAATGGTAGTGCCGTTGCCGTCGGTGGTGTATACCTCCTGGATGACGGCCCCACGTCTGGCATTGATCAAGTGACCGCGCTTGGCACCAGCCGACATAGCCTTAACAATCAGCTCCAAGTACCGCAGCATCTGGCCTGCCAATTCCTCCCCAGGCGCGGCCTGACTTGCGCCAGGCGCCCGCGCACACTCTAGGAGAGCCTGCGCGTCACTCTTCTGCATGACCTTGATCCACTGGCGGCTCCTGGAGTCGAAGATCCGCTGCCCCCGGGTGAAGAAGAAAAGCTTGTCAGCCTGCAGCCGCATGGCCACCTCCGAGGCCAGGTCCTCCGCGTGCACGTAGTGCACCTCTCCGCTGCTGCTCATGCCCAATGGGGGGAGAATCACAATGTCACCGGCGTTGAGCCGCCTGCGAATCGCCTGGACGTCGATATCGCGCACGGTTCCCTCCAGGCTGTCACGGAGGCTGTCCTGCGTCGCTCTCTTGGGCACAGCTCTGACCATATGTGTACTCGAGAAGGCGGACAAGGAGTTGTCGAATGCGCCAGCCTCGCCGCTCAGGCTCCGCCGCCGCGACCTGTTGCTGACCCTGCCCAGCACCGCCTCGAGGTCTGCTATCGCGGCCCCGGCTTCCTGTATGGTGAGCCATCACAGGCCCCTAACCCTTTGGGAGCTGACCTATGCTAGGACAGGGATAGGGGGGGGTCCAACACTACGCTGACCGATGCTGACCGCTAACCCTTTGGGTCCAGAACTTTCGGGATAGGTGTGCCTTTTTCCAGCAGATGTAGCCAAGCAAACCACTCACACTCATTATCCCTTCTCCAAAGACGGGGACCTAAGTTTGGCTGCGTTGTCATTGTGGCTCTTCGGGTTAGGGGTGGTTGTGTTCCCGATAACTTCGACAGAGGAACAGAAATCTGTGTAAACATACGCTTTCGGGGCTCCGCGCGGAGTTCCTGGATCGGCGCCAGACCCCACTCCATGGCGCGCGGCCCTAGATAACCAGCCTCGAACGTATCCCTATCCCTAAGATGGGCGAGCAAAAAGCGAGGACAATCTTAGGGACAGGCCCTCAGAAACCGAGGGAATCCTTAAGATCGGCATCGAGGTGAGGAGGTGATGTCGAACATAGGGATCGGGACATGTTCCAAACTGGTAACTGGAGGCCCAAGCGCCGACCCTAGCAATCCGCGCAGAGCTCAGACAGTTGATGCGTGGGCCCTGTCCCAAACATGCGATGCCTAGCTTGTTTCAACACCGGATCACCAAAGTCCCGATCCCTTCCCCAAGACCGGCTTCTCATCCCGAGTCGTGTTTGCACGATCCTGGGGCCCGGCGAGGGCCCCCAAGAGGCCGAAAACTGGGAAAAACCTCCGTGCTGGTATTTTCAACGCCTTGGATGTCATGGTTTGTCTTCGTCGATCCTGCTTCACACGCTGTGCCGTTTTTTCTTCTTCGATGGGCAAGCACATGAACTCTACCCCCGCAAGTTAGATTTCTGAAAGATCGGCTGGAGTTCAGAAATTGACAGATGCCTGAAGCCCAATGAAACCCAGCGGGGGTGTCCGTACCCCAGCTCCGATTGGACCCACCCAGAAGCGTAGGGTTCCCAGACATCCAGAGCTCCAATTTTTTTGATGCGTGGACCCCCGGAGGTCTGGTGCACTTCCCTACGGGCTTTCCGCCCTGAGCCACGTTGAAGAGTCCTGGGGCCCATCGAGAGGGCCCCCAAAGACTGAAGACGGCAACAACAAAAACGGCCGCTCCAACTTTTCCGGAGCCTCGGACCTCTGGTTGGGCGCCCGAGTTATCCGGGGTAACTCGGGTCCGGGGTAACTCGGGTTCGGATTCCCGAAAAACGAACCCGAGATAACCCTGACCCGAGTTACCCCTGATGATGTGGGGCTCTGGACGCCCGAATTATCCGGGGCAGCTCGGGCCCAGGGTAACTCGGGTTCGGATTCCCGAAAAAACGAACCCGAGTTAACCCTGACCCGAGTTACCCCTGATGATTCGGGGCTCTGATCTGGGTTCGCGGGTGGTCGCGGATCGGATCCTGCTTCACCAGCTCGGCAGCGCCGCGGTCCAGGAGCAGCCGGCCCCCGCTCTCCCGGGTGCCCTGGCCATCGGCCTCCAGGCGCTGCCGGAGCTCCGCCTCCAGGCAGAGCACCAGCACCGGCTGGACGTCCAGCAGCCTGCCGCGGGGCTTCGGCCGAAGCAGTGGCTGCCCGCTTGCGTTTTTCAAGGGGCCCAGGGAGGCACAAGGAGGTGGAGGGGGAGGAGGAGGAGGAGGAGGAGGAGGAGGAGGAGGAGGAGGAGGAGGAGGAGGAGGAGGAGGAGGCACGAAGAGGAGGAGGAGGAGGAGGAGGAGGAGGAGGAGGAGGAGGAGGAGGAGGAGGAGGAGGAGGAGCTCATCGGGTCAAAATCCCAGGATGTCCCACACATTTGGGCTTCTTGTGTGTGTGTGTGTGGGTAGTGGCTGTTCCCCCCCATCTCCATGTCCAAGATTTGTATATCTCCTAGAGAGGTAGACAACGACTTGTTATTTATTTCATTTTTTAGAAGTAGACGACGACTTGTGTGTGTCTCGGTTGTTCTCTCCTGGGTTATGTTGTCCTTCGCCCTCGCGCTGTCTCCGCTCCGCCGTTGCAGCAGGGCTCGACCCACACAGGGTGTGTTCCGCTTTCGTTCTGTTTTGAATTTTTTGCTGTTCGGGGGCGCGGAGATCGGGGGCGCGCAGACGTGGATGAGCGATCCATGGATTTGGCGCGCGGTCGCCAAATCCATGAATCGGGGGAGGTGCCCTCCCCAAAATGCGGCTGGTGCTGCCTCCTTCGGCTGCGGAAATCCGCGATTTCCCGTGGAAACGGGAACCGTCGCTAATCCACGCCCCCTTGAATCATGTTTGCGATCGCCTGAGAAGACATGGATGAGCGATCCATGGATTTGGCGCGCGGTCGCCAAACCCATGGATCGGGGGAGGTGCCCTCCCCAAAATGCGGCCGGCGCCGCCTCCTTCGGCGGCGGAAATCCGCGACTTCCCGTTGGAAACGGCGCCCGTCGCTGATCCACGCCCCCTCGATCCATGCTTGCGATCGCCTGCTTTGTCCTGGGGGTCCAGCGAGAACCCAAGTCATCGAGCCCGCTCGCAGCCCCCGCCCCCGCCCCCTCCCGGATCAGTAGCCTGACCCCGTCGGCTGCGCAGGTCCGAACGGGGTGTGCAGTGCTGGTGCACGCGTGCGTGTGTCGGGCTGCTCAGAGCGAAACAGTTTGGTTGGCGGCCGGCACCTCCCTCCCTCCCCCCCCAACGGAGGAGGAGGAGGAGGAGGAGGAGGAGGAGGAGGAGGAGGAGGAGGACTAGGAGGAGGAGGAGGAGGAGGAGGAGGAGGAGGAGGAGGAGGAGGAGGGAGGAGGGAGGAGGAGGAGGAGGAGGCGGAGGAGGAAGAGGAGGAGGAGGGAGGAGGGAGGAGGATAACCTGGACCATCGCCGAACAATGTAACCCATATCTCGTTGCTTGTCCCTGGTTCTGTCTTCCTTTCGCCATTGCTGCACCATGAAGTCAAAACGAAGACGGCCCGCGAAGTCGCCAACAGCTTAGCTTAGCTCGAAGCCAGGCCTGCAGATCATGACGTCGTGCATGACGCTCTCGAGCGTCTCGCCGCGCAAGTGCCCGGGGACGTGGAAGACCATCACGCTCCTGCTTCGGGCCCAAAAAATCTGTGATGACGGACCATGTTGCAACCTCGGAGCCCCCAACCCGGGGGGGGGGGGGGAGCGGGTCAAATACGACGCCTCCCCGGGCGCACTTTCCTCGAGCGGGCACACACGGGATGCACTTCCTCCTCCTCCTCCTCCTCCTCCTCCTCCTCCTCCTCCTCCTCCTCCTCCGCGCCAGCCAAGCCGACCCATGCATAAGGAAATCGAACATCGTAGTGATCGTGGCGAAGCCCCTCCCTACCCTCCCCGCCGGAGAGGGGGGGGGGTAGCGAGGGGGGGTCCCGGGGGGGGGTAGCGGGTCAAATACGACGCCTCCCCGGGCGCACTTTCCTCGAGCGGGCACACACGGGATGCACTTCCTCCTCCGCCTCCTCCTCCTCCTCCTCCTCCCCTCCTCCTCCTCCTCCTCCTCCTCCTCCTCCTCCTCCTCCTCCGCGCCAGCCAAGCCGACCCATGCAGAAGGAAATCGAACATCGTAGTGCTCGTGGCGAAGCCCCTCCCTACCCTCCCCGCCGGGGGGGGGGGTAGCACAAACAACGCCATCAGCAGCACAAGTATTCCTCCCTCCCCCACCTTCTCCTCCTTCTCCCCCCTACCCCCCTCCCGCACACACCCATACCATGTCTCTTGCTGCTCATTGGGAACAGGGTCGGCGGCACCGGCCGTAAGGCCTTCGCAATATGTGATGACGGACCATGTTGCAACCTCGGAGCCCCCAACGACCTCACCGCGCGGTCCGTCACCGCATGGACCCGGGACCTCGGATGTCTTGGTCGCCCCAGCCGCTCTCGGAACACGCCGCGAGTCCCAAAACCGTGCGGTGACCCCGAATCACTGCGCCGTTGCCCAACAGAAGTAGGATTGCTTCTACCCCAGCTCTGCAGATTGGCACTACATCGAAAGCAACTCGGCAACAGAAGCTCGCAAAGACACTCTGCACCACCACGAGGAGCTTCAAACTGTGTCTGCTACCTCGAGGGTTGGCCCACAGGCGTCCCCTCACGCTCCTGCGCTGCATGAACACGTAGGGCGCGGAGCCCCGGAAGAGCGACAGCCAGCTCCCCTCTGTTGTCGGGCCGCCTCGGCCGTCCCCAAGGCTCTCCTGGGGGAGCAAGAGGATCCCGATACTCTCTCTGGACCTCTCCTGGGGCGCACCCTGACCAGGACCTCAAGTCGGCTCCAGCAGTGGCGACGACCCTCCAGGATGAGGGGGGAAGTTCGAGGGTGAACTGCCTCAGGGGGGGAAACATCGAGCTTGATGGAACCGGCGACAAGTTGCCCATAGATTGGCGATACAGTATTCGGCATAACCTAAGGAACGAAAAATAAGGAACGAAGCCCCTTTTTTATCCAAGTGATTCTGGGAAGTCCGAAGGAACACCAGGGGGATTCGCCGCCAAAAAGGTAGCGGAACGAATTCAAACCAAAGGAACGACCGAGCCCCTCTTGAAAAGCTTGTGTTCCTTGTTCAAGCCGGACCCTGTAGGCCCCCGATTGCGACTCCGCAGGGTCATGGGCGGGAGGGGAAGTAGCAGGCCCCTGTCGGCGTTCGGTGGGTTATTAGGGTCGATGCGTCCCCTCCTTCCAGGAGGGCTAACAAATTGCACCCGACTTAAAAACCTATCCCAGAGCTGTTCTACGTCTTGGTTTTAGGCTGTTTCGTTTTGTTGTTTGGGTTTTTAGGCCTTCAGTGCAAAACAAAAACTCTCTGGAAGGTCAGGGGAAGCCCATCCCCTGGTGGCTTTCGGGCCATAACTCGGGCCTCCGGCGGCCGCTCGGAACGATCCGGGCACCCGAGGAACGCCCTCGGCGAGGGGGGCAGCTGCGCGATAGGCACCCCGAGACTGGAAGACCGCCGAGAACCGACGAGACTGTCCGAAAACGTCGCCCCTGAGTTTGGACGCCCGAGATGGGGCACGGACAAAAAGGGGCTCCGTGCCCAACAACACATGTGGTCCCAAACCACCAGCGGCCGCTGTTGGGCAGGCGGCCTCCTGCCTCCAATGGGCACAGGCCGCGGCGGCGTGGACAGCGGATCCGGTTCAAAAGGAACAGGAACTGCGGTTGGGCACTGTACCCAGTCTTTTGGTTGAAGGGAAACTGGGACACACAAATAAATACACACAAATAAAAAGATTCCCCATATTTTCCCATATTTTCTAGGTTTTTGTCTTCCCCACCACTTCCCATATTTTCCCATATTTTCGGGGAAATCGACGATTAATCGTGTCTGTGTGCTTTTTTCCCTCCTGATTGGCACCCCTCTCGGGCGTCCAGACTGAGGCTCGCGGCCCCGGCAACTTGTTTCCTCTCTCCGCTCGCGGCCTCCGGCACTCGGACCTGCAGGCTCTCCGGCAGGAGCCGCTGCAGGTCGGCCCCGACGTGGTAGTCCACGCGGACGGACTCCGCGCGGCGCGCCCCGCGGCGGCCACGGCGGCGCCGCCGGTGCCCGCGGTGGCAGAGGGCGCAGCCGGGCGCCTGAGCGCCACATCCAGGAGATAACCAGCCTCGAACGTATCCCTATCCCTAGGATGGGCGAGCAAAAGGCGAGGACAATCTCTTAGGGATGGGCCCTCAGAAACTGAGGGAATCCTTAAGATCGGCATCGAGGTGATGTGATGTCAAACATAGGGATAGGGACATGTTTCAAACTGGTAAGGAGAGCCCCCCCCCAGCGCTCCTCGGACCTCCCCTTCGATCCTCGATGCACGGTCCTCCTCCGGGGACCTCGAGCCTCGGTCCACGATCCTCGGACCTCGATCCTCGAGCCTCCTTCTCGACCCTCGGCCCTGGGAGATCCGGGTCGTCGGCGCGTGCTGTGGCCCGTCCAGTGCATGCAGTCGGGCCGCCGAAAGAAAGAACGCTACATCAGGAACGAAGCCCCTTCTTGGCCCTGCAAGCGCCTCCGTGCCCCAGGAGGGCAAGGGGAGCAGCACTGGAGGAACCCAGGGCACACCGAGCCCCTGCCGAACCCAAACCGCTCCTTACCTTCAGCGTCTCGACTGTAGACTTACGTCGGGCCTGTCCCCCGACAGGGGGATTGTCGACGGAAAATAAAAAGATACCCCAACACCGAGCAAGAAGTGGTCCAAACATAGTCGGGGGACGCAGGCCCGGGCTGGGGGTCAAACCGGCGGGCGGCCTCGCAGCGGAGAGCGGAGGCTGAGGCCCTGACGTCAGGTCGGGCCTGTCCCCCTTACGGAGGGGATTCCGGAGGGCAAATAAAACAGGTTGGAAAAGTGCTCGGAAGATACCCCGAAACAAAATACCTAAGACATAGTCCCCAGCCTAGTTTGGGACTACTTTAGAAAATCCCCCGGGGAAAACGAAAACACACAACAAAAACAACAAAAGCACACACACACGTGGGGGAAAACAAACCAAACACACACACAGTGTGTGTGTGTATTTTCCCCACAGTGTGTTGTTTGTGTGTGTGTGTGTGTGTTTGTGTGTGTGTGTGTTTGTTTTTGTGTGTGTGTGTGTGGGCGTGCGCGTGCGCGTGCGCGTGCGCGTGCGCGTGCGCGTGCGCGTGCGCGTGCGCGTGCGCGTGCGCGTGCGCGTGCGCGTGAGCGTGTGCGTGCGCGTGCGCGTGCGCGTGCGCGTGCGCGTGCGCGTGCGCGTGCGCGTGCGCGTGCGCGTGCGCGTGAGCGTGCGCGTGCGCGTGCGCGTGCGCGATGCGCAGTGCGCGTGCGCATTGTTTGGCGCGGCGCGTGCGCGTGCGCCGTGCGAAGTGCGCTGCGGCTGTGCGCGCTTGCGCGCAGTGCGCTAGTGCGCTGTGCGCGGCGTTGCGCGTGAGCGTGCGCGTGCGCGTGCGCGGTGCGGGGCGACGGTTGCGCTGTGCGCGTGCAGCGTGCGCGAGAGATGTGCGCGTCGCGTGCGCGTGTGCGTTGGGCGTGTGCGTGGTGCGGGTGTGTGGCCGTGTGTCTTCGTTGCGTGTGCGAAGGGGTGAGTGGGCGTGTGCGTGTGCGTTGTGCGTGTGCGTAGTGGTGTGCGTGTGCGTCGTGCGTGGCGTGTGCGTGTGACGTGTGCGTATGTGGTGTGAGAGTAGTTAGTTGTGAGTCGTGAGTTGTGGTGTGAGTTGTGCGTGGCGGTGCGATTGTGCGTTGTGCGTGTGGCGTGTGCGTGTGCGGTGCGTGTGCCGTACCGTTGCGGGTGCGGTGGCGGTGGGTGTGTGTCGCCTGCGCCAACAGGAACTAGCTGATTCTAAACAGTGTGTTTGCATGTGGTGTGGGTGTGTGTGTGGTGTGTGTGGTGTGTGGTGTGTGTGTGTGTGTGGTGTGTGTTTCCCCACACCTATCTTCGAATCTCCCCCTGCAGAGGGACAGCGCCACCGAACCGACACCCCGACCGGAAAACCGACCCCGGCCCGACTCTTAACAACGACGAGGCCCTGCAGGGCGGAGGGCCCTCGGGACCTTCTCTGGCGCGGTGGAGGCCCCCGCTGGCGCTGGGAGGGCCCGATGTCTCCCCCAAGCCAGGGGCGGCGTCGGCCCTCCAGGCCTTCGCCCCCTCCTCCTCCCCTCCTCCCCTCCTACTCCCCTCCCTACTCCTCATCCTCCTCCCTCCTTCCTCCCTCCTCTATCCTCACCTCATCTTTCCTCCTCCTCCTCCTCCTCCTCCCCCTCCTCCCTCCCCACTCCCCTCATCCCTCCTCCCCCCTCTCCCTCCTACCTCCACCTCCTCCCCTACCTCCTCTCACCACCTCCTCCTCCCTCCTCCTCATTCCTCCTCCTGCTCCTCTCTCCTCCCCCCTCCTCCTCCCTCCTCCTCCTCCTCCTCTCCTCCTCCTCCTCCTTCCTCCTCCCTCCTCCTCCTCCCTCCTCCTCCTCCTCCTCCTCCCCTCCCCCTCCCCCTCCCCCCTCCCCCTCCCCCCTCCCCCTACCCCTCCCCCCCCCCCTCCCCCGCCCCCTTCCCCCTCCCCCCCCCCCTCCCCCTCCACCTACCCCCTCCCCCTCACCTCCCCTCCCCCTCCCCCGCCCCCTCCCACCCTCCCCCTCCCCCCCCTCCCCCTCCCCCTCCCCCTCCCTCCCCTCCCCCTCCCCTCCCCCATCCCTCATCCTCCTCCTCCTCCTTCCTACTCCTCTCCTCCCTCTCCTCCCTCCTCATCCTCCTCCTCATATCCTCCTCCTCCTCCTCCTCCTCCTCCCCCCTCCTCCGCCTCCATCCTCCTCTCCTCTACTCTCCTCATTCCTACTCTCCTAATCCGCCTCCTTCCTCACTCCTCTCCGGCTTCGGCCCTCCAGGCTCCTGCCAGGAGGGCGGCTTCGGCCCTCCAGGCCTTCGCCCCCCTTGTTTTTTCGAAAGCTGGGCGAGGGCTGCTAAAACCGTGGCTGCTAAAACGGCCCTCCCGGAAGGAGAAAACAGCTTCCAGGAATGAGACGGGGCACGCGAAACAGTCCACGGGCTTCTTCCCAGAAGGACGAAGACAACTTCCCGGAGGTCGATTTTAGCAGCCACGGATTTAGCAGCCCTTGCCCGGCTTCCGAATTTTGTTAGGTAGAGATCTCATCCGCGGTGGGAAGGCCCGCCCCAGGAAGCATCGGGCGCCCCTGGGGCCTCAGCCTGCCTGAACAGGGGCAGGCCTTCCTCTGATAAGGCTGTCGGCGCTCCTGGTTTTCCTGGCTCCCTGGCATCCCCGCACCGCTCATTCCGATCCTTGCGCCGGAGGGCAGAAGCACTGCAGAGGAGGTGGCCGTGCAAGAAACTCGCCCACTCTGGCATGGGATCTGAGCCGGGCGCAGTCTGGGAGCTTGGTTGCCAGACCAGGGCGCCCACCGAGAAAAGAATACGGTGCCAGAACCGGCCCGCTCGCATCCAGACCTGCCTGCACGGGCCTCTTATGACTGACACCTGCAGAGCAGCTGCACGGACAACTTCGCGAACTCAACCTGTTCCCCAACGTGTGTCCGCTCAGACGAACCGTGCGCAGGCTCGAAGCTCGCAAGATGACCCAATTCAGCGCACGCTGAGGGTCTGGTCGCTTTCAAGTACGCGCGCGCAACACTTCTCTCAATGGGAGCGCCACCCACCAGAAATCTCCCCCTGCGGGCAGCGCGGCACTTTCGGCGCCTGTGACCTGGCGGCTCGCTTTCCAAAACAGCTTGACCCACATGTCGCACGTGTCAGTGAGAAGCGAGGGGGCCTGTCCGTTCATGTCCCCACGTGCTGTGACTGCTTTTTCCTGTGCCTCCCAATTGGTGTAAGAACCTGTTCAGCTTGGTCTGCATCTGGCTATTACCAGGAAGCGGCCAAGTGGGCCCAACTATTCTTTCAATTTGTGCTTTCTGATGTTTCCTGACCACCTCCATTATTTGATTGGATATACGTGCGATTCTCAAGCATGCTGAACGGTGGGGACTGGCTGGGACGTCCGTCATCAGTCTCACTGGGCATAGCTGGCCCAACGCAGTGTGCACCGGGTAAGAGCCAAGTGTGGAAGTATGCCCATCTAAATCTGATGAGCGTGTACATTTCCTCAGCACCTGCGATCCCTCTGAGCTTGGTGAGCGGTGCTGCCAGGTTCAACTTCAGCGGGACATTGTTGAAGTCGCCCCCCCCAGATAAACGGAAACAGCACAGCCTGTGACTCTTGCCCAGCCTGCTGGATAGTCTAGAGGTTCCTGGGAGCAAATAAGCAGAAAACAGGTCGCAGGTAACGGGGACGAGGTGGCCCACATCCTTGAGGCAGAGGTAGCAGCTCGCAAGACGGCCCAGCACAAGATCGCCTCCATCTGAGGACCAAACGTCAAAATAGTGTTCCGCCATGGTGAGGACTCCTCCCGATGGTCGGTTCTTCTCTGTGACCCCGGAGCGCCCCCGATTAACTCTCCAGAGGAGCTCCCGCGGATCATCGGTGACCCTTCTTGAGCCTGTGCTCCTGGACATACATGACATCAGCCAGGCTCGTGGAACCGAGGGCGGATTCGATAGTGGGCCAATTTGATCCGTTCATGGAAACAACCACCAATTCTGGGCGACACTGACGAACGTGTGCTACAACCAACCCTGATCCCTTCTCCGAGCCACAACCAGGTGCCCCAGGCTGCCTGTGCCTTGTGCGGGACCGCGGCCTCGAAGGATTGCTACAGCAATGCGAAATCGATGTACTTGTGCTGCCGGCACTCCCGCTCCCGATGTAGCCTCCACTCAACCCAGAAGTTCCCTCAGAAAGTGCCAAGCGCCACTGTAGGAGCCTAGCAGTGGCCTAGCTTGGATCACCTTGGTGGCATCGAGTGCGTCCGCTTGCGATGTTCATTTTCTGCTCATCCTGGCTGGTCCCTCCCGACGTGTCATGTTTGCAAACGAATGGCACCCTTGGGCCCAACATCGGCCAACCATCGACCCCAACACCGACTCCAACCCATCAAGAATATAGTGTCGTGGCTCTTTTCCCACCTCCCACATGCTCGTCCCCCTCCCTTTTCGAAGCACTACCCAAACACTCGATGCCGTGATTCTTTGAATACGGGGTCCCCAGAAGTTCCGACCTTTTGCCCCTATGTTCATCCCGAGTCGTTTTGGGACGGTCAAGGGGCTCGGTGAGGGCTCCCGGAGACAGAAAACAAAGAAACACGTGTACTGTCTTGTCCCATCCATCCTATGGTGTTGGGTCCTCGTTTTGAGAAGACAGCGCCCCGCGTCTCACTCCTTCCTCCTTCCCCTCCTCTCATCGGTGCCCCTGCCCTCTGCATGTCAAACAAGTTCGGCACACCCCTCACACGCGCTTCGCGGCCCCATACGGCGAGCTCCTCCAAAGGCCCCAGAGGGAGCGTTCGCATGTAAGCGTCGAGCCCGTTTCGGCACACTCCGCACGAGTTCCGTCGCCCCGCCCAACAGAGATCTCCACTGAAAGCCCCACAGGGAGCGTTCGCATGTGGGCGTCACGCCCGTTTCGGCACACCCCTCACATGCTTCGCTTCCACATTAGGGGGCTCCACCTGAAGCCCCAGAGGCGACGTTCGCATGATGGCGTCACACCCGTTCCGGCACACCCATTACACGCGTTTCGTGGCCCGATCGGGCGAGCTCCACCGAAGGCCCCAGTGGCGACGCTCGCATGTGGGCGTCACGCCCGTTTCGGCTCACCCCTCACACGCTTCGTGGCCCTACAGGGAGCTCCACCGAAGGCCTCAATGTCCAGTGGCACGACCCGCATGCGGCTCTCCACCCCGCCGCCCAATGTGTGCATGCCCCCAAGGGAGCCTCCCCCCCCCCCGCCTCCCCTCCAGGCTTCGAGCTCGGACCGCGGCAAAAAAAACGAATCCCCTGGAGCCCAGGCCGCCCCCCCGAGTTCGGCGGCTCATAAGCAGGGCCCTGAAGGATGGGGCACCAAGAGCAAGAAATCGATCACGATCTGAACCGTCACTGCTTGAGGTGCTCGCCATCATGTCCCCGTCTCCAGATACCCTTCGATGCGTTTCTTGTTTTATGTGTGTGTGCGTGTGCGTGTGTGTGTGTTGTGTTGTGTTGTGTTGTGTTGTGTTGTGTTGTGTTGTGTTGTGTTGTGTTGTGTTGTGTGTGTGTGGGCGTGTGCGTGTGCGTGTGCGTGTGCGTGTGCGTGTGTGCGTGTGTGTGTGTGTGTGCGTGTGCGTGTGCGTGTCCGTGTGTGAATGCGTGTGCGTGTGCGTGTGCGTGTGCGTGTGCGTGTGCGTGTGGGTGTGTGTGCGTGCGCGTGTGCGTGTGCGTG
>CAUYUJ010008358.1:197358-217358 GCA_963575745.1 Prorocentrum cordatum
GTGTGTGTGTGTGTGTGTGTGCGTGTGCGTGTGCGTGTGCGTGTGTGTGTGTGAATGCGTGTGCGTGTGCGTGTGCGTGTGCGTGTGCGTGTGCATGTGCGTGTGCGTGTGCGTGTGCGTGTGTGTGAGTGTGTGGGTGTGTGTGCGTGCGTGCGTGTGTGTGTGCGTGTGCGTGAGTGTGTGTGTGGGTGTGGTGGGGGAGGCCCGACCCAAGCCGATGCTTCACTGCCCGATCACGACGGCGGCCCAGCCAGCCCAGCCCACTCCCAGGGCGCGGCTCACCCCGCCGATCGACCCAGGCCCGATCGGCCGATCCCGATCGACCAGAGGAGCCCTGGCCGACGGATAGGGCAGAAGGAAGGGGGGATGGCTGAAGGGGCCCCAGGACACACAAATAAATACACACAAATGAAAAGATTCCCCATATTTTCCCATATTTTCTGGGTTTTTGTCTTCCCCCCCCACTTCCCATGTTTTCCTATATTTTCTGGGGAATCGGCGATGAATTGTGTCTGTGTGTTTTTTCCCCTCCTGAATGGCAAAGGATGGGGGTTAGCGAGTCAGCTCACGTAGCTGGTTTCTCCGGCGCCTGCCGGCGCTGGGCGAGGAGGAGCGCCAGGCAGCGGCATCCGATCGGCCCGCCCCCGATCCCGATCCACCGACGGAGCCACTCGATCTGCGGCCCTGATTATGGAGCCGTGGCAGACGGGTCTGAGTTTCAAGAGTGGACGAAGAACGATGCAACATGCCCGGACAGGTTCGCGTCGTGATCACATCGCGATGGGATTGTTTGGCAATTTTCAACCTCTGGGGGCCCTCGCCGGGCCCAGGGACCGTCACAATAACTCGGTATGAAGAAACGGTCCTGAGGAAAAGGTTGGAACTTCCAGGGACCCCGTACTGGAAGACATAATACATCGCATGTCTGGGTGAAAGCAATTCCGACGTGGGGAAAGTGGGTTCCATCCGCCCTGAGACTCGCGATCCAGATGGAGGATAAGCTCATGATGTACAGTTCCAAACCATCATGTGGTGTTGGGTCTTCGTTTTCGAAAGACTGCGCTCCGCGTTCCTCACCTCCCGCCTTCCCCTCCTGATCCCTCCCATCCTCCCTCTGCCCTCCTAATGCTAACCATGTCGCCAAACCCCTCATGACCCCATAGGGAGCTCCACCGAGGGCCTCAGAGGCGACGCTCGCATATGGGCGTGACACCCATTTCGGCACACCGCTCACACGCTCCGTGGCCCCATATGGGGCTCCACCTAAGCCCTCAGAGGCGACGTTCGCATGTGGGCTTCACGCCCGTTTCTGCACACCGCTCACATGTTTCCTGGCCCCATAAGGAGCTCCACCTGAGGCCCCAGAGGCGACGTTCGCATGTTGGCGTCACGCCCGTTTCGGAACACCCCTCACACGCGCTTCGCGGCCCCATACGGCGAGCTCCTCCGACGGCCCCAGAGGAAACGCTCGCATGTAGGCGTCACTTCCGTTTCGGCACAGCCTCACACGCTTCGTGGCCCTAGAGGGAGCTCCACCGAAGGCCCCAGTGGCGGTGTCCACATGCGGCCGCCTCGCCCCATGTCGGCACACCCCTCACACACGCTTCGTGGTCCCATAGGGAGCTCCACCGAAGGCCCAAGTGACAGCGCCCGCATGGCCGCCCCGCCCACTGTCGGCACAACCATCACGCGCTTCGTGACCACCCATGGGGGGCTCAATCCAAAGCCCCAGTGGCAGCGCCCGCATGGCCGCCCCGCCCCATGTCGGCACACCCTTCACACGCGTCGTGGCCCCAACAGGAGATCCACCGAAGGCGATACTCACAACAACGGCACTCGCAACTGCACATGGTTGTGTCCTTCGCCAGGACACTCCGCTCCGGACCGCCGAGCCTCCTAAGCCCAGCACGAGTGCCACTCTCAGCAGGCTGGCGCGCTCGAGGCCCGGGCTCGGGCTGAGCCTCCCGGGCAGAGGCGCGCCAACCCGACGAATCCGAGCTCGCCGAGGCAGGACCGTGGAACGGCGAAGGCCGGCGGAAAAGAGGAGCGAGCGCGAATCGACCTCCGAAAGCCCGAGGGCCGTGGCCCGTGCCCCCGGGGATACGGGGCGCTCTTTCGCGGATGCCCTGCGCAGAACGCATCCGTGCGGCCGCGTGTCTGTGGGATCGCGTCCCAGAATCCAGACCTCGAGGGCGCGGATACTGATCTGTTCGCAGCTACTGCGACATCGAAGAGAAACGCCAGCATCAAAGACAAGACATCACTGCGAGTACAGCGCTCCTGCACCAGACCATGTCTGGACTCCGCTCAGGCCCCGCTCCGACGCAGCACGGTGCATACCTGTTCGGCTCCGAGGGCCGACCGAAATTATCCCGGCAACGCAACCTAACAGCGATGTGTAGGAGCATATCTGGAAGCATTCCCCTTAAGATTCAGATAAGAATCCTGTTGTAGAATTCTGCTGTTCTCGCAGTCGTGGTCGCATTCGCGATGGCAGTCGCAGTGGCAACAGCAGTCGCAGTCACAGCCTCAGCCTCAGCCTGCCTCAGCCTCAGCCTCAGCCTGCCTCAGCCTCAGCCTGCCTCAGCCTCAGCCTCTCAGCCTCAGCCTGCCTCAGCCTCAGCCTGCCTCAGCCTCACCTCAGCCTCAGCCTGCCTCAGCCTCAGCCTCAGCCTGCTTCAGCCTCAGCCTCAGTCTGCCTTCAGCCTCGGCCTCAGCCTCAGCCTGCCTCAGCCTCACCCTGCATCAGCCTCAGCCTCAGCCTCAGCCTGCCTCAGCATCAGCCTGCCTCAGCCTCAGCCTCAGCCTGCCTCTGCCTCAGCCTCAGCCTGCTTCAGCCTCAGCCTCAGTCTGCCGTCGGCCTCGGCCTCAGCCTCAGCCTGCCTCACCCTCAGCCTGCATCAGCCTCAGCCTCAGCCACAGCCTGCCTCAGCATCAGCCTGCCTCAGCCTCAGCCTCAGCCTCAGCCTGCCTCAGCCTCAGCCTCAGCCTGCTTCAGCCTCAGCCTGAGTTTGCCTGCAGCCTCGGCCTCAGCCTCAGCCTGCCTCAGCCTCAGCCTGCATCAGCCTCAGCCTCAGCCTCAGCCTGCCTCAGCCTCAGCCTGCCTCAGCCTCAGCCTCAGCCTGCCTCAGCCTCAGCCTGCAGCCTCAGCCTCAGTCTGCCTTCAGCCTCGGCCTCAGCCTGCCGCAGCCTCAGCCTGCATCAGCTTCAGCCTCAGCCTGCCTCAGCATCAGCCTGCCTCAGCCTCAGCCTCAGCCTGCCTCAGCCTCAGCCTCAGCCTGCTTCAGCCTCAGCCTCAGTCTGCCTTCAGCCTCGGCCTCAGCCTCAGCCTGCCTCAGCCTCGGCCTGCATCAGCCTCAGCCTCAGCCTCAGCTGGCCTCAGCATCAGCCTGCCTCAGCCTCAGCCTCCGCCTGCCTCAGCCTCAGCCTCAGCCTGCTTCAGCCTCAGCCTCAGTCTGCCTTCAGCCTCGGCCTCAGCCTCAGGCTGCCTCAGCCTCAGCCTGCATCATCCTCAGCCTCAGCCTCAGCTTGCCTCAGCATCAGCCTGCATCAGCCTCAGCCTCAGCCTGCCTCAGCCTCAGCCTCAGCCTGCTTCAGCCTCAGCCTCAGTCTGCCTTCAGCCTTGGCCTCAGCCTCAGCCTGCCTCAGCCTCAGCCTGCATCAGCCTCAGCCTCAGCCTCAGCCTGCCTCAGCCTCAGCCTCAGCCTGCTTCAGCCTCAGCCTCAGTCTGCCTTCAGCCTCGGCCTCAGCCTCAGCCTGCCTCAGCCTCAGCCTGCATCAGCCTCAGCCTCAGCCTCAGCCTGCCTCAGCATCAGCCTGCCTCAGCCTCAGCCTCAGCCTGCCTCAGCCTCAGCCTCAGCCTGCTTCAGCCTCAGCTTCAGCCTCAGCCTCAGTCTGCCTTCAGCCTCGTCCTCAGCTTCAGTCTGCCTTCAGCCTCAGCCTGCCTCAGCATCAGCCTGCCTCAGCATTCAAAGTGTGGCCCGGGAATGGAGTTCTGGGAACTCGAAGAACACGAAATGGCCTACAGTTGGCTCCGGGCATTCAAAATCATGCCCAGGAATGGAGTTCTGGGAACTCGAAGACACGAAGTGGCCTACAGTTGGCTCCGGGCATCCAAAATGTGGCCCGGGAATGGAGTTCTGGGAAGTCGAAGAGCACGAAGTGGCCTACAGATGGCTCCGGGCATCCAAAATGTGGCCCGGGAATGGAGTTCTGGGAAGTCGAAGACACGAAGTGGCCTACAGTTGGCTCCGGGCATCAAAATGTGGCCCGGGAATGGAGTTCTGGGAACTCGAAGACCACGAAGTGGCCTACAGTTGGCTCCGGGCATCCAAAATGTGGCCCGGGAATGGAGTTCTGGGAACTCGAAGAGCACGAAGTGTGTGACTGTTGCATCCGGCCCTCCAGAATGTGGCCTGGGAATGGAGTTCTGGGAAGTCGAAGAGCACGAAGTGTGTGACTGTTGGCGAAAAACGAGCCCGGCACCTGCCGCCCGGCAACTCCCAACACCTGCCCGGACCCCCCTGTGGAGTGATCTGTGAGCTCTTTTGAGTCAACTAGAAACCTATCAGTCTTCGCTGTTAGGTAAAAACGATGCACCGGACCGTTTCTGGGTCGAGCATCCACGACGCCTCCTCCTCCTCCTCCTCCTCCTCCTCCTCCTCCTCCTCTCTCCTCTCCTCCCTCCGCTCTCCGCCTCCTCGTCCTCCTCCTCCTCCTCCTCCTCCTCCTCCTCCTCCTCCTCCTCCTCCTCCTCCTCCTCCTCCTCCTCCTCCTCCTCCTCCTCCTCCTCCTCCTCCTCCCTCCTCCTCCTCCTCCTCCTCCTCCTCCTCCTCCCCCCCCCTCCTCCTCCTCCTCCCCCTCCTCCTCCCTCCTCCTCCTCCTCCTCCTCCTCCTCCTCCTCCTCATCCCTCCTCCTCCTCCTCCTCCTCCTCCTCCTCCTCCTCCTCCACCTCCTCCTCCTCCTCCTCCTCCTCCTCCTCCTCCGCCTCCTCCTCCTCCTCCTCCCCGTGCGATGGGCGAGCATCCACGACGCCTCGGGAGACGCCGACGCGGCACGCTGCACACGCGTCGGCCGCGGAGTCGTCGGAAGAGGCTGAGAGGGCGGCCCCGCGCCGCGAGTGACTAAAAGGAAGGGGCCCCAGGACACACAAATAAATACAAATAAAATTGTCCCCCATATTTTCCCATGTTTTCTTGGCTTCTGTCTTCCCACCCCATTTCCCCTATTTTCCCACATTTCCCTGGGAGTGGGCGATTCATTGTGTCTGTGTGTGTTTTTCCCCTCCTGATGAAAGCGGTTTGGTGACTCCACCATGAGCGGGCGGAGCCCACGTCGCCAGGATCGCTGCCGAATCCCCTGGGCCACCTGGGGCACGTGTGACCCACGTGTGGGCTAGGTTAGGCCCGATGTCACCCACCTTGGCATCCACGGATAGCCCCACTATCCAATCAACACCCCCCGCGCCCATCCCACACCACTCGCGCACCCCCAAGGATTCGCCGTCTCGGTCTGTTCAAGGCACGGGCCCCTGACCTCTCGACCACTTCCCCAGGACCGCGTCTTCATCCCGACTCGTTCGTTGACGGTCCCGAGGCGGGATAAGGGCCCCGAGGGGCCGGAAACCGTGAAAAGTCTCGTATTGTTTTTTCGAGACGCACGGCGTCTGGGCATTGAAAAAACGCCTCGTAGAAGATATGTGTTTTTCATGAAAAACCTATCCCTGCAAGTGATCCGGGATCGCGTTCCACGTATCCCGCCGTGGCGACGACGAGGAGCTCGCTGGAGGCCCAAGAGGGCGAAAAACCTCAAACTTACCACCTCGCCTTCGTTCCTCGACTGTGGATGGGTTTCGCTCGCGTCGGAAAAACCTCCGTCTTGATTTGTTCGAGGCGCAGGATGATGATGCTGCTGCTGCTGCTGCTGATGATGAGGAGGAGGAGGAGGAGGAGGATGAGGATGACGAGGAGGAGGAGAGGAGGAGGAGGGAGGAGGAGGAGGAGGAGGAGGAGGAGGAGGAGGATGTCTGGGCCCCGACGCCTGCGCGGGCGGCCGCCCCGCCCCGCCACGCCGCTGGGCCCGCCCGCGGCCGCGCCCGCGGGGGCTCGCCGCCCCGCCGCGGAGGCCGAGCCCGGCGGCCCCGCCGCGCCGACGGCGAGCATCGCGCACTCGGCGGCCGGCTCTTCGGGGCTCGAAGACTGTGGCGGCGGACCTCCTCCCACCTTCTGTCCCCTCCTCCCTCCGCCTCCTCCTCCTCTTCTTCTTCTCTTCTTCGTCTTCCTCTTCCTCCTCCTCCTCCTCCTCCTCCTCCTCCTCCTCCTCCTCCTCCCGCCTCCTCCCTCCTCTCCTCTCCCGCCTCCTCCTTCTCCTCCTCCTGCTCTCCTCTCCTCCTCCTCCTCCTCCTCCTCCTCCTCCTCTCCCCTCCTTCTCCTCCTCCTGCTCCTCCTCCTGCTCCTCCTCCTCTCCTCCTCCTCCTCTCCCTCCTCCTCCCGCCTCCTCCTCCTCCTCCTCCTCCTCCTCCTCCTCCTCCTCCTCCTCCTCCTCCTCCTCCTCCTCCTCCCCGTGCGATGGGCGAGCATCCACGACGCCTCGGGAGACGCCGACACGGCACGCTGCACACGCGTCGGCCGCGGAGTCGTCGGAAGAGGCTGAGAGGGCGGCCCCCTCCGCCAGGGAGCCCCATCGGCCCTCGTGCCGAAGGGGCGCGGTAGGCGCGGAGGAGAGAAGAGGAGGAGGAGGAGGAGGAGGAGGAGGAGGAGGAGGAGGAGGAGGAGGAGGAGGAGGAGGAGGAGAAAAAAGGAGGAGGAGGAGGACGAGGAGGAAGGCCCTCCCCCCCCTGGCTTTGTTTCGCAGTTTTCGGCCTGCCCCTCCCGCCCCTTCTCTCCTCTCCTGCCCTGACCTACAGTGGAGAAGTTGAAGGTATGTAGGACCTCGATACCTGAATTCCCATCTAAGTTCTCGGCAGCCCACGTATGGGTCGAACTGGAAGTCGGGGGTGCTATTCTCTGGGGCCTCCGCGGCCCGAACGGGGGTCCGGGAAAACGTGCAGTGCCGGACCGCGTGGTGACCTCGGAGCCCCCAGCGGCCTCACTGCGCGGCCCGTCGCCGGATGGATGCTTGGAACCTCGGAGGCCCCTGTTGGCCCGAAACATCCTCGGTCCTCGGAGAGCAGCCCGAGTCCCGAAACTGTGCGGTGGCCCGGGATCCCCACTGACTCACCGCACCAGCCCTTCTCCGAAGGTCTGGCTTCGGGGCCATACGTAACTCGGGTCTCTGGCGGCCGCTCGGGACGCTGCCTGGGCACCCCCGGAACGCTCTCGGGGAGGCGCCGCTGCTGGAGCGCACCTCGAGACGTCAGAGCCCCTAAGACAAACGGAGCCGTGCGAACACCACCGAACACTTCCGAGTCCCTACCCGCCGACTCACCACGCGGCCCAGATCCCGCCGTCATGACTTGTTCATGACGTCGCTCCCCAGGTGCCTCGACCCACTCCCAGGCACCAGCTTCTCCTCCGGATTCGTTCCTTGACGGGCCCCAGGCTCGGTAAGGGCCCCACGAGGCCGAGAACAGCGAGCACACCTATCCCGTCATGATTGTTCAAAGGCCGAAGGGGTCTGGGCTTTTAGCTCGCTGAGGGGCAGCGAACGCGATCTGTGTTTCTGGGGCGACGGAGGAGGAGGAGGTAATGTTCGTAGCGTAAGAGCAAACCTTAGCAGCCCAATCGTTGGTAAGAGTGAATTTGAGGTTTGAATTTGGTGAATGGGTGTCGTAAGGATATTGATGGATTAAGTGCGCCGGCTGAGTGTATTGAGATTTGGCCTTGGAAAATAACGTTGTTCCTCAAGTGGCTTCCAAAACTGGGCCATTTTCCCCCGCCCTCAACGGGCCTCCACCCGCTCCTCCGCGAGGCGCCCCAGGGCGCCCCCCCACCTCCCTTCGGGCTTCCGCTCCTCTCCCCTGCCCGCATCCCCATCGTTGAGCAAGGGAGGGGGGTGGGGGGGGAGGAGGAGGAGGGGGAGAGGGAGGTCAAGGGTAGAGGGCGCTTGGGGAGTTGATCCGCACGGCCGAGAGCCGAGAGGCTCCTGTGGCAGCCCTGCGAGACGAGACAGATGGCCCCGAGGCTCAAGTCGGGCCTGCCCCCTACAGGGGGACTTTCGACGAAACATAAAAAAAACACCCCAAAGATGACAAAAATATGTCAAACATAGTACGGGTATTATGTTTTGAATAGCTTCTTACCTGTTTGGGGTATTTTCTGAAATATCTTCAGTTTTTCGTCAAAAATCCCCCTGTAGGGGGACACGCCCGACATAACCCGAGGCTCTGGGGCCTGCCCGCGGGAGCGAGGAGTGGCACGTCGTGCTCCCGCGGCGCGCTGCCGCCCTCGGCGGGAAGCCCCTCCTCCTCCTCCTCCTCCTCCTCCTCCTCCTCCTCCTCCTCCTCCTCCTCCTCCTCCGCCTCCTCCTCCTCCTCCTCCTCCTCCTCCTCCTCCTCCTCCCTCCCTCCTCGGGGCATTCGCTCTGCAGAGCTGCGCACGTGGGGAGGCCCGGGGCCGAGAGGCCGGTGCCCGGGAACAGGCATCGAGGCCTCTCAACCAGGGGGCCGGTGCCACGAACCAGTCACGACGTCGGGGGTCTTGGATCCGGGCGCCCTGATTATTGGATGCCCTCCACCCCCGCTTGCAGGAAGAAGAAGAAGAAGAAGAATAATAATAATACTAAGAAGAAGAAGAAGAAGAAGAAGAAGAAGAAGTCGGGGGTCTTGGATCCAGGTGCCCTGATCATTGGATGCTCTCCACCCCCGCTTGCAGGAAGAAGAAGAAGAAGAAATCGGGGGTCTTGGATCCAGGTGCCCTGATCATTGGATGCCCTCCGCCCCCGCTTTCAGTAAGAAGAAGAAAAATACGAATAATAATACTAATAATAATAATATTAATAATAATAATAATAATAATAAGAGAAGAGGATGAAGAAGAAGAAGAAGAAGAAGAAGAAGAGCCATACTAAACATAACCGTTCGACGGACCGCGCGGATTTCTTGGGTCTGCGCTGGACCCCCCCCCCTCCCTGGCCGGCGGAGCGCGCCAGGAGGCCCCGGCGCCGACCCAAGGAATCCCTGCGGAAATCCAACAGTTTATGTTTATGCCATGTTTTATGATTCGATCTCGATCCTATAGATGCCCTTCTCCTCCCCCTTCCTTGCCTCCGTCCCCCTCCTGGCCGTCCTCCCCTCCTTCCCTACTCGTCCGCCTCTTGCCCCTCGTCGCTGGAGCCGCGGGCGCGCAAGAGTCCACGCCGCCGAGGGTGGCCCCCCCCCCCCCTCGGCGGCCGACCCGACCCGCCGGCAACGGGCGGGCGCCGAGGGGGAGATGCGGCCTCAGACACCAGGATGAGGATACACTTGGGTGGAGGTATATCGAGAATCTCTGAGATCCTCCTCCCCCTCCCCCACCTCCTCTCCTCCTCCTCCTCCTCCTCCTCCTCCTCCTCCTCCTCCTCCTCCTCCTCCCACTCCTAGCCCTTTCGATCAGGGTCGGCGGCACCGGCCGTCAGGCCTCTCCAATCGAGAGTCTCTGAGATCCGGCGGCTCTGGAGGATGTCTCGGGCGCCGCGGCCTTCCCAGAGCGTTCCTGAACGCTCAGAGAGCGTTCTGGAACGCTCTGGAACGGATTTATCCTCGCCCTAGACCCGTCCGACCCCTGATGATGACTACCAAATGTTTGTTGATCGCGACAGGCAAGGTCGGTCGCTACGAATTTTGCTTCAAATTCGGGTATCGGTCGCGACCGACTTGCTTCAACAGCAGTCGTGACTGATCGGTCAGGGTGGGTCGCAACGCGACCGATCGTGGAATGGGTCGCGATCGGTCACGACCGATTTGGAGTGCCGATCGGTCGCTACCGATCGCGACCGACAAAATCTGATATCCAATGATCTGGGCGTTGCATTTTTTCATGCTGGGCGCTTTCGCCCCGCTTCGGGATCCAGGGCCACCACAGATCGATCGGGCTCGAAATACGCCGCAGAAGATGAGGTCTATGGCTAGGGCTCTGGTCGCGCTTGCTCGCGATGCTGTATTTTGTCAGCTGCGTCGTGGGACAAACACAAGCAAAGGATCCGCGGCCCGAGGTAAAACGGGCACATAATGACGAGAGGAACGTGCCAGCACTTTGTGCCGGGACTGCGCGTACGCACCGTGCTACCACTGCGCGATGGCACCCTCTGTAATTTCGCGAGGAGTTCCAGCACTGTGCGCTTGCAAGTACTGCACACCAGTGCTGTGCGTCAACATTGCATCCACATCGCGCACGAGGACGGCCAGCTTCGTCTCGGGTCACACACTGCGCCTTGCGATATTGCTTTCTGGCACATTGCGTTCGCCTTGTATCTGGGAGATGAGCGCCCTGGGTCTCGGCACTGTGAGCGGCGGAGGGCGGAGGCGGTCTACACCAGCAGACAGGTCAGTAGACCCCCTGAACGGCGATGGCGTCGCTCGGCAAGCCAATCCCCCTTCCATGCTACAAAACACGCACACACAATGGCCGCTGCCAGGGCAGACACCGCTCCTGGATTTTGTCCCACAGCAGTGCTTGCGCGTAAAGGCCACTGACAGTTTGGCCGAGTGGTCTGAGGCGCTGGCTTCAGGCGCCAGTCCGTAAGGGCGTGGGCTCGAACCCCACAGCTGTCACTTGATATGTGGGGATGTCGCCGCGCGCCCGAGGGCGCGCTGCTGGCCACTGGCATGCGTCGCTGGCGCGCGCGGCCTTACCTTCATTCCGAGAACTTGGAAGGGTCCGTCGATGTCTTGTCGCCTCGCGGCCCGTGGCGGCCTCGCTGCCGCCCACTCGGGAGGGTCCGTCGAGATCTCGCCGCGTCGCCCGCCGCCCGTTGCCGCGTCGCTGCCGCCAGATTAAGGGGGTCCGTCGACGTCCCGCCGTGTCGCCGCGTCGTTGCCGCGTCGTTGCCACCTCGCTGACGCCCACCCACGGAGGGGGGGGGATCCGTCGAGGTCTCGCCGCGTCGCCCTCCGCTGCCGCGCTGCCGTCGCGCTGCCGCCCGCCACCCTCGGTGGGAGGGTCCGTCGAGGCTGCATCGCCCAGCTTACACCACACGGCCTGCACCACATAGCTCACACTGCCTAGGCTGCACCGCATCGCTGGCACCTCCACAGTGCAACAGCATACTGCTGGGGGGCCCACGCTGGCCAGCATCGTTTGAAGAATTGCAGCCAGGCCTGCCAAGACGACGTGCACATATAGGGCGACGAGATCTATGCATATCCACTGCTCCTGGCCAGGCCCATCCTGGGCCCAGGAGCTGTATACATGCCTCCCTGGCCAGGCCAGGAGGGCGTATACACCGCTCCTGGGCCCAGGATTGGCCTGGCCAGGAGCAGTGGATATGCATAGATCTCGTCGCCCTAACATACGCGACACACACACACAAACAATCCGCAGACCCCAGCATGCTGGGGGTGAGGGGGCGTGCGAGATGTTTGGCTGTCCGATTCCCCCGTTTCCCTGGGGGGTGCCCCCGAGCTCATCAGCGCACTTTCGAACCATGATATGGCTCAGCGGGGGTAGCCAACATCCAAACGAACATGATGTGTACGACATCGCCGGCTTTCCCGCTTGTGTACGAGAAAGCTGGGGCTTGAGGATGGCCCCAAGAAGGGCAAAGAGATGACCCAGGACGGCCGCACACGCCCTCCCAAAGCCCTACAGGCATCCCGAGAGGGCCCCTGGGAAGCGAACTTCCGTGCCCAGGAGGGGCAGCGCCGATTCAGCAACACATCTGTTTGGTCGGTGCCCACCAGGCGGGTCCCGATGGGGGCCACTGCGCCCCTCCAAGAGAGCCCCAACAGAGCTCCGACGGCCTCCACGCGTGCTCGAAGAGGCCTCCAAGGGGCTCCTGGGTCACCAGACACGCGTGGTCACAACAGATCCACGGTCCGCGGACCCACGCCGAGCGCAATTGCTGCAACCCCTGCCTCGGCATGACAACTTCCGCTGACTCCGCTGACGCGTCCGCTCGTTGAGTGGTCGGCGGAATGAAGGAGCCTCCTGAGTAGCCCACGCAGGGATCGCGTCACTTGCCGGGCTTCCTGCCTGCTGTGTTCAGAGGCCAGGCTGCAGCGCGCGTGTGAATCATAACATGGGGGCTACGACTGCATATAAGAAACGAAACTGGTAGAATCCAATTGCAAACGATGGCTCATGCAAAACAACCGTGTGTGAACAACACGAAGCAATAATGACAACATCGCGGGTTCCATGCTGCCGCGCATGATGGTATGTCCATGATGGTGGGGGGTCAGGCTAATACATCTGACCGTATGCGTGAGCATTCCCATTCAAACTTACCCGAGTAACTAGATGATATGGACGGGCCAGATGACTGCTATAGAGGGCGTCGGCAACATTGATGGCACCCCCCACGCGCCTTCTGCTGAACAGCACCCACTCCTGCCTTCTTCTGACTCTTTGTGGTACCCGAAGTGCTGGAGCTACTTCTGCGCGACTTCTTTCGGAACTCTACACCCTAGAGGCATCCCGGGGGGGAGCAGGAAGGGGAAGGACTGAGGGGGGACGAGCTCAAAAGAGGAGAGGAAGGACGGGAAGGAGGAGGAGGAGCAGGAGAAGCAGCTAGGCACTCTGGGCGCGTCTTGGTATGGCTGGCCAGTTCTAGTCCATGCTGCCTCGGTATCTCCTCCTCCTCCTCCTCCTCCTCCTCCTCCTCCTCCTCCTCCTCCTCTCGTTACTATGATTAATGTTAGTCGTTTCTTCTTATCCTTAGTCGTCATCGTCATCATCAACCCGCACCCTCGCTTCCTTCTGCTGGGCAACAGAATGACGTGAGCCGCTACTATCGTTAGCTCCTCAGATCTCGATCCTCCACTCCCTCCGCCTGCTGAGAGCAATCAAATGGTCAACGTTAGTTTTATACATGTGATGCCCTCGAGCTTTGTGATGTTAGAATTTTTAGTTGGAGGTGTCCCAATGAGCATGTTTAGGTTCCAACGGGCCTCACCTATAATCCTCCACCGTGCCGCGAGGCACTGAGTGAGGAAGTGCCCTCAGGTCCCTCAGAGTCCTTCGTCCCCAATCCTGGAGGTTCTTTGAAAGGCCCAGATCGCTCCAAGACGCCCAACATGGCTTCAAGGCGGCCCCAAAGGCCCCCGATACGCCCCGAGAGAAACCAAAGAGGCTCCCCAAGCCATAACAACCTACATCGTCTTCAAAGGAAGCTCTCACTTTGAGCAGAGTCACCTTCTGGGCGCTCGCAGCATCTCGATGTTGCATCGGTCGCGACCGACTCGCTTCAACATCGGCCGCGACCGATTCAGAGTGCAGATCGGTCGCTACCGATCTGCGACCGAAACAATAATGGAGGATGACGATTACTAAATGACTGGGGGTCGTGTTCACGCGGCGGCGCCCAGGTTGACGATTAGAAAAAACCGGCCGCGGGCTGGAAAACTATGTTTTTTTTTATAAAAAAAAATCGTTCTCCTCCAGTCAGAAACTTGTGCAGAAATAGCAGAAAACTATTGTTTTAATCGTTCTCCTATTTTTGTATTAATCGTCATCCCGCATTAAGGATCTGGCTGTTGCAATGTCTTCACACTTGGCGCGTTCGACCGGCTTCGGGCCCCGGGGCCACCGCAGCTCGATCCGTCGCGGAAGGTGCCGCGGGAACATGCGGCCGGGGGCGAGGCCTGTGATTTTTTTCGCGATGCAGCAATGTTGTCGATCTTGTTGTCAATGTTGTCGCGAATGTGATTTTGGTGTCAATGTTTTCAAAAATCTTGATGTGATTTTTCACGATGTAGCAATGTTGTCACAAATTCGGATCTCAGGGTGCCCGGGGGGAGCCAGCTGGGGCAAGAGAGGACGAGGGGGGAGGGGGAGAAGCGAGGAGCGCGGCCGAGGAGGGCGAGGCCGCAGAGAAGAAGGCGACGAGGAGCTCGCCATCCGATGGCTCACTCTGCGGCCGAGCCCTGAGGTGCAGTGCGCTGGCCAGGGTCACTCGGGGGATACCAGAGTCCAGCAAGCCGAACGATGCTGGAACCGAAACCTGAGAAAGGTCACCTGGCGGGGCTCGCCTCTGCCTGCTGGTCAAGGGCCTCCTCGGCCTCCAGCTGGGGACATGTGAGTCACCCGATCTCGGGCAGGGAGACGAGGAGGACGAGAAGGAGGACGAGGAAACGTAAACGCAGACCGAGGACGACGAAACTCATGAGTAAGGGGGCGAAGGGAGCGAGAAGGAGGGAGACGACAAATACGGCGATGAGAAGCAAGAAGAAAGCGAGGAGGAGGAGGAGACGGAGACGGGTACGATACAGACATGGTGGCGAATCTGGTCCGAAAGGACCGCGAGCATCATCACCACCTCCATCAGCACCATCACCATCACAGTCACCATCACCATCAGAATCATCGTCCTCATCATCAGCATCAGCAGCACCATCAGAACCAGCTGGTTATTATTTTTCTTCTTCATCATCGCCATCACCATCATCATCATCACCATCATCCGCATCATCATCATCATCATCATCATCATCATCATCATCATCGTCATCATCATCATCATCATCAGCAACATCATCATCATCATCATCATCATCATCATCATCATCATCATCATCATCATCATCATCATCATCATCATCAACGACATCATCCTCGTCGTCGTAATACCGGTATCGCCATCATCGTCATCATCACCATCATCACTATCGTCATCAGAAGCACCACCATCAACAGCAACACTAACATCAACATCATCACCATCATTATCAAAACCATCCTAATACCCATAGTGCTGCTGCTGCTGCTCCTCCTCCTCCCTCCTCCTCCTCCTCCTCCTCCTCCTCCTCCTCCTCCTCCTCCTCCTCCTCCTCCTCCTCCTCCCCTGGTTGGCTACTGCTGATCATCCTAATCATCCTTCCTGCTGCTCCTCGTCTTCGCCATGCTTCCCATCGTTAGCCTGCTTGTCCTCGTCGTTATCCATCATCCGATTTGTCCTCCTCCTCCTCCTCATCCTCCTCCCCATCATCATCGTCATTACCACTGTGATCACCATCATCATCATCATCACCACCACCACCACCACCACCATCATCATCATCATCATCATCATCATCATCATCATCACCACCACCACCACCACCACCACCACCACCATCATCATCATCATCATCATCATCATCGTCGTCATCATCATCATCTTCATCTTCATCTTCATCTTCATCATCATCAGCAGCATCTTCATCATCATCATCAGCATCATCAGCATCATCAGTAGCATCACCATCATCAGCATGATCAGCATCAGCATGCTCATCTAGCTCCTCCGCCTGTCCATCATCCTCGCAACCACCATCACGCATCCCTCCTCCTTTTTCTTCTCCTCTTCCCCGTCCTCATCCAGCTCCCCGTGCCTCCGGCTTATCGGGAGGGAGCGGGGGGACCCGGGAGGGAGGAGGGATGGCTCGCAGAAGGCTTGAAGGCCTGGACCTTCCATTGCAGACGGGCCGAAGGGCCTCATTCAAGTCAGCCTTCCCTCGAAGGCTTGAACCTTGCCATGGCCAGCACAACACATGCCGGCGTCGCAACGCTCGGATGTGTTGCCACCACGCTTCGGTATTTCACGATACATGCTACTAACGGGTGGACCACGAGCAGTTACGCAGGAGCGGCGCAAAGCTGCAGAATAAGACTTGCAGAGCCCTACTCGTGTGGAGCCCTGTGTGCGAGCGTGCGGAAGCCGATGTGTGTAAGCCGACGTGTTCTGAACTCCCCCCCTTCCCCCTCGCGACCGACCCCTCGAGAGTGTCGCTGTTGATCCTCTAAGGGCGGATCCAGCTTCTCCCTGCTGTGTGAGCTGGCCCGGCCCGAGCGCTCCAGCCTGACTTGACTTACGCCTCGCCGCAGCGCGCATGGCCGCGACGCCAAAAAGTGTGAACTTTGCTGTGTGCGTTTGTGTTTGTTTGTTTGTTTGTTTGTTTGTTTGTTTGTGTGTGTGCGTGTGTGTGTGTGTGTGAGTGTGTGTGTGTGGGACCCTTCTGCTGCCCACTCCACGCGCAGCCAGCATCAATGCGGCTGGCCGCACGTTGGCTGGGGCGGCCGCGGCCGCCGTCGCATCACTCACCCGGTGCCATATCTCCCTGGCGTGTGTAGCAATGGGCGCGGAACCTCACGTGTTCGGAGGTGTGTATGCAGAGCCATGTGCTTGTGTGGAGGCCCAGTGCATGTTGACTACCTACCAGACTACCCCAACCAAACCCGAAGACCCGAATTTCGGGTTGGGGGGGGTACGGGTTCCATATGTGTTTTCTCAAGGTTCCCCGACCCCCCCCCACTGGAAATGGAGGTCAATTTGAGGCCTTCGGGTTGGGTTGGGGTGGTTTGGTGGGTGGTGACATGTGGAGCCTTTCGAGGAGACGTACTCGTAAGATTCGGGTGTGGGGGACCCGGGTTGGCCGGACGGGGCCGGGCGCAGCCGAGAAAATGACGAGACCCAACGTGAAACTTGACGAGAGCCCCCGCTGCAAACATCCCACGACAAGTGGACCGTCAAAATCCAGGACGGGCCAGTTAAAAAAAGTCGGCAAACCAGAGCTTGTACGAACTTGAATCTTACATTTCCCCGAGCATAATGTGACACTGCGTGTTGAGCACCACGTAAGGAGCTCAGTGGCGGCAAAACGGCCCGATACACGCAAGCGCCACCCGGCAACGGCGAGAATCCGAAGGCAGTAACGGCAGAAAGCCGGCAAAACGCCCAACGGCAACGCCTCGAACCCTGTGGCGGCGAGCGCCAGACACCGTCAAACCAGGCCAATCCCCTACTGAAATAAGAAGCTCTACATCTAGTTAAACTTTTTCAGTCGGCGGCGAAGCAGAGAAGCTGCTCCAAAGGGCGGCGACTCGGGGCGACCGATACGCGAATTGGCCCGCGTGGAAGAAGGGGAGAAGTCTACATATAACTCTACATCTGGGCACAACGTTGGAGAATCATTCCAGCCGCCGTTCACACAACAACAGCAATGCTGGCCGACATTCCCATGCTCCCATGCTGTGCATCTCAGCTCCGCGTGGATCTGGATGCGATTATTGGAGCCCACGCGCGTTTCGGATTTCAGTGCGCTTCCTTGCTCGCCTAAGTCCGAAACACCTATTGAAATATTGATTTCCGTGCTTGCCTGCGCGCTTAAGTATTTGCCCTCCCGTGTACTTGCGTGCTTGCCTTATGGCATGTCGTCTTGCGCGCTTTCTCGCATAATTGCTTGTGTGCATGCATGATTGCTCCGGCGAATTTGATTAACTGTTTCCTTTGCATGCTTGCTTGTCGACTGCCTGATTGATGATTGGCTTCGTGCGAGTAGTTTAAATCTCGTTTGAACGCTTACTTGCTTGGCGTGCTTGCCTCCCAGATTGCTCGACTGATTCCGTGCGTGCGTGCTTGCGGGAACCTATGCGTGCAAAAATGCTGAGGTGATTGCGTGATTGCATGTTTCGTGTCATGCTGGCTGGCTTGCTCGGTTGCTGGCATGTCGCCATGAGCGATCTGTCAACCCCTCTATACTGTCAGGCCAGGTAGAGCTGTGCAAGTGCACGCGCGTGTGCGCGTATACGAATGCTTGCGTAATTCATGCTGCGGCTACGTAAGAAAGCTCCCGCACAGTGTCGTGATGCAGCATTGCCTCCGAAGGGTAGATAGAACTACTGACTCCGTTGGTGGGTAGACGCTTGAACTGACGACCTAACAATGTTGATATACGTCTGCATGGACAGACACATACCTACATGATGGCAAGCAAGCAGGCATGCTGGCTCCGTGTATACGTGTGCACGGGCGCATGGACGAATAGACCGGACGGTATACAATTGATGGTGATTGTTTGCCGATGGAGTGGTCACGTGTGCCAGTGTGGCGAATACCACCTGAGGACAAGCAGCATAGGTGCGATGCGACCATGATGTCACAGCAACGGTCAGGTGATCGAGGTGTTCAGCCTCAACGTGAATGCAATACGCGTGCCACCTGTTCAAATGTCAGCCTCTGCGCGAAACAGGCGACAGCAAAAAACGCATGTTCCTAGACATCGGTGCGTCAATCGACGTCGCTCCTGGGTAAAGAGTTTCACAATATTTGGCAGCAAAACAACATCAACAAATCATGCTGTGGGGCCGCACTACTATACCTGGAATCATCCACACGCACCCGGAGAAACATCAAGAAACGATTCGAGCAAACGGCAAGACCCTTCCCATATCCCCCCTTCCAGCCTTCTGCATGGAAAGACGCTTCTCGCTAACCTTTCCAGAACGCTTCCTCAAACTGGTGCTTGTACTGCTCGAGCTGCTTCGTGGTGGCTTTCTTCGTGGTTTGGCATCCTGGCGATGTCCCTCCCTCCAGATAAGTACCTCGTTAGATTGCAAGCAATTTCTCGCACCCCCCCCGTAGGCTTAATCCTCCACCCCGCCATCTTCCACAACGCCGCTCCCCCCAACCCACACGGCCCTGGATTGGCGCTGGACCCCCCTCCTCCTCCTCCTTCTTCCTTTCCTTTCCTTTCCTTTCTTTTCCTTTCCTTTCCTCCTCCTCCTCGAGAAGGACAAAAAAGCGGCACAATAATAATTTCTCGCAGGTGCGCGCGGATTTCTTGGATCTGCTCTTGACCCCTCTCCCTGACGCGCGGAGCGCGCCAGGGGCGACGCCGGAGGCACAGCCAGGGGGCCCAGCGAAGATCCAAGACAGCTGCACGGACCACCGAGAGATGATGCTTATGTTTGGCCGGGGGTGGCGCAACATGTGGAGCAGGCGTGGAGGTTGGCTGAAACGAAACATCGCTCCGAACGTCCCCTGGCAGAAGGAGCTGCGAGCATCCCGCGGGGTTCGCTCCTGGGCCCACCTTGGGATAACCAGCTTCTATCTCTGTGGATGCCACGACAATGGACACCCTGACAGTCCTACCGTTGAATTTTGGATGTGTTCAAAAAGAAGGAACATGCTCTAAACATGTTTTCAACATGCTTAAAACATGTTTAACGCATGTTTTAGACATCTGGAAATTATTTGTCAACATGCTTCCTCTCCACGGATCGTCCTCCACAAACCTACCCCCGACCGAGCTTTCCTGTTGCACGAGTGCGTGCAGCGGCCGACCGCCCTCGCCTCCGCGCGGGGGGAACTGTCGGGCACGCGGCACCTCCGGCGACCCGGGCGCGCTCGACCCGAGGCTGCAGCGGGGAGCTCCCCGCGGCCTCGGATCCGCGGCGCGGGTCCGCGTCCTGGCCGCCGCACGCGCCTCGAGCTGGTCGACAGCGGCCAGAGGCTGCTGGAGGCTCGAGGAGTACAGCCGAGGCGTCGACCTAAGGAACCCTGAATAAGGAACGAGGCCCCCTTTTTCCATGAGTTAAACTTCAACTTCCCATCGAAGATGTCAGGAACACCTGAGGCAAGGTGTGGCACGAGTAAGGAACACCGAGCCCCTCCCCAACGAAAAGGGTTCCTCTTTCAGCGCCCCGACTGTAGCATCTCTCCGCAGGCTCGTGGCGCGGATGAGGACATCCCACTCTGCTGGCAGCCTCGGCGAGTGAGGGGTGGGCCGAACCCGTCGTCGGCGGTGCGCGTCTCAGGCATAGCCCGCCGCAGGGTTTGACACCCTCTGCACACGGCGGCAGCGCTCTTCGGGTGCACGCCTGCATCAATCTGCACGGCCTGCCCGATCACCCACCCGAGCCCACGCCTCGACCCGGTCTGCGATTGGTCGGTGCCCCTGGTCGCGCGGTGCGCTTCGTGGGTATGGGACGGCGAAGTCGCGGCAATCCGCTCATGACGCGGATGGGAAGCAGTGTGGCACATGATGCGAGGCAAGCCGACCTGCGGGCGTGCGCGAAGCCCGATACTCGTCACATGGCTCATCCTCAGACCTGTGTTCGGACGAGGGCTAGGTCGTCTGGCTGTACGTGGCCCCGCCTGAAGACAT
>CAUYUJ010008358.1:222358-232358 GCA_963575745.1 Prorocentrum cordatum
TTTGAGCCCGCCGTGGGTACCCACTGTGCTGGGCCCCCCAGCAACCTATCGAAAGTGGCGACAGTTTTGCAGATCGCAGCCCCCCATGAATGGCGATGTACAATTTGAGTCAGCCGTGTGCACCCACAGTGCTGCCCCCCCCCCCCCCCAGCAGGCCTCGACAGTGGCGACAGTTTCACAGATCGCAGCCCCCCAGGGATGGCGAGGTACGATTTGGCTCCGCCGTGGGTACCCACTGTGATGGGCCCCCCAGAAGGCCCCGAACGTGGCGACAGTTTCACAGATCGCAGCCCCCCAAGGATGGCGAGGTACCATTTGAATCCGCGGTGGGTACCCACTGTGATGGGCCCCTCAGCAGGCCCCGAAAGTAGCGACAATTTCACAGATCGCAGCTCACCAGGGATGGCGAGGTCACAGTTGAATCCGCGGTGGGTACCCACTGTGCTGGGCCCCATCAGCAGGCCTCGAAAGTGGCGACAGTTTCGCAGATCGCGGCCTCCCTGCACCCCCCCCCCAGCAGCCCTCGAAAGTGGCGACGGTTACACAGATCGCAGCCCCCCCAAGGATGGCGAGGTACAATTTGAGTCCGCGGTGGGTACCCACTGTGATGGGCCCCTCAGCGGGCCTCGAAAGTAACGACAATTTCACAGATCGCAGCTCACAAGGGATGGCGAGGTCACATTTGAGTCCGCCGTGGGTACCCACTGTGCTGGGCCCCATCAGCAGGCCTCGAGAGTGGCGGCAGTTTCGCAGATCGCGCACCCGCCCCCCCCCCCCCCCCCCCCCCCCCCCCCCCCCCCCCCCCAGCAGCAACCGAAAGTGGCGACAGTTTCACAGATCGCAGCCCCCCAGGGATGGCGAGGTACGATTTGGATCCGCCGTGGGTACCCACTGTGATGGGCCCCCCAGCAGCCCTCGAAAGTGGCGACAGTTTCACAGATCGCAGCCCCCCAAGGATGGCGAGGCACCATTTGGGTCCGCTGTGTATGCCCACTGTGCTGGCCCCCCCAGCAGGCCTCAAAAGTGGCGACAATCTCACAGATCGCAGCCACCCAAGGATGGCGAGGTCAAATTTGAACCCGCCGTGGGTGCACTCTGTGCTGGGCCCCCTCGCAGGCCTCGAAAGTGGCGATAGTTTCACAGATCGCAGCCCCCCAGGGGTGGCGAGGTCACATTTGAGTCGGCCCTGGGCCCCCCAGCAACCTATCGAAAGTGGCGACAGCTTCACAGATCGCACCCCACCAGGGATGGCGAGGTCACATTTGAGTCCGCCGCGGGTGCCACTGTGCTGGGCCCCCCAGCAGCCCTCGAAAGTGGCGACAGTTTCACAGATCGCAGCCCCCCAAGGATGGCGAGGTACCGTTTGATTCAGCCGTGGGTGCCACTGTGCTGGGCCCCCCAGCAGCCCTCGAAAGTGGCGACAGTTTCACAGATCGCAGCCCCCCAGGGGTGGCGAGGTCACATTTGAGTCCGCCGCGGGTGCCACTGTGCTGGGCCCCCCAGCAGCACAGTTTCACAGATCGCAGCCCACAGCAGCCCTCGAAACGCAGCGACGAGCCAGGTAAAGGCAGGGGGGGAGAGAGGGACGGGAAGGAAGGAAAGTTCGCGCGAGCAGTGCTCTATTCATCATGCCAACGGAGTTCCCCACATGGGCGTTTTAATCAGGCGCGGACTTAGCCAGGAGGAAGGGGAAGAGGCGGAGGTGCGGGGGGAGGGGTCGACGAGGATGGCAGCGAATACTGTCCTCGCTCAGGCGGGGCCTCCCTGGAGCGGTGGGAGGGGCACGAAACCTGATAAATAATATGGTTTGCGAATACTGTCCTCGCTCAGGCGGGGCCTCCCTGGAGCGCTGGGAGGGGCACGAAACCTGATAAATAAGGGGCACGAAACCTGATAAATAATATGGTTTGCGAATACTGTCCTCGCTCAGGCGGGGCCTCCCTGGAGCGGTGGGAGGGGCACGAAACCTGATAAATAATATGGTTTGCGAATACTGTCCTCGCTCAGGCGGGGCCTCCCTGGGCCTGGGAGGGGCAGCGAGGGGCACGAAACCTGATAAATAATATGGTTTGCGAATACTGTCCTCGCTCTGGCGGGGCCTCCCTGGAGCGCTGGGAGGGGCACGAAACCTGATAAATAATATGGTTTGCGAATACTGTCCTCGCTCTGGCGGGGCCTCCCTGGAGCGGTGGGAGGGGCACGAAACCTGATAAATAATATGGTTTGCGAATACTGTCCTCGCTCTGGCGGGGCCTCCCTGGAGCGGTGGGAGGGGCACGAAACCTGATAAATAATATGGTTTGCGAATACTGTCCTCGCTCAGGCGGGGCCTCCCTGGAGCGCTGGGAGGGGCACGAAACCTGATAAATAAGATGGTTTGCGAATACTGACCTCGCTCAGGCGGGGCCTCCCTGGAGCGGTGGGAGGGGCACGAAACCTGATAAATAATATGGTTTGCGAATGCTGTCCTCGCTTTGGCGGGGCCTCCCTGGAGGGGTGGGATGGGCACGAAACCTGATAAATAACATGGTTTGCGAATACTGTCCTCGCTCTGGCGGGGCCTCCCTGGAGGGGTGGGAGGGGCACGAAACCTGATAAATGATTCACTGCGTGGAGCTCCCCATATGTGCATCTACTCGCATGGACCTGTCCGCCGTGAATGTCTAGGCGCAAGAGCTTTCGAATATTAACGGGCTTCAGTTGCGACGGTCTGGACATCAATCTAACTGCGAATGAATTGGAGTGTGAATGAGCCTCAGTAGTACAAGCGCGTCTCTGTGCATGAGCCTGGGGCCTCCTGGGGCCTCCTGAAACCTACTGGGGCTTCCTGGGGTCTCCAGGAGCCTCTTGGGACCTCCTGGGACCTCCTAGGAAGGTTTCGTGCCCCAGGAGAGGCGCAATATATAGTAACAGACGTACATAAAACATTGCGGATTAGAGCCACAGGAGAAGGGCAATCTATAGGAACACGCGTAAACACCAAGGACTCGTGCCCCAGGAGAGGCCCAATATATAGGAACATGAGTAAAACATTTAGGATTGTGTACACAGGAGAAGGACCATCTATAGAAACATACGTAGAACATCAAAGAATCGTGCTCCAGGTAAGGCCCAATCGATAGGAGCATACGTAAAACACATGGGATTGGAGCCACTCCTGTTGCCTTCTGAGGCCTCCTGCTCCTGGGGCCTCTCGGGGCCTCCTGTTGCCTTCCGAGGCCTCCTGGCGCTTCCTGTTGCCTCCTGGGGCCTCCTGTGGTTTCCTGAGGCCTTCTGGAGCTTCCTGGGGCCTCCTGGAGCCTCTTGGGACATCCTGTGGCCTCTTGAGTTTTTCTGTTGCCTCCTGATGCCTCCTGGGACCTCATGTGGTCTCTTGGGGCCTCCTGGAGCCTGGTGGAGCCTCCTGTGGCATCCTGAAAAGAATCTGCGCCCACGAGCCTGGCCACCAAAACAAGCAAACCGATCGAGACATCCTCAAAATCTGGCCCACCTGGGGTGTGAAAATGAGCGCCTCGCTCGAGACATCCTCCAAATCTGCTCCGAAAGCGAAGGATGTTGAGCCCAGAAACAAGCAAACCGCCTGATACATCCCCACAAAATGGCCGCGAACGAGCCCGTGCAACCACCCCTGGCGGCTCCCCTTAGGGCCACGAGCCTGGCCACGAAAACAAACAAACCGATCGAGACATCCTCAAAATCTGGCCCACCTGGGGGTGAAAATGAGCGCCTCGCTCGAGACATCCTCCCAATCTGCTCCGAAAGCAAAGGATGCTGGTCCCAGAAACCAGCAAACCGCCTGAGACATCCCCACAAAATGGCCGCGAACGAGCCCGTGCAACCACCCCTGGCGGCTCCCCTTCGGGCCACGAGCCTGGCCACCAAAACAAGCAAACCGATCGAGACATCCTCAAAATCTGGCCCACCTGGGTGGTGAAAATGAGCGCCTCGCTCGAGACATCCTCCAAATCTGCTCCGACAGCGAAGGATGTTGGGCCCAGAAACAAGCAAACCGCCTGAGACATCACCACAAAATGGCAGCGAGCGAGCCCTTGCAAACACCCCTGGCTGCTCCCCTTAGGGGTGCTGAAACCAGCGCCCCGCCTGAGACATCCTCACAATCTGCTCTCCAAGCGAAGGATGCTGGGCCCAGAAACAAGCAAACCGCCTGAGACATCCCCACAAACTGGCCGCGAACGAGCCCGTGCAAACACCCCTGGCGGCTCCCCTTAGGGGTGCTGAAACCAGCGCCCCGCCTGCGACATCCTCACAATCAGCTCTCCAAACGAAGTCTGAGTATGACTAATACAGTGTATGAGTAAGTCTGTGTATGAATGAGTCTGTGTATGAGTACGTCTGGGTGTGAGTAAGTCTGTGTATGAGTAAGTCTGTGTATGAGTATGTCTGAGTGTGAGTAAGTCTGAGTATGAGTAGGTCTGAGTATGAGTAAGTCTGGGTATGAGTAAGTCTGTGTATGAGTAAGTCTGAGTATGAGCAAGTCGGAGTATGAGTAAGTCCAACAGGAGAGGAGGAGGGAGAGGGAGTAGGAGGCGCCCAAGTAATAACAAGAACCCCATCTTAGGATGTTGGGAAAATATTGCTTGCGAGTACTGTCCTCGCTCAGGCGGGGCCTCCCTGGAGGGGTGGGAGGGGCACGAAACCTGCTAAATAATATGGTTTGCGAATACTGTCCTCGCTCAGGCGGGGCCTCCCTGGAGCGGTGGGAGGGACACGAAACCTGATAAATACTATGGTTTGCGAATACTGTCCTCGCTCAGGCGGGGCCTCCCTAGAGCGCTGGGAGGGGCACGAAACCTGATAAATATTATGGTTTGCGAATACTGTCCTCGCTCTGGCGGGGCCTCCCTGGAGCGGTGGGAGGGGCACGAAACCTAATAAATAATATGGTTTGCGAATGCTGTCCTCGCTCTGGCGGGGCCTCCCTGGAGGGGTGGGAGGGGCACGAAACCTGATAAATAATATGGTTTGCGAATACTGTCCTCGCTCAGGCGGGGCCTCCCTGGAGCGCTGGGAGGGGCACGAAACATGATACATAATATGGTTTGCGAATACTGTCCTCGCTCAGGCGGGGCCTCCCTGGAGGGCAGGTAGGTATTGTATGGTATTGTATGGTGTGGTAGGTATGCGGTGATGGCAGGTAGGTATTGTATGGTATTGTATGGTGTGGTAGGTATGCGGTGATGGTGTATGTATGGTTTCCTACGTGCTTGCCTGACTCCAGTGGTCTGCTATAGTATGGTATGGTATTGTATGGTATAGTCTGGTAGGAATAGGAAGAGGGAGCGAGCGTGGCAGGTAGGTTTTGTATGGTATTGTATTGTGTGGTAGGTATGCGGTGATGGTGTATGTATCGTTTCCTAGGTGTGGTATGGTAGGTACGGTGGTCTGCTATAGTATGGTATGGTATTGTATGTTATAGTATGGTATGGTAGGAGTAAGAAGAGGGAGCGGTATTGTATGGTATGGTATAGTATGGTATGGTAGGAATACGAAGAGGGAGCGGGAGGTGGGAGGTTGGGAGGGTGGGAACGTGGGAAGGAGAGGGTGTCCTGGGAAAACAAGAACCCCACTCAGGATGTTGGGAAAAACGAAAACCCAACGCAGGAGGTTGGGACAAAAAAGTAGGGGGGGCAATCGTAACCTTCTTATTCGTAGTCGCAATAGACGTCGTTGTAGGTGTCGTAGTAAGTGGTAATACGAGTAGGAACAATAATAAAAGTAGCAGAATAATAATAGTAATAGTCCTCATCGTACCAATGTTCGGGAATAGCCGTGATATTGATATTGGCACTCGTAGCAGTACTGGTGGTAGTAGAAGTAGTAGTAGTAGTAGTAGTAGTAGTAGTAGTAGTAGTAGTAGTAGTAGCAGTAGTAGTAGTCGTAGTAGTCATAGCAGTCGTATCCGTAATCGTAGTAGTAGTAGTAGTAGTAGTAGTAGTAGTCGCAGCAGTAGTAGTAGTAGTAGTAGTAGTAGTAGTATCAGTAGTAGTAGTAGTAGTAGTAGTAGTAGTAGTAGTAGTAGTAGTAGTAGTGGTAGCAATAAGAGGAGTACTCGGAGTAGTGGTCTTAGTTCTAGTAGCAGATGTCGTTGCAGTGATAGGGGCAGTATCAGTAGTAGAAGCAGCAGTAGTCGAAGTAGTAAACATATTCGAAGCAGTTGTGGCCGTAGTAGTAGGACTGATAAGGGCAGTAATAGTCGCCATAGTAGTAATCGTAGTAGTGGTAGTAGTAGCCGTAAACGAAGTAATGCTCGTACTCGTGGACCGAATGAAATGAATGCAAATAGTGGGCTCGCTTACCAAGCGTAGCATTCGTAGCAACCGTAGCAGCCGTCGCTGTCGTACTCGTAAGCGCAAGAACAATACCATTTGCAATCGTGGCAGTAGAGCTAGTATCAACAGCAGTGTCAGCAGGAGAACTACTAATCGCGATCGTCGCAGCAGTAAAAGCAGTCGCAGTAGTAATGCTAGTATTAGAAATAATAATGGAAGTAGTAGTCGTAGTAATATCAATTGTAATGGGAATGGCAATAGTAGTCGTAAAAGCAGTCGTCGTAGGCGTAGTAGTCGTACCCGTAGAAATAGTAGCCGCACGAGCAACCGTAGGAATAAACGTAGTAGCAGTAATACTAGTAGCGGGTGTACTAATAGTAGTACTAGAAATGGTAGTACGAATAATTATAGTAGCAATAAATCGACAACACTAGTAGTAGTCGCAAACGTGGTGGTACTAATAACAGCAATGGGAATGGTAGTGGTACTGGTATCAGCAACCACCGTAGTAGAAACAATGCAACTAGTGGTGGTATCATTGGACGTAATCGGAGTAGTCGTCGTCGTAGCAGTGGTAGTAAAAATGGTAGCCGTCGCTGTAAACGTAGCAGTCGTAGCAGCAAGAGAAGTAGTAGTAGCATTAGTAATGGTAGCAGGAGTGGTAGTCACAGTAATATTAGTAGTAGTTCTTGTAGTAGTAGTCGCAATGGTACCAGTAGTAGTAGCAATAGTAGTAGCAGTAGTAGTAGCAGTAGTGGTGGTAGTAAAAGTAGCGGTAGTAGTGGTAGTAGTAACAGTAGTGGCTGTCGTCGCCGTCGTCGCAGCAAACGTAGCGGTAATAGTGGAGAAATACTGGAAGTAGTAGTAGTCGCGGTAGTAGGTGAAGTAAAGTAGTCACAGTGGTAGTTGGCGGTGGTAGTGGAAGCAATAAACGCAGTTGGAATGGTAGTCGTAATCGTAATACGAGTTTAAGTATAACTGCTTGCGGCCCTCGAAGTCGTAGGTGTAACCGTGGTGGTAGTAGTAGCAGGAGTAGTCGTAGTAGTAGTAGTAGTCGTAGTAATAGTAGTAGTAGTAGTAGTAGTAGTAGTAGTAACACTAGTAGTAGTAGCAGACGCAGTAGTAGGAGTCGTAGTGGCAGTAGCAGCCGTAGTTCTAATACTCGTACGAGTCGTAATAGTAATCACAATCGTAATAGTCGTGGTAGTACCACTATGTGGTGTTAGTAGTAGTACGAGTGGTAGTATCAGTGGTTGTAATAATACAAGTCGTAGTAATGAGTCTAATACTAGTAGCTTCAGAGTGCTAGTAGACATGAGAATAGGAGTCGCTACGATAGAATTCGCAGTAGTAGTAGTAACGCGATTAGTAGAAATAGTAATATTAATAGTAGCAGTAGTAGTCGTAGTAGTAGTAGTAGCAGTAGTAGTAGTAGTAGTAGCAGTAGTAGTAATAGTACTAGTAGTAGTAGTAGTAGTAGTAGTAGCAGTAGTAGTAGTTGTAGTAGTGGCAATGCCTGTAGTAGGATTAGTCGCCGTCGTACTCGTAGTCGCGGCAGCTGTTGTTGAAATACGTCTAGTGGTCGTAGTCGCGGTCGGTGTGCGATTACTCTTATGAAGAATGCCAGTGCGCGTAAAATGAACCCGTAAAAGGGAGTAATCGAAGTCGTAGTGGTAGTAGTAGTAGTAGTAGTAGTAGTAGTAGTCGTCGTCGTCGTCGTCGTCGTCGTCGTCGTCGCCGTAGCAGCAGTACTCGCAGTAGTATCAGCAGTGGTAGTAAAAAATCGTAGTGGCAATAATAGTAATAGTCGTCGCCGTAGTCGTAATACTAATAGAAATAGTCGTTGTCGTGAACACGGTAGTGATATATGCGGTGGTCCTGGCAGTCGCAACAATAATAATAAGAAGTCGCGGGGGTAGTAATAGTAGTAGTCATAGTAGTAGTGCTAATACTGGAAATCGTGGTAGTGGTAGTAGTCGTGGTACTCGTAGTAGTAAATAGTAGCACTAGCAGTAGTGGCAACAGTGGTCGCAGAAGCCGTAGTAGTAATGATAACCGTAAAAGTAGTAGAAATAATCATGATAGTAAGGGGCGTAATAAGGATCGTGCTCGCCGTGCTAGTCGCAATTGTCGTAGTAGTAATAATAGTTGTAGTGGTGAAAGTAGCCGTCGTACTCGTAGTAGTAGTAGCAGTAGCCGTAGCACCAAAAATCATTTTGGAACTACTGGTAATGGTAGTAGCAGTTGTAGCCGTAATCGTGGTAGGCGTAGTCGTAGTGAAAGCAATGGTAGTAGTCGTGGTAGGAGTAACAGTAGTAGTGGTGGTAATCATCGTAGTAGCAGGTGTAATAGTGGTGGTAGTGGTAGTCGTAATCGAAAAATGGCAAGGAAGAAACCAGTAGTCGTAGTAGTGCCACCAGTAGTAATAGCAGTAGTAGTAGTAGTAGTAGTAGTAGTAGTAGTAGTGGTAGTAGTAGCACAAGTGTTAGCAACCAGAGTCTTAGTCGTAGCAATAGTAGTCGTAGTACTAGCAGTAGTAGTCGTCGTAGTCATAGCCAAATTATAAAGGCGATGGTAGTAGTAGTAGTCGTAGAAGCAGTAGTAGTAGTAGTAGTGGTAGTAGTAGTAGTAGTAGTAATAGTCTAAATCGTACTAGTATTGGTGGGATCAGTAGTCGTACTCATATGAATGAGAATATAAATAACGCGCTTAGCAGTAATAGCCACTGTAAAAGTAAGGGTCGCCGGGCTAGTAGCACTGGTGGTAGTAGTGGTGGCAGTCGTCTCAGATGTAATAGGATTAGTCGGAGCAGTAGTCGTCGTAGTCTTAGTCCTACTGGCACTAGTAGTAGTGGTGGTAGTCGTACCGTAAAGCAATAGTGGTACTGGTAAACATGGTGATCATATTAGGAATAGTGGTAGTAGTACTAGCAAAAGTAGTAGTAGTCAGCGTAGCAGTGAAAGTGCTGATAATCGTAATTCTCGTAAAACTGAGAATACTAGTGGCAATAGTAGTAGTAGCAGTAGCAGTAGTAGTAGTAGTAGTAGTAGTAGTAGTAGTAGTAGTAGAAATAGTAGAGGCACTAAGAGTAGTAGTAGTAATAATAGTCGTCATCGTAGTCGTACTCGTCGTGGTTTTAGAACTAGTAGTAGTAGTAGGGAAAGTAGTCGTAGCAATGGTATTCGTAGTCGTAGTAGTAGGAGCAATAGTAATAGTAGAAGTAGTAGTACTAATAGTCGTAGTAGTAAAAGTAGTAGTAGTAGCGGTTGTATTAGTAATCTAGTAGTAGTAGTAGTCGTAGTAGTAGTCGTAGTAGTAGTAGTAGTAACCGTGGTTAACAAAACATGATAGTACTAGTAAGTATAATAATCGTGATTCTGGACGTAGCAGTCGTCGTAGTCGTAGTGGTAGTAGAAGTGGCAGTAACACTACAAACATAATAGTAGTACTAGTAGCAACAGTAGTCGCAATAGTAGCGATAGTAGTAACAACAAGGCGAGTTGACAAAATACGCCTAGTAATGAAGACAAAACTACTAGTCGTAGTGGTGGTGGTACCCCTGGTAGTAGTAGTTGTAGTAGACGTAATACTCATAACGCTTCTCGTCGTAGTCGTAATCGTAGTGATAGTAAAAGTACGAGTAGTCGTCCTACTACTCGTAGTAGGGATAGTAGTAGTAGTGGTAGTAGTAGTAGTAGTAGTAGTAGTAG
>CAUYUJ010008358.1:234858-239858 GCA_963575745.1 Prorocentrum cordatum
CGGAGGAAGTGGGAAAGTGGCGGAAAAAGGAACGAGGGGGAGGAACGGGGAGGTGGAGCAGCAAAGAAAAGGAACTAAGAGGAGGAGGAGGAGGAGGAGGAGGAGGAGGAGGAGGAGGAGGAGGAGGAGGAGGAGGAGGAGGAGGAGGAGGACGGTGAGGAGGAGGGAGAGGAGGATGAGGAGGAGGAGCGAGGAGGAGTCAGGAGGAGCGACGAGGAACAAAGAGGCGTTCCTGCCCTCAGGAAGGTTCGTCTTTGTGGCGACTAGTCTCGCTGCAAATGTGCAATGTCTTGCTGGTGCCTCCCGGATCGGAACGTAGTGTGGTCAGCCTGTTCACTGTGTGTTGGCCCGCCCGCGGGCGGAAAAATCTCGTCGGTAGTTGTACACATGAAGGAGCAGCATGCGGCGATTAATTGTTGCGCTTGTGAGTTTCGTTGGCGAACTGCCCAAGCGTTCTGTGATACTTGCAGCGAACAGCGGGTCAGGGTCAATGGGGCGAAACTTTTTGGGGGCCGCAAGGCGTGCGATGGGGCCGGTTGCCCGTCTTGCACGGGCACCCGAAAAAAACAGTAGTGGGTCTCGGTTGGTAGGCGGTGCGATGCGACGCGCCCTGCGAGCAGTGTCTCGAAGGCCATACTCTGCACAGCGCCGCTGCATTTGGCAAGGCGGTCTTCCAGGGAACTCCATGTGCAAGCAAAACCGATGAGATCGAGCTCAGCCGTCGTCGTCCAGTCGGCCATGCGAGGTCGAGTGGTGCCTGCAAGGGTCTGGGAAACGCTTGCACTGATGCGTCGAGACAGGAAGCGCTGCCTGCGGACAGGCGGGAGGCTTCGCCCTTCGGCGGCAGCAACAGAGGCATTGCGTTTTGCCGTCGCCAGGTCCAGCAGCGCCTGCGACATCTTGCCGAAGATGCGTCTCTGCCCAGGAAAGCCCGCCGCAGCCTCCTCGAATGCAAACACGATGGCACCCGTCCTCCAGAACATGGGCGAGCCGTCTCCCGCGCTGGACAGGGGGGGCCGCGAGCCGGCCAGCTCCACCGGCATCCCCCGCTGGTGCTCCGGCCAACCGACCCAGTCCTTGATCGCGCCGGTCGCCATTCTCGTCGCCGCGGGCAGTCCGGGCACCTAGAGCGCCGAGCCAGTCGAGCAAATCAGCGAGGCCGAAGGACACTGCCCTGGTCCCGCCGTTCGTTGGTATGTGCCTGATTTGGCGGATCGCCCAGTGCTCGAGGTCGCGGAACGCATTGGTGTCGGGCCGCCTGAATTGCGCGGTGCAGCCCATCATTGGCAGCGCGCAGGTGTGGCACATTGCCGCGGTCGCCGACGCAGGCGCGACCGCTGCCGCCGACTCCGCCACTCTCCGCTTGTACTTAGCGAGCGGCAGCGCCCGCCGGTCCAAGTCTGCGCCGCGCCCGACCATCGGCCTGAACTGAAGAACTTCGCGCATGCCTGCGTCTCGATGCCGCCCCAAGGTTTCCGGATGCGTCGCGCAGGGCCAGCTGGAACTCCGCGGCCGCGCCCTGGCCGAGCGCGACCTGCAGCGCGACTCGCGCACGCCGCGCGAAGTCGAGCGCGATTCCGCAGAGGAGCTCCGCCGCCGGGCGCGTCCTGATCGCGAGTTCGCGACGACTCCGGCCGCGGCGACAAAGCCCCCGGCAGCCCGCGGCGAATGTTTTGCGTCGGTGTCCCTCAACTGGAAAGGTCGCAGTTGCTTGGCCGCCCGCGAGATGAGCGCGCCATCTCATGGGTCGTGGCCCTTGGGGATCGGCGCGATGAGCGCGCCATCTCATGGGTCGTCGCCCGTGGAGGTCGGCGCCGGGGTCGACGCGTGGAATTCCGCGGGCGGATGGGGGGGCCGCGGGGCAGCTCGCTCAGCGCGCCCGCGAGGGCGCCGTTACCCGTCGCGCACCGCCCCGCGCAGCATGACGAACCATCTGGCCGCGGCGCCGCGCGCGCGCCCTTTCAGGCAGCGCCCCCAGTCTTCTCGCGGGCGCAGCGCGCGGTCGTCCGCGCCGAGGCCCTCCGCGAGCATCTCGAGGAAGCGATCGTGAAACTCCTCCCCCGCGGTCTTCGCCGTGATGGCGTCGCCTCGGCATTATCCCATCCTCTCCCCAGTCGCAGATGCCCCCCCCCACCCCCCCCGTCGCGCGCGATGGGCTCGGGAGGTCGCGTCGCGCTTCGCGGGCGCCCGCAGCCTGGCGCGCCGCGCCCCCGCCTTCCTCGCCGCGCGCAGGCCCACGCTCGGATCTCGTCCGCGCTGTCGATGCTTCCCTGGATGGCCCCCGGCCGCGCTCGATCGCGATCGCGCTGCACTTCGGCGACGGCGCATCTGAAGGCGGCCGCGCCGAGGCCTCTGCTCATGTCCGGCGCCTACTGCGTCAGCAACGCGTTGCGAGCGGCTTGCGCCGGCCCCCGCGCCAGCTCCGCGCTCTCGCCCCGCGCGGGCGCGCGCCGATCGCGCGCCCCAATTCGGGGCGCCGTCGGTGAGCCGCTGGAGCGCTGGAGATGCGTCTCAAAGAGCTGGTTGCGAATGATGAATCCGGGGTATTCGCTGTTTCTCCCGGTGGATCGCGCGCCTTGCCGCGACGCCGATGCGCGCTGGGGCGTGGCTGGAGATGCCCCCGTCGAATTTTTCGGTCGGGCTAGCCATGCCGCGCGAAATCCATCGCCGTTGATGCGCTGGCCAAGACAGCGCCGACGCGAAGGCGGTCGACGCGCGACGCGCCTGGCACAGCAGGCCCAGACGCCGCGCCGCGCGTCGGCGAGAAGTCGTGCATCTCCAGGGGCGGAGCGAAGATCGGCCCTCATCGCTGCGCTGCACTGTCAGGGCGGACGAACTTGCGGGAGTCGGCGAACGAGACGCCCCGGCCCGCCCGCGGTGGGTGGAGGCGCGGCGCGGCCCTGCCCGAGAAGCTGATGTCTCTGAGGGCCGCAGTCGTCGCGCGCTCAGGCGCAGGCTGGCACCTCGCGTTGTCGTTGCGCATGCGGTTGTCGATCGCGGCCGCGTCCTAGTTCGCGAGATCGAGCCTGTGGGCGCAGCGAGAAGCCGACTTCATCATCTCTAGGTGGCGCGAGGGCGACCCTGGCGACCCCGGCAGGGAACGATTTAAAATTGCATGCGTTGATGTGCCTTCCCAAACTTTGGTGTGAGGATTGCCGTTCCTCCAGCGCGCCTTGATAAGATCGAATAACACATGTCGTACGCGGGCGGCATGCACGCGGTCCAACGCCTGTCGCAGTGCTGACTCCGATCGAGTTTATTTCTAGAAATCCTCTAGAGTCGGCCCCTGGCGCATCGCCATCGCGGCGCAGTTTACCTCCTTGTCGCGGCCGGGGGGGTCCCGGCGCAGTTGGGCTCGGCAGTTCCATCGTGAGTGGCGCGCTGGCGTGTGAAGCGATTCTTCGCCATCCACGACAACTGCGAGTCGGTCTTCTCTGGGTCGCGGACGTCTCGCGAAGCGCCGGGGCGCGAAAGTGGTGGTGACAACGAGATTCGACATCCTGGCCTGCTGGCTTGGCCACGTTTTCGAAGAGAGCGTGCACCTGCTGCTTGTCAGACCGCAGATTGGCGTCCGCAGCGCGTTCTGCCGCTGCCACGCGGTTACAGTAAAGCAATACTGCGTCATCAATGTGTCGTCCGACGTCCACTCGGGCAAGGGCGATGTTGCGGGTCGAGACCTTGCCCATGCATCTGTCCATGCGCCATCAGTCGCGCGATGGGGGCGTTCTTGATGAGCGTGATTACCTTCTTGGCGGCGGTCTCAATCCGCTGCAGCTGGGGGCGTCGGTCCAGCGCGATTTAGAGAAGGGCTGGTTGGTGTTATCGGTCGCTGCTGCCACTGTGAATCGCCGCCGCTGGCCGTCAGATAGTCCGAGCTTGGCGAAAGCCTTTTTGCACCTTTGCTGCGGCTTCGTGTCCGAGGAATTGCAGGCGGCATTTCCTGCGCGGGCCGTTGCCCAGAAACTTGCAATCCGAGTCGTCGAAACCGCGCTCGATGAGCCAGGGCGCCAAGGCGTTCCCCAGGGCTCCGCGCTCCGTCGGGATGGGCGTGCCAACGCAAAGGAGCTCAAGCTGCGTTCTGGATCGCACTGGGCTGCGTCTTGCGCGTTGACCACTCTGGAGGGCAGTTCGTTTTGGCGGCCCTCGACGCTGACCCGCAACCCGGCGGCGCCCATCCCCTGCATCTGAAGATTGGAGCGCATCTCTAACACGTCGCCCTCGATCTGCTGGAATTTCTTATCTTGCTTCTGGGCGTGGGCGCCGGTGGCGTCGGTGCTGATTTTGGTGATGGCACTGATGGGCTTTGTCTTCTGTCTCGCCCAGCTTGCGTCCATTTGCGCGGCCGCCGTGTTTGCAATTGCGGCTCTGCTTTGCTTCGTGATGTCGGCGGGCCGCTGTCGCGTGCCATCTGGTCCCTCTGTATCTTCGGCGGTGGCGAAACCACAATCGTCATGCGAAGAGCAGGCTCAGGTCTGCCAAAGGCCTTGAGCTAAAACAAATGTCCAGTCCGCTTGGGATGAGTGACTTTCTGACCTTTTCTACTTTCTCTGCCTGTCCACTGTCGCCTTGCCAAGAGCCATCAGCAGCGCTAGCACTCCCACAGCCGTTAGCAAGCATCTCATCCAAGTTCGCCGCTTTCTGGCGCAATCGGCAGCGCGCAGCTCGACCGATGCAGCGATCTCGAGGCATGTGGTCGCGGGCGCGACAGCAGGCAGGAGATGGAACTTGACCAAGGCAGCGCGCAGCTCGACTTTGGTTGCGAAGCTTGGGAAAGTTTGCTGCGGACCAGCGGCCTCCACTTTGCTCCATTCAGAACGGGACACATCGAGCCACAATTGCTACGGAACGACGAAGACGAAGAGCGCACGCAGCATGACGGAAGAGGAGGAGGAGGCGGAGGAGAAGGAGGAACGAGGAGGAGCAAGGAGGAGTGAGGAGGAGCGACGGGGGCCACGGAGGAAGAAAAAGAGCAGGATGAGCGCACGCAACATGAAACGGGC
>CAUYUJ010008358.1:244858-282358 GCA_963575745.1 Prorocentrum cordatum
CTACTACTACTACTAGTACTACTACTACAACTACGACTAATACTACTACTACTACTACTACTACTACTACTACTGCTACTACTACTACTACTACTACGACTAATAATACCATTATCCCTGCGACTACGACTATTACTGTTACGTCTACGACAACTACTACGACGATTACTACTACTACTACTACTACTACTACTACTACTACTACTACTACTACTACTACTACTACTACTAGTAATACTAATACTATTACTCCTACTACAACAACTAGTATCGTAGTAGTCGTGGTCGTCGTCGTCGACATCGCCATCGCGGCTGGGAATAGATACCATATATTATTGGGCGGGTTGGTAATGCTAGTTGTTTTTCTCCCAAGGGATAATCCATTGTGGGGTATCCTACACGCGAGAGGCTTTGTGAGCATCTTCTCATGCAGCTTGTGATAGGAACCACCGATTGTGGTTGTAGTCGTGATTGTAGTCGCGGCTATAGTGGTGATTGTAATCGTAATGGTAATCGCAAGAGTACTCGTAACCCTCGTCGTGGTTGTCGTCGCAATCGTAATCGTAAGCTTGGTCGAGGTCCGAAGCGTCGTCGTCGCGGCGGAGATGGTTCCCCGTTATCTATATTGCTGAGCGGGCTGGTTAATGTTGAGGGTACTCTCTATATCTCCCAAGGAAAAATGCCCCCTGGACTACGCTGCACGAGAGAAGATGTTTAAGCACGTTTGCAAGAGGACCGTAATACAGATCGACATATTATTCGCCGAAGGCGTTGCTCACAATCGTTATGAAGATAGAGCTTCTGAGGATGGACTTTCTGAGGGCCCTCGTGGGGCCTGAGCTTCAACAATCCTTCTCCGGATGGAGTTGTCAGAATAAAACTTCTGAGGGTCAAACAAGTTTCAGAGCGAAGCTTTTCCGTGAGAGCGCCCCTGAGGCAGAAGTACTAGTATTGGTCGTACTCGTAGTCGCAATCGTCGTCGTAGCTGTCGGCGTCGTTGTTGCGCGGCGGGTGCCGCGGGGAAGAAATATATAGTTTCCCAGAGTGGTGGGGCACCCCTTTACTTGGGGCGCGTTCTAAAGACCCTTCGCGGTTACCGATCCACGAGGGTCAAGGGTCCGGTCTGCGTGCCCACGAAGGGGCGGCCGCTCAGGGCACAGCCGGGTGACAACTGGCAGCATACGGTCGTGCCATTGCACACAGATCGCACGCCGTCTGGCGCGCGGGCAAGGGATCAAGCTCACGCCAGTCACGAGCAGAAGTGGGCGAATATCTGCACCTGCTGACCAGGGCAAGGGGGGATGAGGAGGGGGGGAAGAAGAGAAGCAGCATCTCATTTTCGGCAGCCCGGCGGATCTTGGGCACAAGGCCCGAACGTACCCCACACGAGTCACCCAACCACGAGGAACACCTAACGAACTCGGCCAGGGCGGGGCCTGTCTCGCGCGAACGAGCCGCGAGGGGGCCGCAAGGGGGCCGCGAGCTGACAGCGAGGCGGACAGAGAGGAGCCGCGGGGGAGTTCCGAGGGCGCCGAGAGGTGGACGCCTCCGGGACTGCCGGCGCGGCCCGCGAGCGGGGGCCGCGACGAGGCCCGCCGCAGGGGCCGCGAGCACTCGCGATCGGGCTACGAAGGGGGCCCCCCTGGGCGGCCACAGGGGGGTCCGCGAGGGGGCCGCCGAGCGGGGCCTATGCACGCCTTGGCGATGCAGTGCGCGCGCACGGTAAGAAGTCCGGCCGTGAGAGATCTTGTGATGGATGCACTCTGCGTCGACCTCTGGAGGCCCTGAGGTGCCGCAGGGTGTCTGTAGGTCCCCAGGGCCATCGGGGGACGAGACATCTCCGCGGGGCGCCTGGTGGCAGTGCCAGGCCGCTTTCTTATTCGCCGTGCTGCGACGGCAGCCACGGCGACACGCCACGCCATGCGAGCGGATCGCGCGCCGCTCCGCTCCGCAGGGCGGGGGGCTCGACACGGCTCGGGACGCTGACGCCGGGGAAGCGTGCCGCGCCGAAGCGTGCCGCGCCGAAGCGTGGTGGCGGCGCGACACGCCGGGCCAAAAAAAATCCCGACGGCGCTGGGCGCCCACCGGCTCTCGGAGGTGTCCAGCGCCGGCTGCTGGGAGGCCTTTCGGGGAGCAGCGGATGCGCCGCGCGCGGCGCGGCGGAGCGCGCTGGCGGGCTCAGTGTGGCGCGTTCGCCGTGGCGCGGCCCTCACGAAGCGTTCGCGGAGCACGCGCGTGGCGCGCGCATGCGGCGCGCGCGCGCCACGCGGCTGCTCGCGGGGCTAACGCCTTTTCAAGTCAGGCGCTTGATGTGTTCGCGTGGCTTTCGTGAGCACCGTCGGTGGTCACGAGCATATTGGATTCGGAGAGTATGGGCGCTGAAATCAGCTTCCACGCGTGAAATGGCGCTCTGGGGTTCAGTCCTGATGGATCCGCCGTTCTGCATACTCTGTGTGCTTCCATCTGTCAGGGAAGATGCAGTACCTGAGCCGAGCCCTCCCTGTGCTGGACTAGATTGTTGGGGGCGTGGTGTGCAAACATCGTACTCACAAGGGGGTGCTACTTTTGTACACCACCACCACCACCAATCCACTGTCAAAAAATAATGCCCGGGGAGGTGGATGGGGCCACGTGTATAGTCGCCCGTATGCTCGATGTCTGCCGCGCTCGCTCGTTCACGAGATGCATATATGAATGCATGCTTGTGTATATGAGCACACAGACAGGCTTGATTCTCTGTGCCCATCACCAAACTACATGCTGGCGAAGGTGTATACGCTGACGCGTGTGCACGTGGATGCGAATACAAAATGGGAAAGGAAGAGAGAAGATATACGCCATGATTAGTTCATTTCGTCGGGGAAGCAAGAAGGCGACGCCGAACAAACACACACACACACACATACACACACACACACACACACACGTCCCGATGTTACGCGCGAAGGGGCGATGACCATGGGGCCGCGACCGAGGAGTCTTCACTGTGAGGAGGTGAATATCTTGTCCGCCTGAGACACCGCCTGGAGGATGCAGGCAGGGAGTGGTCAAAGGTGGTGGTGGTGCATACGTAGTTTCTCAAACGCTCTGGCTGGAGATCCTGCATCCCGCAGATCCTGCACCCTGCATCTCGCATATCATCTTTCTCGGGCGGCCAAGCGATCTCCTCCACCTTCTGCAATTATTCGTCTGCTGCTTCCTCCTCGTGTACCCTGCCCTGGTGCTCCTCGTCCTCTGACTGCTCCTCCTGCTCCCCGTCGAACGCCGTCTCCTTCTTCCGCATAATGTGACAACTGCACCTCACTCTTCATACCAGCCTCCCGTTTCACGCCTCCCGCTCCCCCTCGTTGTCATCACCACCACCAAAAACTGATCAGCGTGTTCCCTCATCCACCCTCATCCTTCCCCTTCCTACTTCCCTCCAGCTCCTCCTCCTCCTCCTCTTTCCTCCTTGCCTCTCTCTCCTATGCCGTCCTGCCTCATCCTTCTCCAGCTCTCCCAGACTCTCTCTCGCTTCTCTGTCCTTGTTCCCCCTCCCTCCTCGCTCAGCCCCCTCCCTCCTCTGCTGGCCAGACCGATAAGTCTTGCACCTCAGGACGCCATCGCTGCCTCGCAGCGTGGGCCCCCAACCAGGACGCCTCGACCCCGCCCTCTGGTCCGGTTTGCGCTAGGGCCCGCATGTCCAGCACAATACGGTGAGGGTCTTGACCTAAGGAACCCTAAATAAGGAACGAGGCCCCTATTTTCCATAAGTTAAACTTCGATTTCCCATCGAAAACCTAAGGGAAACCTGAGGCAAGCTGCGAAACACTTAAGGAACGCGGAGCCCCTCCCCAACTAAGAGGGTTCCTTCTTCAGGGCCCCGACTGTACTGTCCCTCTGCTCTTTATGTGCCCGGGTTCGCGCTCTGGTAGCATGTCCTGTGCTGTCCTCCCCCATACCCGGGCATTCTCCCGCGCCGCGGTCAGATCGCGCCTGGCGAATTGGAGGGCGGGGGGCCAAGCAGCAGGGGCAGGCGGCGAGAGGAACCCTGATCCCCCCGGATTGTTCAGAGCTGACACAAGGACCTCGACATCCAGATTGCAGTCGAGGTTTAAGCAGCCAAGATAGGTTCACAGGTCTGGAGGGCTGCTTGATAGCACTCTGGAAGGTCAGGGAAAGATGGCCCGTCCAGCAGGGTTTGGGCGTCATGCGCCCGTCTGGGGACCCCCGGGCGAGGAAGGCCCGGCCTCCACGGCTGGAGCGTACCCCGGTCAGGCAGGCGCGCCCCGAGATGTGCGGGCTCCTGGGCCGGTGCGGGCGTAGCTCCTGCTGTCGGTTCCTGGTTAGCAGCACGGGCCTGCAGGGGGCTTAGAGATGGACTTTCCCAAATCATATGGTTATGTAGATCACCGTGTAGCCGCGGCAGCACCTGAAGCCAAACGTGCACCTTCTGCTCTTGTGAGTATCTGTTCGCATGCTCGGGAAAGGGCCAAGGGTGTGTTGTGTTCCAAATGAACTGGCTCCCCCTCGCGGCAAAGCGGGGCCTGCCACACGGTGGTTCGTGCGCCCCACGAGCGATGGTAGCAACGCTTGTTCTGTGGGAAGCCGACCCCGCTCAAGGGTGGGCAGACATGGATGATCGTTCTCTGACTGCAGATGGGGAATATGCAGATGCTGAGCTAGAGGATGGCTTGACAAAAGCTTTCCTGAGGCTGCCGTTGTTCGGGAACGCCTTGCCTCGGCTACACTGAGGCCGCTCTGGCTATGGCCTACGCCGCTTGTGGAACGAGTGCCTCGCTGGGCCCCAGGAGCGCTCCTTCAAGCTATCCTTAGGACTGGGAGCACGTGGTGGTGTGCTGGGGGATGGTGGGTTCAATGTGTGCAGCTCCACCCTGTGTTCTCCCCCGTGTTTACAAAGCATGAAGACGGTGGTGTCCGAGAAGCTCGTCCCGAGCGAGTTCCTAAGCATGGCCCGCCAGGCCCACTTTGAGAAGATTGGCCCCGAGTACCTACAGCATAACGCTAAATGGGGTATACCTATTAGAATCCATGGTGATCAGTGATCATCCTGGAGATCGGCGGGTTAACGACAGGGAGACGCGTTCTGGACTGATGCTCCTGGAGAAGCCCACGCTGTTGGTGCCGTCGCTTGCGTTCGCTCTCTAGAAGCCGTGCGCCGAAGTCGTTTCGATTCTGAAGGAATTGATCATGTTGACGTTGAGTTGGATAGCTCTGCAGTTGATCGTAAGTTCGAGAAGGGGTTGTCCACGGAGGAGGGGCTGCTGCTGTCTATCTCTCGGGGAGGAGCCTGCCAGACCCACACGCATCTTCGGAACAACCAGTGTTACAAATGGTGCAGCTGCCCGCTGCCCAGTACCCGCCACCTAAGAAGAGGAGGAGGAGGAGGAGGATTGCGGCAGAGCTGACCTTTGATTTCTCGTTCTGTGCCAGTGCGCCCAGTGTCACTAGCAAGAGTGGTTGGGTGGTCAATGCCGTCTCGCCTACCTTTGATGTTCGCTCGCGTATGCTTGTCGGAGCCTGTCGGCTGGGACTCGATTTCGCGCTCGAGACCTTCAAGCCTGAGGAGCGAGCTGCGGGAACTGGCTAGATTCTTGTTCGAGATTATACTCCGGTGGTCACGTGTTTCACACACTACCATTCCTGATGTGGTCTCCTGTTCATCCTCTTCTTTCCCCCCCCTCTGCGTCCCCCCTGCTCCTCCTCATCACTGGCACTACCACTATCATCAACATCATCGCCATCACCGTCATCGCCATCACCAACATCATAACACCAGTCATCCTCACAACACCACAATCACCATCACCTGCATCAACCGAGCATTTTCTCTGGGTGGAGGGCAAAGGGCGAAATTTGAGATGCCGTTTCGATGGATTCTCGATGTCTGATTATCTCAGTCGCCGTCGCGCTCGAATCTCATCATGCTCCCCTCGGGGACGGACAGACCCCCATTTTGTAACACGTGGTTTCGTGAAAACGACCTGAGGCCCAAACCTGGCGGGCGCAAGCGTGGAAAATAGCGGCCACGGCGCCAACTCGAGAGCCGAAAACGGACAATTCACCAATCGACGTGTCACTGTTGGGGGTTCTGTCCACCCCCGACTCGAATATCATCATGCTCCCCGTCATCATGCAGGGCGAATCACAAGACGGATGGAATCTCGAGGTGCAGAAACCCATATGGATTTCGCAGTCATCAACATCTCAGTCGCCGTCACCCTCGAATCTCATCATGCTCCCCGTCGCCACCCTCCCTCCCCTCCTGCCTCCCACCCCGCGCCGCGCCGCCTGCGCCGCGCGCTCGGCGGCGGCGGCCGCCTCGGCCTCCGCCCTCGCCTTCGCCTGGACGACGACGACGACGACGACGACGACGACACCAACGACGACGACAACAACAACGACGACGACGACGACGACGACGACGGCGATAGCAACGACGACGGCGGCTGCGCCGACGTCGACGGCGACGGCGACGACGCTGGGCAGCTGCCTCCGCCTTGGCCTTTGCCTCGGCCTCGGCCTTCGCCTGGGCTTCCGCCTCTGCGCTCTCCGCGGCCTCGGCCCTGGCTTTCTCCTCGGCCTCGGCCTTGGCCTTGGCCTCGGCCTCCGCCTTCGCCTGTGCTGCCTCCCTGGCTCTCTCCTGGGCCCTGGCCTTGGCCTCGGCCGCATCCTGCCCCGCGGGCCAGGCAACGAGCAGGACCGCCAAGACGGGGACGGAGAGAGTGGCGAGGAGGGCAGGGAGAGACCGGGGAGGAAGGACGGAGGATCACAGGGATGGGAGCAGGCAGCACGAGGAGGCCACGAGGAAGCGAGGAGGAGGAGAAGGAGCGAGGAGCAGAACGGAAAAGAAGCGAGGAATGGGGGAGCACCGATGATGGGGGAGAGAGAGAGAGAGAGAGAGAGAGAGCAACAGATGGAGGATCGTGCAAGGAGGGAGGAAGGGGGGAGAGAGGAGGAAAGACGTGCAGGACGGGGAACCGGGTCTGGGACCACAGGGGCGGGAGACCAAAACGGAACGGGCGAGCGGCGGCCCGAGCCCAGCGGACACACGCAATGCGTAACGAGCCAGGTTAGAATCCGGCTCAGCGCAAGCACGCTGCTGCCGCGCCGACGTCCTCCTCCACCTCCTCCTCCTCCTCCACCTCCTCCCCCATCCTCCTCCTCCCTCCTCCTCTCTCCTCCTCCTCCCCTTCTCCTCCTCCCTCCTCCTCCCTCCTCCTCCTCCTCCTCCTCCTCCTCCTCCTCTCCTCCTCCTCCTCCGCCTCCTCCTCCGCCTCCTCCTCCTCCTCCGCCTCCTCCGCCTCCTCCTCCTCCTCCTCCTCCTCCTCCTCCGACGTCCCAAGGCTCCTGCCGCGCGCACGCTGCCGAGCGAGCCTTCAACGCTGCCAGCTCCCTTTTGCTCCAGGGCGCACATGCCCCCCGTGACCCCGCTCCCCCGTCCCTCCTCCTGCCTCCCCCCCCGATCCCTCTGCCCATCCCTCCGCCCATTGCCTCCCTGCACAAGTACACACTACGAATACTACTCTCTTCTCGCCCCTGACTGCCTCCCGAAGCTGTCCCGCCTTCTCCGCGTACTGCTCTTTTCCAAATGATTGGACCCAGGTGATTTTTCTTACAAGTTGTTTACCAGCCTCGAACGTATCCCTATCCCTAAGATTGACACGCCAAAAGGCGATGACAAGTTTAGGGATCCGCCCTCAAAAAATAAGGGGATCCCTAAGATTGGCCTCGTGATGAGGAGGTGCCCAGCATATGGATAGGGATATGTTCCAGGCTGGTAAGTTGTTCCAATTCGACTGTCGTCGGTGTTTTGAAGTGGTGTTGCCGCTGCAGGGTGGACCTCACTTTCGGATCGGCGCAGTGCTCCCGACGTTCAGGGCGGTGCTCTCGTCCCAGCGCGGGGGCCACACTCTGGACCCGAGTCCTTCCTCATCGTTGTCGTCCCCTCTCCGTTCCCCTCCTCCGCCTTTCCCTGGTCCTCCTGCTCATCCTGCTCCTTCCACTCCAGTCCCCGCTGCTGCTGTTCGTCCTCGTCTTCGTTTTCGTCCTCGCCCTCGTCCTTATCCTCCTCCTCCTCCTCCTCCTCCTCCTCCTCCTCCTCCTCCTCCTTTTCCTCACGCTCAGCCCCCCCTCTCCAACTGCGCATAACACGATGGGTCATCTTGGGAGTTCCAGGTCCGCTATGAGCTATGACACGCGTCCGCGGCTGGAGAAGAAATCAGCGCAGTGGGAAGGGATGAGTGAGAGGGGTGACATGTCAGATTACAGCCAAGACGCTGAAATAAGGAACGCCTCGGTTGCGGGAGGGGCTCGCTGTTCCTTAAGCTCTTCCATGGCTCCTCCTCCATCACTCCTCGTGCACCTCGGCGCTTCTGGGGGCCAAGAAGGGGCTTCGTCCCTTATGTAGCGTTCCTTCTGATAGTACCTCGACTGTAGGGCGAGAGCGCACCCAGCTCGCCACCTGCCCCTCTCCCCGCCTCTGTCCCCCAATTTCCCCCCCGCCCTCCCCATCCGCCCGCTCCTGCCCCTCCCCCCTTCGCCCCTGCCCCGCGCCCCCCCTCCCTCCCGCTCCACCCCCCCCCTCTCGCCCCTGCCCCTGCCCCCTGCCCCTCTCGCCCCTCCCTCTCGCCCCTCCCTCTCGCCCCTCCCTCTCGCCCCTGCCCCCGCGCCCCTCCGCGGGGACGTGCGCTGACTTCAAGGCGGAGCCGAGACGGGGGCAAAGGCGGACCGGGACAGGCCCTCCTTCCCCCCCCCCTCCGCTTAACTCGGGCCTGTCCCTCTACAGGGGCATTTTCGACGACAAATCAAAAATATCCCCCGAAATAATCCAAAAATGATCCAAACATAGTCTGGGGACTATTTTTGGGGTACTGTTTGACCTGTTTGGGGCATTCTTAGGGGTATTTCTAATTTGTCGTCGAACATCCCCCTGTAGGGGGACACGCCCGACATAACCCTCCGCCCCCCCCCCCCCGCCCCTGCGCCCTGCGCCTCCCCGCTCGCCCTTCCCCGGGCGGAGGCGGCCCTCCTGCAGGCGCCACGCCTCCGGCGCCCGGGGCGCCCGCGCCCTCATCTCCGCGAGCGCCGCCGCCAGCTTCGCCTCCGGGTCGGCCTGCAGGCCGCGCAGGGGCCAGGGCGGGGGGGAAGGGTTGGGAGACAGCTCCTCGGAGGCCTGACGAACCAACAACACACACACACACAGACACACACACACACCCATACCCATAGGGGGTCGGAGAGGGCTATGGGTGCGTGCTGTCGGATGGGGGTCCCCGCTCGAACGGGAGCGCTCCCCAAGGTCCAACAACCCGCACCCATACCCATAGCCAGTCCTCCTCTCAACGAACCCCCTATGGGTATGGGTGTGTGTGTGTGTTGCTCGTTCGTCAAAGTCTTCGTGGCATCAGCTGAGAGCGATCACGCCCGACTCAGAGGGCCACTAGCTCAGTCGGATGAGGCCAGATTGGCGGGGGACTGGGCCGGATCGAGCGGGGTGGTGCCAGATTAGGACGGGGTTCCGACCAGGGACATGCTAGCGCCGATCCCGGATCAAACCTCGAAGGGGAGGTGGCATTCCAGAGGACAGGTGAAGGCAAGGGCGGGAAGCGACACAGGCGGCTGGATCGCGTGCGACTGTCGAATATCACAACGGGCGGGGCAACGCGGCCCTGTCGAGTACCTTGGGGCGGGGGGCGACACAAGCGCGACTCTGTCAACTGCCTGGGGGCGGGACCATATGGACAGACTGTGCAACCAATGGAAAAACTGAGGGCGATATTCTCCCTGCGGAGCCCCGGGAGAATACAAGAAGTCCAGCACACAAACGCAACCAAGGGCGGGGCCCTATGCACGGGACCCTGTATGTATGAAAACGGGAAACTCTGGGACACCGGTCTCGAAGGCCGCCGCGTCGCACGATTGACTTTCGAAAGGAGTGTGTGTGTGTGTGTGTGTGCGTGCGTGGTGCATGCGTGCGTGCGTGCGTGGTGCGTGCGTGCGTGCGTGTGTGTATGTGTGTGCGTGAGTGTGTGTGTGTGTGTGTCTGTGTGCGTGAGTGTATGTGTGTGCGTGTGTGTGCGCGTGTGTGTATATATGTGTTTGCGTGTGTACTTGATTCTGTTAAGCTGGCCCAGACCGCTCGGTGCTCTCCGCTTGACTTGCCATACGCCGCGCCGCCGCGCGCATTGCCGCGACGCCAAACAGCGTGTGTGTGTGTGTGTGTGGTGTGCGTGCGTGTGTCAATTTGCAACCTGTCCGCTGCAGTGGGCCCATCTAAAATGCAACTCTCCTGCCGCACGTCGCCTCCTCAAGTCTTTGTGATCCAATCCGGCTGGTGGTGTTCGGCCGCACTCCTGCATGTGCACGGCCTCCACGGCGTCTTCCACGTGTCTGCGCATTGTCGAGGTTTCCGCAAGCAACTGCCACCATCGAATCCACCAATCCGCTACGCTGGGTGGAAATTCGCCTGGCCGTGTCCTGGCTTGGCGCTTCACGATTGCGTCGTCACCTCGCCGCTGGAAGAAAAGTGTGTGTATGTCTGTGTGTTTGAGTTTGTGTGTACGTGTCGCGCGATTTGTTTCCTCTTGTGTGGCACCTCTCAAGGGGCGGGACGGCAGTGGGTGGGGTCCAGATTTGGGCGGGTGGGCGGCGGAGGGGGGTGTGGGGGGAAGCGTTTGCAAAGATGGGGCGGGCGGCGCGGTGCCATTGAGCACCAGCGAGCAGCACTGAGCAGCGATGGGCGATCAGTGAACAGCGATGCTCATCAAGTGGCAAGGAGAGAAGTAGCAATGATCAGCGATGACGCGTAATACACAGCAAGGTTCAAGATCATCGCGCAAGAGTGCGCAATCGGCGGGCAGCAGCAAGCAGCAGGTAGCAGTCGTGATCGATCAAAGCTCCGACAATGACGCTTCTCGCGCCGCTCATGTGGTCGCTCGCTGACTGATCGCTGGTGCCGACTGCTGCTCGCTGGGGCCCGCGGCTCCCCCATCGACTGCCTCCTGATTGGTTACTGATTGTCTGCTGAATGCCCACTGCTTGCCGAGTGCCTACCATTAATGCGGGATGACGATTAATAAGAAAATGGGAGAGAACGGTAAAAAAACAGATTTATGCTATTTCTGCACAATTTTCTGACTGGAGGAGAACGATAAAAAAAATAGTTGTCCAGCCCGCGGCCGGTTTTTTCTAATCGTCATCCCGGGCGCCGCCGCGTGAACACGACCCCCGGTCATTTATGAATCGCCATCCTCCATTAGTGCTTATTGCTGCTTCATGTTGACCGCTGCTCCTTACTGCTTGCCCAATCCTTTCGCACTGATTGATCACTGCTTGATCACATTGATCCTTGCACGCTCACGTCGCGACTTGCGGGGGTGGGGGGTCATCCACGGTGACCCTTTATACTGAGGCATGCCTTTTGATTCTTTCCGAGGTGGCCATGGGTTTGGCGGGGGGTGGGGCTGGCCAGCGAGTAGCGGTATGCAGCAGCGCCCAGCAGTGAACACAAATAACGAGCACTGGTGAGACGTGCGCAGCTGTGCGCCTGCGGCATGCAACCAGCCAGAACGCAATGGCGGAGCATTGGGACCCTCAGTGGACAGAATTGAGCAGCCAGTGGGCACCAATAAACAACAAGAAATTAGTCATTGGGCACCAATTCGCCGGCCCAGCGGGCCAAGGGCGCGCTGAGATCTCCAGTGACTGGTTTAGAGACCTCCTAGATGGGGTCGGAATAGATGTGGTCGGAGGGTCGCGCCACATCGGCGATACATCGGCAATGCATCGGCGATGTATCGGCGCTACATCGGCCATGCACTGGCGTCGGCGTGGAGAAACTTGGGCCCCACATCGAGCCGCATCGCCGATGCGGTGCGATCCTCCGACCCCATCTACTCGACCCCATGGGGAAGGCCTAGATGGTTAGCAATATTCTAATTCGCGGGCGCAGGGCCGCCCCTGGGGGTCCCCGGACGAAACGTACCCCGGCAAGGTCCCAGCAAGTCCTGGCAAGGTCCCGGCGAGTTCCCGGAAAGGTCCCGGGCAGGTTCCGGCCAGGTCCCAGCAGGCTCCCAAGAGCGCTCCAGGAGCGCGCTTCAAGTGGCCTGCAAGAGAGCTCGACATGACCCGAGACGGCCCAAGAGCGATCCAAGGCGCTAACGATGGGCTCCAGACAGCCCGAAGCGCCTTCAAGACGCCCCAAGAGGCCTCCAAGAGACCTCCCAAGAGGGCCCACAGAGGCAGAAATTAGTGATGCCCCTGTAGTTTTTGAAAGTTTTTGGCGTTCTCGCCTTGAGAGTTCACCGGCGCTCCAAGACGGCCCTAGAGGCTTCCAGGATCGCCCCAACACGGTCCAAGAGGCCTCCAAAAGCGCCCAAAACAATCCCAGAGGGCCCCAAGACAGCCCCAGAGGAATCTAAGATGGTCGAAGAGGCCCCCAAGACGGCTCCAAGAGCGGGCCCAGACGAGGGACCCGAACGGACATGTCGAACTCTAGGCGCAGAGAGGTCCCCTGGAGGCCCCAAGAGGCTCTCAAGAAGCTTCCAAGAGGCCCCCGAGAGGCTTCGAGAGACCCCCAAGAGGCCCCAAGAGACCACCCAAGAGGGCCCACAGGTGGAAATTAGAAATTTCCGTAGAGTTTGAAGGTTTTGGTGTTCTCGCCTTGGGAGCTTACCGGCGCTCCAAGATGGGCCAACAGGCTTCTAGGATCGCCCCAACACGGTCCAAGAGGCCTCCAAAAGCGCCCAAAACAATCCCAGAGGGCCCCAAGACAGCCCCAGAGGCTTCCAAGATGAACGAAAAGGCCCCCAAGACGGCTCCAAGAGCGGGCCCAGACGAGGGACCCGAACGGACATGTCGAGCTCTAAGCGCAGAGAGGTCCCCTGGAGGCCCTAAGAGGCCCCCAAGAAACCCCCAAGAGGCCCCCGAGAGGCCCCAAGAGACCCACGAGAGGCCCTAAGAGACCTCCCAAGAGGGCCCACAGAGGTGGAAATTAGTGATCTCCTATAGGTTTTGCAAGTTTTTGGCGTTCTCGCCTTGGGAGCTTACTGGCGCTCCAAGACGGCCCTAGAGGCTTCCAGGATCGCCCCAACATGGCCCAAGAGGCCGCCCCAAGACAGCCCCAGAGGCGCCCAAGACGGCCCAAGCCTGCCTTGGACGAGCTCTGGAGTCTGCAGCGCCAGAGAAGCTACCAGCATGAGCCCCTGAAGGTTCTGCACCCTCAGCGGTTCTCGCAAGCCCGAGGGGTGACCCAGAACACCCTGTCCTCGTATACTTGCCAACGTAGACCGGTAGATACGCCGAGAGGCACGAGGCCCTGTGAAACTACCAGATACTAACCTCCAGCAGACAGGAGCAACGAAAGTCTGGACCCTGTGGGCTGGATCCCATGTCACGACCGAGAAGTACAACGGAGGGGGGTAACTGAGGGCGGGACTCATGCAACGTTTATGTCCAATGGGCAGGGAATAAGGAAGGGCGGGGCCCTAAGGGCGGGACCTTACACAACTGACAAGCACCTGTTCCACCAGATCGAGAAAACGAAGAGCGGGACCCGATGTGCATAACACGATGCAATTATAAACCTGCTGTCTGAAACTTCGCCCGATGTCAAGAGAACGATTCTAACTGACCTCGTCAATTGTTGGCAGCCGTGGCCCCGATCCAAACAAAAACGAGTCAGCGATTGTATATGCTTGGTGATCAAATTGCCCGCTTGAGAATCGCCAATGCGAATACATTGTTTTAGCGTGATAGTCAAATGCGGACCAGAGCCTTGTTTTGAATATTGGCCAGGCTAACTGACTATGAGGGGCACCAAAATGACGGCGTGCGCAACACACATGATGGTTACGAAACACCTGAGCGTTATCATTATGCGGGCAGACATGCAACACAACGCGACACAACGCGAAGCAACTGAAGGGAACAGATGAGATACATTCGCGATAGCATATGCTTGCTATCTGAGCCAAAGCTGGCGGTCACAACCGGCCCCCCAAAGCCCCATATCATCGACATGCACCTGGAAACTATTCACCAAGCAACCGCTCGGGAAACGGGCTCGCTTGAACAAACAAGAAACGGAAGAGAAACGGCGACCGATTGTTGAAGACAACGTTGCATCCCGCCCGCCTGATAGTTCTCGCACGATGGTCATTCACTATCGCATTGCAAAATTGGCAAATGTGGAGCTGGCAGAACCGTGGGAAAAACTCGGCCATGTCAATTCCCGCGTCATGGTATCATCAACCCGTGATCGTGACGAAAAAGACCCGAAAGACCATGGACTAGGAATCCGTCGACCACTTTTTTCTCCCCAAGCCTGGCTGGAGGTACAGGCCGAGGCCGCGGTAACGCAAAAGGGCAATGACAAGGACAAAGGCAGGGACAAACGCAACAACGATGGCCACAGAAGGTCCGCATTACTGCTGACATCTCTGACCGTGGGAGGATCGATCGAGACGCATGTACGGCAACTGGAACATATAGCTCGGGACCTGTTTGATCTCGCTCGGAAGGCCAGAAAATAATGAGGTGCGGAGATCCGCGCACAATCGTAATTCAGGAATGTTTCATCTCTGGGGAAATCCGAGTGTTGCTGGAGCAGTCGGGTAGTAGATTCCTGAATGTATCAAAGCGCCTGCGATTCCGAAGTCCGTTACGCTGTGTGCCAAGACATCAGTACGTCACACTGGACGATGGTCCAATAGAACACCGTATTGGAAGGAACAGTGCACAAGCATAGGAGTGGTGCGCCCGGGCGAAGTGAAGAACGGTATAGTTCATCATCTCTGCGAGGGGGGAATCGGTGATTTCCATGGTGCTCTTCGAAAACCTGGTTGATAAAGCATCGCCAACCTTACCGTGATCGCACCTCGTCCAACTCGTGCCCGCTTAATGTTTAAATCGACGCAGAGTCCGTCAGCCGATTGGACGCGGTACTTACATATGAGCGGTTGTGCGCTTGTGGTTATTAAAGGATCAGAGGGCAGGGATGAACAAGGCCCTAGAACATGGAGTTCGTGCCAAGAGGACCACAAAGTGGACCCCTCTACGTCAGGGCTCGCAGCATCACAATCGTGTACATCGCGCGCGGCCAAGAGCTCAGGTCTTAAGAACTGTTCGTCTCTCCAAGCACATTCTGATGAGGAGCGACACATCGAGCAGTTCAAATGTAAGAAGGTTCAATACGGGGCTACCCGCTCCTTCGTAGACAGTTTACACATGCAAATGTCCCCAGCCAGTCAGCCAAACCATCCTGGTCCAGCACTCCGGTTCACCTGGTCACCCCATTTCACCAGAATGGTTGTGGTCGAAGCTATCTCAACTGCGTGCGAAGTATAAAAGCATGTGGTCACACATGTCTGGCTTCGTGGTGGAACTCAGCCAGGGGCCAGGGGAAAAGCATCATACGTCGAGACTGGAGGGCATGAAGTTGACGATACGCTCTCGATCATGTCGATCTTCTTCTGGAGCGTAACTGGCTGATTGGTTGGAGGGGATGACAGGTGGCCGAATCAGACTAAATCGCTGAGGGCTCGAGGACGCCCGAAAGTGTCGAAACGCTTCGCTGACGGGCAGGATTTGCCTCACAAATGTGCGAGCACTAGAGGGCAGCGGCCAGCAGCTTCAGGCTCGAGGGGGCTTGATCGACAAGCTCAGTGCGGGTGCCGATAACTGCCTGCCGGGCCTTTCTCCGTGCCCCGCTTGGCAGGCATCCGACCCCAGCAGCGGGTACAGAGCACAACGCATCAGCATCATCATGAATCATGAATCAGAACCATCAGTACAAGCCTCGGAACAAATTAACGAACACATGCCACATTCATCCGTCAACGCCTCCCCCTCCCCCCAATGTTCAAAGTTGGCGGTGGGTCTGATGAGATGCACTTCGACCGCAGTCTCTCCCGCGCGTGCCAACAATGAGTTTGGGGGGGAGGGGGAGTGTTCAGTAATTGTTTCCCTCTACCGTATCACCACCGCCATCAGCACACCATGAACAAATCATCATCTGCGCCTTCTGCGCCTGCGCCTTCATCTCCGCGAGCGCCGCCTCCAGCTTCGCCTCCGGGTCGGCCTGCAGCCACACAGGGGTAAAGGCGGCGCGGGAGAGAGGGGCGGGGAGTCGGGGGAGCGTTACAACAGACGGCTGCAAGCAAGGGCGGGAAGCGACGCAGGCCAGGCCCTCTGTGCCTCTGTCGAAGGTCCCGGCGCTTGGGGTCTGGACCATATGGCCGGAACAGGGCCCAATGCGGGCCCCTGAGTGCGGCACCCTCGGCAGATGCAAGACAATCCAACGAGCAAAGGATCCTGCGTGCGGAGCCCTACATAGGTATCAAAGAACAAGGTTCGAGCTCAACCGTGTTCTTCCCCATTTTCGTGTTGTTGTCGATCTCCCTCGCTCTGGTTTCGTTCCGCATGAGCTGCGAACTGGAGTCAAAACGAAAACGGTAAGCGAGATCACCCAACCTCCGTTGTGCTCGAGCCCTGCCAAGGGAAACCCAGCAGACAGACGCGACCAGGATCGGGGCCCTGTGCGCGGGACCCTGTCTATTTACCAACATATCTGGCAGACAAGCCACGAGGGGTGGGACCCTGCTGGTGGGTCCTTGTGCAGCTACCAGATGTTGACCTCCAGCAGACAGGGGGAACGAAATTGAGCCAAACAAACTTCAGAACCACAAATTTTTGGAGGTCCGCGCGGATTTCTTGGATCGGCGCTGGACCCCCTCCTTGGCGCGCGTGGAGCGCGCCTGGGGCGGCGCCCGACGCGCCAGGGAAGTGGCCCAGCGCCGATCCAAGAACTCCGCGCGGAGCTCAGAACATTGATGCTTGTGCAACTGTTGCGCGCTCGATGCGGCCTGGACCCTTTGCCAATGCAGAGAAATACAGCGGGCCAGGGGCAGCTGGGATTATGTCGGGCGTGTCCCCCTACAGGGAGATTTTCGACGAAACATAAAAAGTACCCAAAAAATACTCCCGAAAATGTCAAACAAATACTCAAAAAATAGTCCCCAGACTATTTTGGGACTATGTTTTGATTATTTGTGGTGTATTTCTTATTTGGGACTTTTGCACTTGGGCCGGCGCGCCGCTCCCTGCGCGCAGTCTGGTGTTCCCTCCCCCATCCTTCCTCCTGCTTGCCTGAGCTGTGCACTGGAGCTTGCGTTTTTCCCTCGCGCCCTTCATGGGCCCGCCCTCGTGCGAGCGGGGTGAATGCATGAAATTCTTATGTTTCGTCGAAGCTCCCCCTGTAGGGTCGGGTCGGGCGAAAGGGGGGGATAGCAAGGGGGGCCTTTGAGAATCGGCTCACGTAGCTGATTTTCCCGGCGCCTCCCGGCGCCGGAGGCGGCCATGTATCGAGGAATGGGCCCCTCGGTGAGGCCGAAACCAGCTGCATGCAGCAAATTTCGTAACCCCCCCTTTCCCAAATTCTGTGCTCGATGAATGATAACATATGTGTTTCGTATAACAACACGAACTAGGCGTCTGTGTGAAAAAAAACGCGTTTCGTCGACGATATGTTTGGCGTGGGCGAGTCAGAAGAATTGGCGTGGTCACGTTTTGAAGCAGCTGTCGCTTTCTTTGCCAACTAGCCCCCCGCGCGCCGGAATTACTGGAAGCCGGCGGTAAACCTTCAACCTTGGCTACCGCCGGAACTCCTAGAGCCCTTTTCGTCCAGCCCGGTAGGGGGCCAGGCCCGACCGAAAGCTGGGGCCCTGTGCGCTCCCCGTGTCCAGCGGGCAGGGGCTGCCGCAGGGCCGGAGGCGCGACGGGCGGGGCCCCTTTGCGGCCGCTAGGGTGCTCCCACGGACCCATGGGAACTACGCTTAGGTCGGGCTTGTCCCCCTACAGGGGGAGTTTCGACGAAAAATAAGAAATACACCAAAAATAATCAAAACATAGTCCAACAATCGTCGGGGGACGATTTTTCTAGTATTTTTTTAACCTTTTTGGAATATTCTGGGGGTATTTTTTATTTTTCGTCGAAAATCCCCCTGTAGGGGGACAGGCCCGACTTAAAACTACGCTGCGGGACGTGTGGGCAAGATGCCATACGGCGACTTCGGGCCGCGCTGACCTGCGCGTCGGCTCCTGACACCGCGGGGGGGGTCCTTCCGAGGGCGGGAGGATCGAGGACGAGGATCGAGGAGGGTCGAGGATCGAGGGGGAGGGTCGAGAAAGAAGAGGATCAAGGAAGCGGAGGATCGAGGAGGAGGAGGAGGAGGAGGAGGAGAAGGATCGCGGATATGGCGCAAATCGCTCGAGATCGGCTGGCTCCGGCCCACTGGCGGTGGGCAACCTTGAACACCCGCGCCGGGGCCGCCGCCGCGTCGACACGACGCGAACCTACCGTATGCAACTACAGCAAACATCCAAGGTGAAGCCAGGCAAGATCGCCTCTGTGCAAACACTGCTTTGGGGATTCTCCGCCCCCTGCCTGCCAATAGTGAGAAGATGTGTGAGATGATTGGCATGCTCCGCTCCCCCTGGATGCTCCCCCCAGTCAGAAATCCAGAGGAGGCGGGGGCTGAAATCAGCAACAAGACGTCTGGCCCCAAGGGACTCCCAACATTGTGAGAGACGGCCCTGGGTAGCCCAAAGTGGCCCTTCAAGATGGCGCAAGAGAGCCTAAATTGGACCAAGATGGTCTCTGACATGCCTCCAAGAGCCTCCCGGACGACCCCAAGGGGTCTCCAGGCGGCCACGGAGCCTTCCAAGGATGCCCCCGAGGGACCAGCATACCTAGAACACCCCAGGTTATCAATTACTGATGACCTGTCGCATTCTCGCTTCTGGTGACCTTCCGCTGCCGCATGGCACCCTCAAGGTCGCCCAAGAAGACACCCAGGCTAGGCCCAGAAGAGCATGAGGACGTTCCCGAATGCATCCACGGGCACCCGAAGGGCGCCTCAACAGGGCCAACAGAGAACAGAAGCGATTTGCTCATCGACCAACCCTCAATGCATCGAAAGGCACACGCACGGTGCATGAATTCTCTCGGCGCCGCCAGCCCGGGCGGAAAGCTCGAGGCCACTCATTGTCGCCAGACGCGGCAGCATCTTTGGCCAATCGTTGCAGCGAAAGGTGGAAGCCTTCGACAGACCTGGCGCGCACCACCACGTCGGGCACGCGGTTCAAGACGGCGGGCGTCAGGCACTCATGCTCCGACGGGGGTGCTTCAGTCAAGGTCCCCCCCGTATTTTTCGATCCAGGGCCTCCCAGATCGGACACGGAGGGTCTCAGGGAGGAGGAGGAGGAGGAGGACGAGAAGGAGAAGCTCTTCCTCGCTCCTCCTCATGCGCCACCCCCTGCTCCTGTCGATGCTGCCGCTCCTCCTGCTCCTTCTCCTCCTCCTCGTCCTCCTCTTCCTCGCTCTTTCATCCTTGCTCATTATCGCTTCTCCTGCTCCTCCTCCTCCTCGATCCTCGGCCCCCAAGTGGACACAAGAAGTGCCCCAAAAGGGACAACAAACACTTGACGAATTCCGTAGACTGCTATTCTCCTCTGGGGGTCAGCGGGAACGGCGGACGCCTCTTGAATCATTCACCCTTCGACATCTTTTCCGCTTAGCATCAAGCTTGGGCAGGGTAAGAACCCGATGTGCCGTGACGGGGCGTGCAATCGAGCATGGTGTTTCACGCTCCTGCGATATGCTTGCGACGTGCGCCATCGCTGGAGCACGGGCCGGTCACGCACTTCCATCGACATCCGTGGACCAGCACATCTTCCAAATCATTGCTGGCCCTGTCACCCTCAAAGGGGTGGCACGCGTGTTCGTTCCAGTTTGCGCAATCTGGTATAACAAACAAAAAAACATGAAGCCTTCATAGACAAGCGCATTTCACTACTCGCAACGTAACTGCTTGCAAATGGCCTGGATCCGCCGCAGGGGATTTACGATACATTACGGTTTTTTGTTTCTGACGTTTGCCAGTCAGCACTTTGCGAGTAGTGGAACGCGCTCGGTGACTTCAAGTGAGCCTCGACCTTGTACGCAATCACATTGCTGATCTCCTAATGCATCCCGCATCGAGTTATCGTCCAGCATGCTCGGATTGCCAACCACCTACGGCGAAATATGGAAAATTCTATTGCAACGCGCTGTGATCTGAAAGCTGTAAGTGTCCATCGTTTTGTCGCTACCCCTTTTTGCAAGAAGTGCCATTACTATCCGCATTGCATTCTGAAGAGATCCTGGCACACGCCACAACCCACGCCGAATCATCCATGCTGCAAGTTGCCAGCGAAGACTGGAACACCGCTCACAGGTCGCGGAGAGAGGTGCCGAGCGAGCACCAACAAGTTGAGGCCGGGCATGAAATCTGCCTGTGCTCCTGGTCAACTTCCCTCCCCTTCGCCCTCCTCCTCCTCCTCCTTTTCCTCCTCCTCCTCCTCCTCCTCCTCCTCCTGCTCCTCCTCTTCCTCCCTCTCCTCCTCCCTCTCCTCATCATCCTCCCCTTCCCGTGCCGATACAACCCCTCTCCGCACTCTTCCGGCGAGGGCGAGGGCAAGGGCGCGTCGCCGACGAGGCCGGGCCTCAGTTTTGGCACCTTCTGGCAGCAAAATCTCACAGACCAGTCGGGGCGCGCGCCACTGGGGCGCATGGCACTTTTCTTGGACGGGGACCTGGCACGCGCACAGAGCGAAGCTGCTCAAGAGCGAGTCGGCACCAGGGCGCAAGCATGGGAGGGGGGAGACGAGGAGGGCAGGAGGGGAGGAGGAGGAAGACGAGGAGGGGGAGGGGGAGGAGGAGGAGGGGGAGGAGGAGGAGGAGGACGAGGAGGAGGAAGAGGAGGAGGAGGGGGAGGAGGAGGAGGACGAGGAGGAGGAGGAGAAGGAGGACAGGGTGGGGGGGAGGAGGGGGAGGAAGGGAGGGAAGGGGGAGGAGGGAGAGCATGGGAGGAGGAAGCCCAGGGAAGGGGCTGCGGAGGGCGCCCACAGGGCGGGATGAACTTGTCGGAGTGCCCTGTGCGGGGTGTGGGGAACTCACCCGGACAGGAAAAGGTGGAGCAGGGGAATGGGCAGGATACCTTTGCCGTTCGCGGGGGCTCGCCAGGAGCTCGCGTGCGTGGGAAGTCCCAAACAAAACAAAAACAAACAAACAAACAAACAAACAAACAAACAAACAAACAAACAAACAAACAAACAAAAGGGAATGGGCAGGATACTGGCCCATGGCCTGGAAATCCCAGGATCGCACTCGGCCTCTTGAGCCCTCAGGCAGGCAGTCCCTCGGAACGCCTACCCGCAGGGCGCCGGCGCTGCGCCTGGCTTTGATGCTATCCTGTGCGTGCCTGGCCTTGTGCCCCTGCGCCCCGCCAGCCTCGCTGGGCCACGGGGGAGGCGCCTTCCTGCCATGAATTGAGCAGGGACCGACCGTCCCAGCATTCCTATAGTCCTACCACGAAATGTTCTTAGAACCCAAACATGTTCTAAGAACAAAAACAATGTTCTTAGAACATGAGCCCGACGTGATAGAACAAGGCAGAACCCGCCATACATGTTCTAAGAACATTTCATGGAAACCACAAAAGGTTCTCAGAACACTGTTTCGTAGGAGTATAGGCACGCCAAGACGCTTCGCCACTGCTTGAATGGAGACCCCTGGTGTCCTGCGGCCGGCGCCCGGGCCTTGCCCGGAGAGCCCTCCCCGGGAAACCAGACGACATCGATACCGCCACTCCCCGGACCTCTCCCAGGGCGCGCTCTGACCGGCATGGCAAGGCGACTCCGGGCGCGGCGGCGAGGGCCTCCCAGGAAGCCCAAGACGGCGCAGTAGTAGCTCGTGCTGGGAGGAGGAGGAGGAGGAGGAGGAGGAGGAGGAGGAGGAGGAGGAGGAGGAGGAGGAGGAGAGGAGGAGGAGGAGGAGGAGGAGGAGGAGGAGGAGGAGGAGGAGGAGGAGGAGAACCTCCACCACTGACCTCCACCACCGCTGACCTCCCGCACCGCAGCGTCGGAGGGCCCCCCCCGTCGGCGGCAGGCCCGCGGCGCCTGCGCGCGACCGCCGCCGGCCGCCGCGGCGTGGGGCTGGCGGCGCTGCCGCCGGCTGCCACCGCCGGCTGCGGGCGGAGCGTCGTCGTCGATGACGACCTCGGGGCGGCGGCAGCTCTGGTGAAGGGGCCCCAGGACACACAAATAAATACACACAAATCACCGGACAGCTCGCCCCTTGGCCCCCCGCCAGCCCCACGCCAAGGGGCGAGCATATATACGGGCGCAGCACCTCGCTGGAGGCGTAGCCGTCGGCTGGGCCGACCATGCAGATGATGCATCGCGTGGCGGCTGGATGCCCGCGCCGAGCACAGAGCTCTTCTCGGTTCCTCCCTCCTCTTCCTCCTCCTCCTCCTCTTCCACCTCCTCCTCCTCCTCCTACGACTCCTCCACTTCCACCTCCTCCTCCCTTCTGCCGCCTCCTCATCCCGTCCGCGTCCTCCGCCCTCGAGCTGATCTCCCCCCCCCCGTCGTCCATTTTCAATGAAATCCTCCTCCCGCCGCCTCTTGCCTTGTCCTCCGCCTCCTTCCTCCTCGTCGGCCTCCTCGTCCAGCGCCTTCCTCTTCCCCTTGCCACTCTCCTTGCGAGCACCCTTTCCACGATCTCCGTGCCCTCCTTCCACCCCTCCTCCTCCCTCGTCCTCCTTCCATCGCCTCATCCCCGCCGTCATAATCCTCATCGTCATCATCCTCATCCTCATCCTCATCCTCATCCTCATCCTCATCATCATCATCATCGTCCTCCTCAGCATCAGCACCATGATCATCATGGTCATCATGATCATCATCATCATCATCATCGTCATCATCATCATCATCATCATCATCATCATCATCATCATCATCATCCTGCTCCTCCTCCTCCTCCTCCTGCTCCTGCCCCCTCCTCTTCGTCGTGGGTGCCATCTCTGCTCAAACTGCACAAGCCGCCCCCGTGCGAGAGCCCTTCCGCACTCTCCCGGTAGAAATTATGGTAGAAATGGCACCGGCCGTCGCCGCCACGATGATTGCGCAGCGTTTCCACCCTAGAAAGTGCTCACAGTTCCGCAGTGAAGTCAGCCAGTGACAATTGCTCAGCTGCTGTTTCGGCCAAGCCGCCGATCGTGTCCAGCACAGCTGCTTCGGGAGACTCCCGTTTCAGCAACAGCTCTGCAAGGACCGACTGAAAATGTCGAAGCGCATTGGCTTCGAGCGGTGGCCATTTCGCAGCTTCGTATTCTTTCCGTGCCAACAAAGACCGGCTCTGGTTGATCTTGGCCAACCGGTCGAAATTCAAGCCACGTTCCAAAGCAAGACCAGTCAAGGCAGGCACCCGAGACAAGACGGTAAACGTACCGCCCAGATGCATTTCCGTGTCGCCCAAGTTTGCAGCAACACAAGGAATTGTCATGCCCTGGGACTTGTGCATCGTGGCTTAAAACTGCCACCCGAAATATCCTCACCCGCTGGCTTAAAACTGCCACCGAAATATCCTCACCCGAGATATACTCACCCGCTGGCCTAAAACTGCCACCCGAGATATCCTCACCCGCTGGCTTAAAACTGCCACCGAAATATCCTCACCCGCTGGCTTAAAACTGCCACCGAAATATCCTCACCCGCTGGCTTAAAACTGCCACCCGAGATATCCTCACCCGCTGGCTTAAAACTGCCACGCGAAATATCCTCACCCGCTGGCTTAAAACTGCCACCCGAAATATCCTCACCCGTTGGCTTAAAACTGCCACCAAAATATCCTCACCCGAGATATCCTCACCCGCTGGCTTAAAACTTCCACCGAAATATCCTCACCCGCTGGCTTAAAACTGCCACCCGAGATATCCTCACCCGCTGGCTTAAAACTGCCACCCGAGATATCCTCACCCGCTGGCTTAAACCTGCCACCCGAGATATCCTCACCCGCTGGCATAAAACTGCCACCCGAAATATCCTCATCCGAAATATCTTCACCCGCTGGCTTAAAACTGCCACGCGAGATATCCTCACCCGCTGGCGTAAAACTGCCACGCGAAATATCCTCACCCGCTGGCGTAAAACTGCCACCGAAATATCCTCACCCGAGATATGCTCACCCGCTGGCTTAAAACTGCCACCGAAACATCCTCAACCGCTGGCGCTTAAAACTGCCACCCGAAATATCCTCTCACCCGCTGGCTTAAAACTGCCACGCGAAATATCCTCACCCGCTGGCTTAAAACTGCCACCCTAAATATCCTCAGCCGTTGGCTTAAAACTGCCACCAAAATATCCTCACCCGAGATATCCTCACCCGCTGGCTTAAAACTTCCACCGAAATATCCTCACCCGCTGGCTTAAAACTGCCACCCGAGATATCCTCACCCGCTGGCTTAAAACTGCCACCCGAGATATCCTCACCCGCTGGCTTAAACCTGCCACCCGAGATATCCTCACCCGCTGGCTTAAAACTGCCACCCGAAATATCCTCATCCGAAATATCTTCACCCGCTGGCTTAAAACTGCCACGCGAGATATCCTCACCCGCTGGCGTAAAACTGCCACCCGAAATATCCTCACCCGCTGGCGTAAAACTGCCACCGAAATATCCTCACCCGAGATATCCTCACCCGCTGGCTTAAAACTGCCACCGAAACATCCTCACCCGCTGGCGCTTAAAACTGCCACCGAAATATCCTCACCCGCTGGCTTAAAACTGCCACCGAAATATGCTCACCAGCTGGCTTAAAACTGCCACCCGAAATATCCTCACCCGCTGGCTTAAAACTGCCACCCAAATATTCTCACCCGCTGGCTTAAAACTGCCACCCGAGATATCCTCACCCGCTGGCTTAAAACTGCCACCCGAGATATCCTCACCCGCTGGCTTAAACCTGCCACCCGAGATATCCTCACCCGCTGGCTGAAACTGCCACCCGAAATATCCTCATCCGAAATATCTTCACCCGCTGGCTTAAAACTGCCACGCGAGATATCCTCACCCGCTGGCTTAAACCTGCCACCCGAAATATCCTCACCCGCTGGCGTAAAACTGCCACCGAAATATCCTCACCCGAGATATCCTCACCCGCTGGCTTAAAACTGCCACCGAAACATCCTCACCCGCTGGCGCTTAAAACTGCCACCGAAATATCCTCTCACCCGCTGGCTTAAAACTGCCACCGAAATATGCTCACCAGCTGGCTTAAAACTGCCACCCGAAATATCCTCACTCGCGGAAATAAAACTGCCATCTAACGGCCTGGTGGTTCAGTTCAGTCTGTCAGTGTCTACCTCGCGAGAATCAAATTACGGGCTGCGCCCGTAAATAAAAGGATTCCCACATTTTCCCATATTTTCTGGGCTTTTGTCTTCCCCCCCACTTCCCATACTTTCCCATATTTTCCTGGGAATCGACGATTCATTATGTCTGTATGTTTTTTACCCTCCTGATCTGGGCCGGGCGGCAGGGCAGGCCTTGGGAAACGGAGGCAGCCCTGTGGAAGGCCTGTGGGGTGGCCCGGGTGGGCCCAGGGAAGGCCCAGGATGGCCTCGAGGCGGCCCGGGGAAGGCCCTGCCGCCAGGAGCAGCCCTGCAGGTAGGCATAATTATCGAGGGTCCCAAAACGGCGTGGTCACAGACCGCCAGGTTTGAGCAGGGGCCGGCCGTCCCGGCATTCCTAGAGTCCTGCCACGAAGTGTTCTTAGAACCCAAACATGTTCTAATAACAAAGACAATGTTCGTAGAACATAAACCCGATGTGCTAAAACAAGGCAGCCCCAGCCAGAAATCTTCTAAAAACATGTCGTGGAAACCACAAAAGGTTCTTAGAACAGTGTTTGTTAGGGCTATAGAGCCAGGACGCTTCGCCACTGCTTGAGAGGTGACCTCGGAATCCCGAGAGACCTCACCGGACGAACTTGGGACCCTGGAGGCCCCAGTCGCCCGAGACGTCCCCAGAGCACGACCCGAGTCTCAGAACCGTGCGGTGACGCCGAACCCCCAAAGGCTCACTACACGTTGTGGTCACCACAATCTTTGGAGGGCCCTCGAGCCTGGGTAGGCCTGGGAAGGCTTGGGCCAGCGAGCACAGCCGCCGCAGCACGCGCGCGGCCTCCGCAGTGCGGGCGGGCGGCACCGCTGGGCTCCTGCCACCGCCGGCGCTTGTGCTTTCTGGCCGTCCGCGGCAGAGAGGGAGCCCAGCGGGCAACACCCACAAGAGCGCACGCCCGAGTCCCAGACATGCTCGCGTTGCGAACAAAAACTGCGACGGGACGCTGTTGGCCGTTTCGGCCTCCGGGGGTCCTCGCCGGGCCCCGGGACCGTCAGAAAAGGATTCCAGACGAAGCACCGGCCCTGGGCAGTGGGTGGGGACTTCTGGGGACCCCGCATGCCGAACAACATCCAGACATATCGCACGTCTGGGGTCGCCTCGCCCGTCGGCGAAGCAAGGTGCAAAGTGCGACCCACAGTGCTCGTCGCGAGGTTTTCGAAGCGCCTGGGGGTCTGGCAAGGCGAGCGAGGGGGGAGGGGAAGGGCGATAGGCTCAGGCGGCACCCTGGCGCAGTCCTGCCCCCCAGAGCTCAGGAGCCCCCAGGCCCTTGTGCAAGCGCGTTCGTCGAGAGGTGGCGGGCAGAGGAGGCGGAGGAGGAGGAGGAGGAGCAGGAACATGAGGGGGAGGAGGACGGACGACAAGAAGGGATACTGAGGCGGAGGAAAAGATGAAGGAGTGGGGCTGAGGAGCATGCCGGTGGCCGCGGCATGTTATCAAGGTGACACAACCACATGCGAACCCTGCCCCTACAGGTCAGGTTTCTGATGCACCAGCATGGGTAGATAAGTCGAAGGAAGTTTGCAGCCAAGTGAACGCCTACAGGGGTATCCGACACTCCAGCGTCGATTGAACCCACAGGGAAAGGGTTCGCAAGTGGTTGCAGACAGATGGAATTGCCCGCTCTTGTCTCCCCGCCCAGCTCCCACACGCGAGTTGTCGAGACTGTCCTAGAACTCGCAAGGCCCTGCTGTGGGGCGAGCCAATCGACTCCAGTCTGGTCGAGGAGCCCATAGATGCTCCTCGCTCCTCGACGTAGACGGAGAGCGTGAGACGCTACGGCAAAAAAAGCGTGTATGCGAGAGATAATTCGCGGATAGGGCAACATATTCCATATGCATTCGAGACGCGACCTTTCCGACCGCTGCCAAGGCCATCGGCCCTGGCTGCAGGCAACATTCGTTAGACTCGGATTCGCTGACATTTCAAAGTCACGCACCAATATACGGCAGGTCCGTGCCGTGTCGACCCCGGCGTTGGTTCCCGACACCGCGCTGGATCGTTCAACCTTGAACGATCGGCCGCTGCCGCAACGTCCGATCGTTCAACATCGACCGACTCTGGGCCGCCGCCGGCGTTCAACGTTGAACGTCGGCGGCGGGGTCGCCGCCGGTCGACACGACGCGAACCTACCGTACACGCACATCCTGACGGCCAGGTGGCCCAGCCGCGGAGGGGACGCGCCGGCCTCCCCCCTTCGGGGGGCGGCGGCGCGCCGTGGCCCCCGCAGGCACTAACAGATAAAAGAGCACACGGACCCACGCGGCGGGGCCCGGCGTGAGCATTGTGCGCTGCGGCGCCGCCCGAGGCTGAGGCGCGCTTGCGGCCTCTGGGCGTTTTCGTGCCCTCGGCGCACGCTGCAGGCGCCCGTGGGCAGCTCCAGAGTTCGCAAGAAAGGGAGGGGGGTCTCATTTCGGGGGGGGTCTCTTCCGGGCTATCTTGGAGGGCCTGGGGGGGTCGGGGGACGATGTTTTGGAGGGTTCTCCCACGAGGGGGGGGTCTGAAATGGCTCGTCTCGGAGGGTCCAGACCCCCTCCCTTTTATTACGACATCTGGAGTAGCTCCATGTGGACAGCTGAAGGCTGCTTCCACGGAGCCGCACTCCCTTAGGGAAACGAGCTCCATATTCACCGACGCTGCTTCCGACCCTGCGCCGACATCCTGGGATTGACAAGCCGCCCGCAACTGGTAGTGTGTATGTATGTTCCAGTTTCCGATCTCTCTCTCTCTCACACACACGCGCACACAGGCGCACGTTCTGTGGCGTCGCGGCCACGGTCGCAGAAGCGCGGCGGAGTCAGGCGAACGGGAGCGGCGAAAGGCTGGTGCGGATACCGCGGCACAAACACACACACGCGCGCACGCACGCACGCACGCACGCACGCACGCACATCACAACATAAAACAACATATCACAACACAACACAACACACAACAAACCAACACAACACAACACAACACAACAGGCCATAACACAACACAACGCAACGCAACGCAACGCAACACAACACACCCCCCCCATACACACACCCACACACACACACACAAACGCTCACACACATACGCAAACATACACACATAGCCTCAGCCACACACACACACACACGACGCACGGGCCACCCCTGGTAGCGGGGTGGGCGGCCCCTGGCGCAAGCCGGGCGCCGCGGGCGCTGTGTGAGTGCTCATCCCCCAACGCCGCTCCGGACGGCCGTGGCTGCGGGATCGAACCCGACCGCAGGGTCTACAGAGCTGGTCTGTGCGGAGTGGCATCCCACATCCCTGGCCGCCTGGGGGCGTATGGGTGGGGAGCTCCTAATTAGGGGATCGTCCGTCTCCTGTTGGTCCTCTCCCCTCCTTTCCTGCTCCTCTTGCTTCTCCTACTCCTTGCCTCCTCCCTTCCTGCTCCTGCTCCTCCTTCCCTCTCGGCCCGTGGGGGGTTACTCTGCCGTGCAGTGACATGTCATGTAGGCTGTGGGTTCGCTGCGCCGGCGCCCTCGGCCTGTGCCTGGCGTAGCCCCCGCGCTTGCGTGGTGGTGTTGCTGCCCTCGGGGCTTCGGCGCCCCCTCGCCGAGGCTTTCGGGTGCATGGTCGCTGCGTCACTCACCGCCCATGGGCCTTCCCCCTCGTGCGGCGTACGGGCCTTGGCGGGTGCGAGGCGCCGCTGTTCCTGCCCGACCTCCTGGGGGACCGGGGGCGCCGGCCCGTGTGGCCCGACACCCCGCGCTGGACGGCATTCGCTGTCTGGTCCTTCGGGGGTGAGGCCGGGATGTCCCATGGGGCGCGGCCGCTCGGGCCCGACCCCCTGCGCTGGTTGGCGCTTGGCGGGTGGATGCTGCATCGAGGCTACAGAAGGGCCGTTGACCTAAGGAACCCTAAATAAGGAACAAGGCCCCTTTTTGCCACAAGTTCTACTTCTGTTTCCCATGGAAGACCTCAGGAAAGCCTGAGGCAAACTTTGAAACAATCAAGGAACACCGAGCCCCTCCCCAACGAAAAGGGTTCCTTCTTCAGGGCCCAGACTGTAAGTGGCTATTGCCTGGCTCATCCCGCCTTGATTGGGGGTGATGCGTCGTCGCAGGGTGTGGGACTCGGCCTGGCACGCATCCGAACTGCTTCGCGATCGGCCTTCGGTACACTGCTGGCTTCTTGCCGGCTTCGGCACGGTGCGCGTCAGGGGGCACTACGCACGCGCACACTCACACGCACAAACACACACACACACACACCCACACACACACACACACACACACGCACACACGCACACACGCGCGCACGGACACACACACACACACACTCTCCACTGCTTGCAACGGGTCTACTGTCTCAGGACGCAGGCTGTGGCCGGTGCAAGATCGGGGCGATCCGCCAGGAACGCCAACTAAGCCACTCAGCGAATGAAGATTCAAGTCAGGGCGACAGAATTGTAGAACGCCCACATACACACTTGTATCCGTAGAGCAGCCACTACCTCAGCACACGCGCAGCTGCGCATGCTAGACCCCAAGCATGTGGTGAGGAACACACGCGCACGCAGACTCTCAAAAGCACACGCTCTTCCTCGGCAGCACGCGTGCGTGCAGCACCACGGCGGTCACGATAGGTGGAGAACACACAAACAAACTTGTTTTCTCTGATACTGCGGGCAGCCGCGCTGGTGGGCGACGCTCGAACTCGTATGATGTTCCGTGCGAAGTGGCCCCAATCACGCACCTGTAGCTTCGCGGCTGTCTGGTCCAACGCAGCTCTAAGAAAACAGCACGCGCTAGAGGCTGATTGCCACCGCACGTGTGCCGAGGAGAGGTCAGACCGAGGTGCGGAAACGCATGCCAAACGCCGTGCCGCGCCACCCTTTACCTTTTACCCTTTTCTTTCTGACTCTCTCTCTCTCTCTCCCTCCCTCCCTCCCTCCCTCCCTCCCTTCCACACACACACACACACACACACGCACGCACGCACGCACGCACTGTGGCACGCACGCACGCACGCACGCACGCACGCCTGCACGCACGCACACACACACACACACACACACACACACTAAAACACACACACACACACACACACACTCATTAAAACACGAACACTTTTTAAGCCAGCGGCACAGATGGTCCTCGGGCGCAAGAAGAAGACGGAAATGCGAATTGCGATCAACCGAAGTCGAAAGCGCAGTAAAGGGAACGTCAATCACTGACGTGCAGGGATGGGGCGTGGGTGGGACGGACTGTGACACAATTACAAACACGCACGCGCTTTTTGAGCGTTCGCGGGCTGGAGCCACTCCAGCCAGACACTGTCCGCTGACGCGCGCGCGCCCACTGCGCAAAAAGGATGCCGCCGGGCCCCCACGGGGGCGGTGGCGGGGCGAGGGGAACAGCGGCCGCGGCGGGGGGCCAGCGGCAAGGCGGGGGAGAGCAGCAGCAGCCCGGGTTGGCGAGGCAGCAGGCGAGGCGGCAGGCGAGGCGGCCGCCAAACGGGCGGCGGAGCCAGCCGGCGGCGGGCGGCTGCCAAACGGGCTGCAGCGAAGCGGGAGCGGCGCACACACAGAAGTACGCACACATACATACATACATACATACGTACGTACGTACGTACATACAGACAGACAGACAGACAGACAGACAGACAGACAGACCGACAGACAGACAGACAGACAGACAGACAGACAGACAGACAGACAAGCAGACAGACAGACACACAGACAGACAGACGGACAGACAGACAGACAGACAGACACCTATACATATACATATGCATATACACATACACCTACGCATGCATATAAACGTACATACCATTTACATTTACATTTACAAATACATATGAAAATACAAATATAGACACGCGCACACACACAACTACATACACATACGCACACACACACACTTTCGGGCGGTCGTTGCCTCGCGCGTGGCGACTTCTTAAGTCGCCGCGCGCCTACCGGACTTGCTTCGCCCTACACGCGAAGCGAGTCGGGCACGGCGGCCGAAACCTGGGCCGGCGCACGCGCGCGCCGGCTCCGAGGGGGGCGGCACACTGCAGCTCGGGCGTGGGCGGCCGGGAGAGCACGCACGCACGCGCGCCTCCCAGCACGCACGCACGGCGCCGAGAAGGAACAAAACAAAAAAAGACAGGCGGCTGGCGGTGCGCGCTTCAAGGGGGCGGGCGAGGGGCGCTGCCTCCCGACGAGGCAGGGGGGGGGCCTGCCCTCCTTCGACCGCGCACGGCTCGCAGCATGATCTCCCTGCCGCTCCTCCTCGTGCTGCACCTCCTGCTCGACCCCTTGCTGGCCCTTCTCCTTCTCCCTCCTCTCTGGAAGCCCACGCGCACCGCGCCTCCCTCTGAGTGCCGGGGGGGTGGAGCGGGGGGGCCTCTCAGAGCCCCCCCCCCCGCCTGGCCTCCCAGAGCGCTACAGGGAAGAACTCCAGACCTGCAGACCTGCCTGGGCTGCCCACGTCCTCGACGGGGAGGCAGATGCCGAGGGCCTGGTGCTGCGTTTGAGCCCTGCTGGGAGGTCAGGGTCGGACCCCCCCCTGCCCGCTGCACGGCCCTCTAAACCAAGGCTAGCAGGCAGGAAATCCACCCCCCTTTATTATCGCCCCGACAAGCGAGGCCGTTTCGCAAGCGCACCCAAGGTAGGAATCGAGCCGGGCAGGGCTGTTGAGTAAACGCCCAGGGCCGCTCAGTCAACGCAGCTTGTCGGGTCTGGGTGGTTTTCGGGAGCGGCCAACAGGGGGGTGTCCAAGAGGGGGGGGTGCAAATCATGACTGGCGGCATGTGCGCGGCCCAGCGGGGGGGCCAGGGACGTAATGAAATAAGAAGAGGCGCCATGAAATCTGGGGAAATGTCATGGCCCACGCCATGATATTCCCACCCCTAGTCATCACCCCCCTCTTTTCCGCCCCCGAGGTTTTCCTGCCTTGAGAGACACCGCACACCACCCGGGACACTGAGCCCTCCACACGGGGGAACGAGCGGATCCCGGAGAACGCCCCGGCCCCACGGCCGCAGCTCTCTCTCTCTCTCTCTCTCGGGCGCGCCACGGCTTTGCAGTCCGCCTGGGCCCCACAAGATCTGGCAGGAGGGGTGAGCAGGGACCGACCGTCCCGGCATTCCTATGGGCCTACCACGACATGTTCTCAGAACCCTAAAATGTCCTGTGAGCAAAACAATGCTCTTAGAACATAGACCCGATGCCTTAAAGCAAGACAGTCCCAGCCAGAAATGCTCTAAGAACACTCCGTGGAAACCACGACAGGCTCTTAGAACATCGTTTGGTGGGACTATAGGCGAGCCAAGACGCTTCGCCACTGCTTGATGAGGGGGGCCTGAAGCCAAGCCCGCTCAAATCGGTCCCCCCGATCCCTCCCAGGGTCCCTCTGGTGCAGTGGCTCGCCCCGGACCTGTGTTTCATGGTCCCGGGGCCCAGCCCTCCGAGGCCGACAAGGGCAAAAGACTTTCTCGAGCCCAGAACCTCGATAGGGGGCAACATGCGAACCCCACCCCTACACCCCCACGATTTCTGAGAGGGAGGGTGGGGTTCACTTCGCTCGGGTGCACCCGAGCGAAGTGAACCCCACCCTCCCTCTCAGAAATCGTGGGGGTGTAGGGGTAGGGTTCGCATGTGGCCCCCTACTCGAACCTGAAGGGGCCCTGGGACACACAAAATGAATACACACGAATAAAAAGATTGCCCTATATTTTCCTGGGGGTGGAGGATTCATTGTGCTTGTGTGCTTTTTCACCTCCTGAGAACCTCCCCCCCCCTGCCTGATCGCCCGAGCTAATACCGGGCCGCCTCAGACCCCCCGCCGGCTCCAACGCTCCGGCTCTGGTTGAGCCGCGTCCCCGTTTAGAGGGCCCCGAGCAGAGGCCGGCGGGGTGTCCCTGGCCATCGCTCGGACGTCCATTCCCTGTGTTTGTTTGTTCGGTTTCGTGCGTGGTTTTTTCGCCAAATGATCAAGGATGCTCCTCGATGGTCCTCGCCGAAAAAAAATCACACGTCCGAGCGATGCCAAGTGCCAAGTGTCCTGGGAATGGACGATTAATTGTGTTTGTGTTTTTTCCCCTCCTGAGAACCTCCCCCCTCTGCCCGATCGCCCGAGCCACTGCCGGGGCGCCTCAGACCCCCAGCCGGCTCCAACGCTCCGGCCCTGGTTGATCCGTGTCCCCGTTCAGGGAGCCCCGAGCAGAGGCCAGCGCTTACTGGGCCCTGGAAACGACAAGGCTGTTTTTTAACCGGTTCCGTTTTGCCGTTTTTTTGCCGGTTCCGACGCCGTTTTTTTTACCGGATCCGTCGCCGTTTTTTGATCGGTTCCGGCTCCGGTTCCAATCCTGGAGCCGTTTTTGTTGGCCTTTCCGCTTGCTGTTTTTTTGCCGTTTCCACTCTCAAGGGTAATTTTTCTGGAAACGGTGAAAAAACGGCCCTGCCGTTTCCGGGGCCCACAAAGGGCCAGCAGGGAGTCCGTGTGCGCGGCGCGGAGGCGCTCAGACCCACAGGTCGCTGGGGTCCCGCGGGGCCCACGCGCTCCGCAGGGCGTCGCGGCCGACGGTCTGGAACGCGTTGCCTGCGGATGGTGGGGGGGGGGCGGGATCGCCGCACCCTCGCAAACACCAGGCCTTCGGGCCTCGCAGGCAGGGAGGGAAAGGGGGAGGGAGGGAGGGAGGAGGAGTAGGAGAAGAGAAGAGAAAGGGGGATGGGAGGGAGGAGGGAGAGAGGAGGGAGGGAAGGAGGAGGAAGAGTAGGATGAGGAGGGGGAAGAGGAGAAGGGAGGGGAAGAAGGAGAAGGAAGGGAGGGAGGGAGTGGAGGGAGGGAGAGGAGGGAGGAAGCGGAGGGAGGGAGCGAGGGTGCAAGGGTAGCGGTATCGGTACCTGTTGCGGGCAAAATGTTTTGCCACATCCACTGCGCCTTGGAGTTTCCGGCTCCCTTCCCCAGAAACCGGAGGCGCGGTGGATGTGGACAAAAATTAGCTCCCATAGAGACTGGCTTCTTATCCATACCCACGGCGCTTCGGCCTCTTGGCGCCCTTTTATCCTGAAGAATCCAGGACGCAATGAACAGGGACACACACACACATATGTATGTATGTATGTTTGTTTGTATGTATGTATGTATGTATGTATGTATGTATGTACGTATGCATGCATGCATGCATGCATGCATGCATGCATGCATGTATGTATGTATGTATGTATGTATGTATTTATGTATGTATGCAAACATGTATGTGTGTGTATGTATGTATGTATGTATGCATGCATGCATGTATGTCTGTCTGTCTGTCTGTCTATCTGTCTGTCTGTCTGTCTGTCTGTCTGTATGTATGTACGTATGTATGTATGTATGTATGTGTGTATGAATGAATGTATGTATGTATGTATGTATGTATGTGTGTATGTATGTATGTATGAATGAATGAATGTATGCATGCATGTATGTATGTATGGTTTTATGTATATATATGTATGTGTATGTATGTATGTATGTATGTATGTATCTATGTATGTATGTATGTATGTAAGTAAGTAAGTATGTATGTATGTACTGCAGGTCCGTGCCGTGTCGACCCCAGCGTTGGTTCCCGACACCGCGCTGGCTCGTTCAACCTTGAACGATCGGCCGCTGCCGCAACGTCCGATCGTTCAACATCGACCGATTCTGGGTCGCCGGCGGCGCTCAACCTTGAACGTCGGCGGCGGGGTCGCCGCCGGTCGACACGACGCAAACCTACCGTATGTATGTATGCATGCATGTATGTATGTATGTATGTGTGCATGTATGTATGTATGTATGTATGTATGTATGTATATGCATATATATATATATATATATATATATATATCGTAGCACCCCGCAATTGCGGATAAGAGTGAGGGGGGCGGGCGCGGGGTGGGTCGCGGGGTGGGTCGCGGGTGGATCGCGCGGGTGGGTCGCGGGGTGGGTCGCGGGTGGGTCGCGGGGTGGGTCGCGGGTGGGTCGCGGGTGGGTCGCGGGCGGGTCGCGGAGCGGTGGGGGGGGGAACGACGCCACAAAACAGCAACAAGAATCCTCGCCGTGGATCCCCACTTCAACCACGCACCCATGGGACAATGAATGACTGTTCGGGCCCCCTCACTCGGAAGCCGGGCAAGGGCTGCTAAATCCGTGGCTGCTAAAATCGACCTCCGGGCAGTTGTCTTCGTCTTTCCGGGAAGAAACCCGTTGACTGTTTCGCGTGCCGCGCCTCATTCCGGGAAGTTGTTTTTGCCTTCCGGGAAGGCCGTTTTAGCAGCCACGGGTTTCGCAGCCCTCGCCCAGCTTCCGACTCACTCTGATACACATCTTGCCCGCACCCTTTTCGCTCCTCCTCCCAGCTTTGGGGAGGAGGTCTCCCGGGCCGCCGTGGAGCCACAGCTCCCGGAGCTTCGGCGCGTACGGGAGCGCCCTCCCGAGTGCCTGGGCGCCGGCGTCCCCGATGCCGTTGCCCTCGAGGTCGAGGCGCTGCAGCGCGGAGGCGCCGCCGCTCTGGACCGCGGCGGCGAGGGCGGCGGCGCCGTCGTCCCGGATCCTCAGGGAGGCGCCCAGTGAGGCACGCGTGAATGCAGTCGAGGTTGCTTGGAGAGGACACGGGGAGAACACACAAGACTTACGTTGCTCCCATCGTACTTAAGGGCCACATCCAAGAAATGATTTCGAGCACCCGGAGAAGTGTCGAAGGAGTGTCGAAACAGTGTCGGACGAGTGTCTCCCAGGGTCTGACGCGCGAAAACCCGTGAGTTTCGATACCTTTTCCTGGTACTCGAAATTCTTCCTGGTGAGCAAGGCTGAAGTAGGTTGGAACATCATAACCCAAGACCCTTCCGAGGGCCACACTGCCACAGGAATGCAGGAGGCATGGGTCGCGCAGCACAGGACACGAGGGTACCCTTGATTTGGCAGGGTCGACCTACTCGTCAGTCTCGACTGTAGGCACAACTTCCAGGACTCCCCATCGATCTCAATATTTTATGGATGGCCGTCTTCCCCTGCTTGTCACACACGTGTTCCTATATATATATATATATAGAGAGAGAGAGAGAGAGAGTTTCCTGGAACTCGATGTTTGTGGTGTCTGTGCCAAACATCGTTCCCTCCCAAATCCTGTTGCCCTCCAGGCTGAGCTCCTGGAGGAGCAGCAAAGGGGTGCACAGGCACAACCTCTCGGACCTCCGCACGGATCTCTCTCTTGCATCGGCGCTGCACCCCGCCGCCATAGGGGGCCCAGCGCAGACCCAAGAACTCCGTGCCGAGCTCCGAACGCCTGCGCCCGTGCCGGCTTCGCTTCCCAGACGTCCTCCGATCCGAATGTTTCAAGCTGCGCTCATGTCGGGCGTGTCCCCCTACAGGGGGATTTTCGACGGAAAATTGAAAAATACACCGAAAATATGTCAAAAATAAAGATACCCCCAAAAGGTCAAAAATACCCCCGAAGTAGTCCCCAGACTATTTTGGGACTACCTTTTGATTATTGTTAGGGGATTTTTGCATTTGTCGTCGAAAATCCCCCGGTAGGGGGACAGGCCCGACTTACAGCTGCGCCCGCCGAGGCCACCGCTCGCTTCCCCCGGGGAGGGCTGCTCCTGCCGGGTCAACTTCTCATGGCAAAACAAGGCTAGGATCGGGATAAATCGCTCCAGAGCCTTCCGAAGCGCTCTCAGAGCGTTCCGGAACGCTCTGGGGCGGCCGCGGCGCCCAGTACATCCTCCAAGCCCGCCGATTCTCAGAGATTTCGAGTTATCCCGATCCGATTTTGTCCCGATCTTCGCGTCGTTTTAGATGGCCCTGGGACCCGCAAGAGCGGGCCCGGGCGGCCGGCCACGTGCACGCCTGCCTGACTCCGACCGGCAGGCCACACACGCAGCGCTTCGCGGGGCCCGAGCGCGGGCCGCTCTGCGGGCCATGCCGTTCCGCGCGGCTCCTCGTGGAGCCTGCGGGCCACGGAGGCACTGCGGGCGGGAGCGGCGCGGCAAGCGGGCCACGGCGGGACGACCAGGGGGAGGAGGGGGGGGAGGAGGAGGAGGAGGGAGAGGAGGAGGGGGAGGAGGAGGGGGAGGAGGAGGGGAGGAGGAGGGGGAGGAGGAGGGGGAGACCAGGGGGAGGAGGGGGATGAGGAGGCGGGCGTGGAGAGAAGCAGGGCCGTCGGGAGCCGCGGCGGGAGACCCCGGGGCCTCCTGCCCCTCTCAGCGCCGTGCTCGCTGG
>CAUYUJ010008358.1:284858-320441 GCA_963575745.1 Prorocentrum cordatum
CATAAAAAGAAGGCGAACCCTCCCAGCTGGCTGCGGCGGAGGCTCGCGGGGCAGCAGACAGACCCTGCTGCCAGGAGCTCCTCCCTGGCGGCGCAGCCGCCCGCGCTCCTGCCCGAGGAGGCGCCGCGGACGCGGCGGGGAGCAGCTGCAACACGCCGCCCCGCGAGGCGCCCCGAGGGCGGGCGCGGCAGGAGCCGCGGAGGAGGACGCCTCGAGGAGGACGACTCGCCGCAGCCGCGCGACGGGCGCCGGCCGCGAGCGCCGCGGGCGCTCCCCCGGGCCCCCCCCCGACGAGTGCCCGGCCGCAGCTGCCGTGGGCCCCCGCCGGCGCGGCCGCCCGCTTTCAGGAGGGGAAAAAAAACACACAGACAAAGTCAATCGTCGACTCCCAGGAGAAGATGGGAAAGTATGGGAGTTGGGCGGGAAGACAATCGAAACCCAGAAGATATGGAAGCATATGGCGAATCATTTTATCGGTGTGTATATATTTGTGTGTCCTTGGGCCCCTTGACGCTTCCCCTTCGAGGGAGGGCCGGGAGCGCGGCCCCGGGGCTCAGCCGGCAATGGGCGCCTGCCGCGCTCCCGCGCGCGGCCCGAGGCACAGCGACTGCAGGGGGCGGACCCCCGCGGTCGCGACCGCGGCGCCGCCGGGCGGCGGCCCGGAGGGCAGGGGGCCGAGCCCCGCGAGCTGCACCGTGGACGGCTCCTCTCCTGGGCAGGCGGCGGCGGAGAGCGGCGACGGAGGAGAGCGCGGAGGGCGCGGGGGAGCACGGCGCGCCGACCGAGGCGGCCAGGCCCACGGCCAAGGCTCCGCGCGCTCCCAGCCGGGGCGCGGAGGCAGCGGCAGCGGCTGCTAAGCCTCCGGCGGCTCCAGCATGCAGCGGAGGCCGCGGCAGCGGCCAGCGCTCCGACGGCGCGGAGCGCTCCAGCGCAGCCGACCCTCCCGCAAGCCGGCGAGGAGGAGGACGCCTCAGCGGAGGGTCTCTACGAGATCCTCCGGTGTGCGGGATGGGGCTCCTCCACGGCAGAACGCCTGGGAGGCGAGACCTTTCTGGCCCTCCGGGGGAAGGACAAGGCGGGCCACGCCTGAGCGGCAGGCGAGAGCGCCAGCGCGCCTCCAGGAAGGGCCCACTGCCTGGCGAGCTCGGGGGACAGCTCAGCGAGAGCGGCGACCTCCAGGCGTCGCACGACGCCCTGGACGCTTGGGCCCGCTCCCGGCTCGGCCGGCGGCCGACCCCGGCGCGCCTGGCGACGGGCGAGAGCGCGCGCAGGCGGCGAGCGCCCCCGAGGAGGGGGCGGCCTGCGGCGCCGACGAGACGGGGCCGCGGCCTGGCGCGGCCGGGGCGAGCGCCCTCGGGGCGGCCCGCGACACCGCTCTGGCGGCGGACGCCTCATGGGGCGGACGACGCTGGCTGGGCGCCGGGGGCCGAGGCTACGCGCCGCGGCCGGCAGCGCTTGGCCTTGGCGGCATGCAGCTGGCGCCGCGGGCGGCCCCCGGCAGCGGCCAGCGCTGACGGCGGCGCGGGGCCGGGCGCCGGACGCCCAGGTACGGCGGCTGCAGCGGGCGCTGGCGGCGCCGCAGCGAGCGCCTCCTCGGGTGCGCCGCCGCGCCACCCGCGAGCGCTCCCCGCGGGGGGGGGGGGCGGCCCGGGCCGCGGCGCCGGCGGAAGCGGCGGTGGAGCTGCGAGCGCTGGCCTCGGAGCGGCGCGCGCAGGGCCCCTGGACGGCTGAGCGCGGGCCCCCGCCCACGCGCGCTGGGCGTGCCCACGCGGAGCAAGCTGGGCGAGGTCCAGCAGCGGCTCGCGGCCGAGCTCTCGGACCTCGACGGCGCGGCGCTGCGCCGCGTCGTGGCCCGGGCGGCCGCGTGCGCCGCGCCGGGCAGGCCTGCGGGCTCGCCGGCGCCGCCGGTGCGGCTCCGCCGCTCCGCGGGCTGCGCCATGCGCTGCTGCCGCGGCGGGGCGCTTTGCGCGGCCGCCCCCCCCCGCCGGCGCTGGGTGAGGCCCGGGCGCGTGCCTATAGCGCGTGCGCCCCCCCACCCCCCCTCTCATGTGGAAGAGTAGAAGAGACGATACAAAAGAAACAACAATGTGATAGTGCTGCAATTTTTCCTCGCCCCGTGTACTGAATCTACCGGCCTAAACCAGTGAACAACACCTGAGCCTTGAGCCCTCCCTCCCCCCTCGCCGCCCCCCCTCCTGCGCCGCCTCCGTCTGGCGTCCGTCGCCCGTCGCTCGTCCGTCGTGCCGTCCGCCGCGGGGCTCCGCCCTCGCGGGCTAGGAATGGGAGGTGTGTCGCTCCGAGGTGCGGCGTGCCAGAACGGGCGGCGCGACACGCCGAGCCAGACTTCCCGACCGTATAAGCTGACGAGTGCTGATACATCGGGCACCGAGCTCTATTCAAGGGGCCCCAGGACACACAAAAATCAATACACACAAATAAAAAATAGTCCCCACAGTTTCCCATACGTTCTGGGTTTTTTGTCTTCCCCCCACTTCCCATATTTTCGCATATTTTCTGGGGGATCGACGATGATTTGTGTCTGTGTGTTTTCCCCCTCTTGATCTATACACCAACGCTTTTTCCGGCCCTGCATTGACATTTGCATTGGGGAGCAGGTTCTGGTGTATACGGGACCCTGGTGTATATATACTTCGTTGTTTCCCCGGGACATCGGGGAAACAAGCATATACACCACACCATCCCGACGTCGTCCCCGACCCTCAAAAAAGTCCTGGGGTTGAAAAACAGCCCGCCACTGGTAATGTATATGTTCCAGTTTCCGAATCAAGTTATCGAGGTCGGACTCCTGCAGCTGCTCGAGCCTCCCCGAGCCCAGCGCCAGGGCGATGGCCTCGGCACCCTCGTCGCCCAGCCTCGCGCTGCATCTTCGCGGGACCTTGTCTGTCCCGTCGCGCCCCATCCGCATCGAGTCCGCGTCGAATCCATGTCGAATCCGCGTCGAATCCACTCGAATCCATGTCGAATCCGCGTCGAATCCACACCAGATCCGCGTCGAGATCGCATCGAGCCCGCGTCGGGCACGAGAGAAGACACCAGTTTAGGGGACAGACTAGGCCCCCCCAAAGATACAACGTAACAGCCTGTGAAGACGAAGCCAGGACCAGGACAACATCGGTGGACCAGGACAAGTCGAGGATCTCTGAGATCTGACCCTCCCTCCTCTCCTATCATCGTTCCTCCTCCTCCTCCTCCTCCTTCTCCTCCTCCTCCTCCTCCTCCTCCTGGTGCCCCTCATCCTCCTCCTCCTCCTCCGCTTGCCCCTGGCACGTGCTTGTCGCGGCTGGCACATTCGCCATGCGTTTGGCATGTCCTCTCGTCGATTGCATGCGATCGCTTGCCTGCTGCATTCTGCTGAGGCGCCGTGTCCCGTGCTGGCGCATGGCCGTTCCAGAGCGCTCTGGAACGCTCTGGGAGCGCTCCGGAAAGCTTCAGAACGACTTCTCCGGGTCATACCCTGAGATCCGACGTCGCGAAAAAAAATGCCATCGCGCAGAAGCGACCCGAGCCCTATAGACCTTTTTTTTGTGGCACTGTTCGAGCTGGATCGACCTGCGAGGGTCCTGGGGCCAGAAACTGGGCGGAAACGCCCAGCGCGAACAGACATCCGACGCCCGGACCTCAGGGCTGGGAAGGCTCCGGGACGCGCACAGACCCCCCACCAGCAGGCAGTCCCATGCAGCTGGCCTCCACGGGCTCCCAGATTGGCCCCGTTGCAGCTGGCCTCAACGGGCCCTTCGAGCAGTCCGGGGTGGTCTCACCACCGCAACCCAGGGGCGCGAAGCGCCCCAGGCGCGCCGCCCAGGGCGGCGTCAGGGTCGTCCGACCGCCCTGGACCATGCTCGCGGGGCCCGTTGACGCCAGCTGGGACCAGCCGGGGCTGCCCGGCGGGGGGGCCGTCCGCGCACACCCCGAAGCTAAGTCTATACCACTCGGGGCCCAGCCCCGCGCGAGGAGGAGGAGGAGGAGGAGGAGGAGGAGGAGGAGGAGGAGGAGGAGCAGGAGGAGGAGGAGCGGCCTGTTGCCGCAGATGGCGAGGGAGGCGAGGTGCGCGGCGCACCCAGACTCGGCCACCCGGGCCAGGGCCTCGGCCGCAGCCTGCCCGCGGGCGCCGTCCCAGCCCAGGCTCTGGTACTCCAGGGCCTGGGTGCTCTGCAGCCGATGATGGAAGGCCTCCCGGTACAGCGCCTCCACGAGGCCCCTGCTAGAGGAAAGGGAACTATATGCACACGCACCGATTCTGGCCAGGCCCGACCCTGAGCCCCGGATCGGTGCATGCGCCCTCTCACCTTAGCCAGGAAGGTATACGCACCGATCCTGGGTCAAGGATGGGCGTTGTCAGGATCGGTGCAGGTGCATACTGCAGGTCCGTGCCGTGTCGACCCTGGCGTTGGTTCCTGACACCGCGCTGGATCGTTCAACCTTGAACGATCGGCCGTCTCCGCAACGTCCGATCGTTCAACATCGACCGATTCTGGGTCGCCCGCGGCGTTCAACGTTGAACGCCGCTGGCGGGGTCGCCGCCGGTCGACACGACGCAAACCTACCGTATACGCACCGATCCTGGGTCAAGGATGGGCGTTGTCAGGATCGGTGCAGGTGCATAGTTCTCCTCGCCCGACCTGTCCCTCTCCTCGGAGCAGGGCGAACTCACTGAGGATCTGGGCGTTGCAGGTTGTCTTGCATCGGGCCCCTGGACCGTCACGGGTCGATCCGGCTCGGAACATGGCGCAGAGAGATGGGGTGCGGGGCTCTGGTCGTGCTGTTCTGCGACGTTGCAGTTTTTTCGCAACGACGGATCTCAGGGTTGCGGCAACGTCAGATCAAAATCAGTACCTGGACTCCTCCTGGGGCCCAGGCGCACCACTTTTCCGAGCTGCGTCCAGCATAGGCGGCGAAGGCCCCCCCCCGAAGGCCTGCTACCGCTGTCTCGCTTCGCCCTCCTCTGATCTCCGGGCTCGAGAACGACAGCTTCTCCAGCCGCGCCCGGAAGGCGTCTGGGAGCTCCAGGGCCTGCCACTTCTTCGGGCAGCGATTCTGCCACTCGGAGCCCCTGTGGGAGACGTTCCCGCCGCCCTCGTGCTCCGAGCGCCGGAACGCGCGCTCCGCATGGCCGTCGTTCTCGGAAAGGACCCTGCCCAGATCCAGCACCCGCGACGGAGCCTTCACCATCATCGCCAGCCCCGCCTCGCACGCGCACCAGCCGCGCTCCAGGTACTCCCTGCTGCTGACCTCAGAATCGTCGAATATGTAGTCAGCGTGCGACATGGAGAGCATGAGCACGAGTGTAGACTGGTGGGAGAAGAAGTGCCCGATGAACTTTAGGGCGTCCCCGAACAGCCTCGTCTCCTCGGGCTCGAGGCGGGTCATCCCTGCGAGCCGGATCCTCCTCTCCTCGTCGCTCTCTCCTAGCCTCGGCTCGGCGTGATGGGGGGACCGGGTCTGGTTTCGGCAGTCCTTCACATAGATGGCGTCCCCGGGAGGCTCGTCGTTCCCCTGCGGCATGACCTTGCACTCTTTGCCCGTCCCGTCGACCTTCCAGTTGTCTGCTAGCATACAGACATCAGACTGCCCGAGCTTCCTCCAGACCTCTGCCAAGTTCTCCTTCACCTCCTCGTGGGTCGCCAGCCGCCAGTCCGCTGGAAGCTGCGCGCCGCCCTCTTTCTGGAGCGCTGCCATCAGGCTGCTCTTCTTCTCGAATGTGAGCTTCGCCTGGTAGATGGCCTGGTGCAGGGAGCAATAGTCGTAGAGCACCCCCCAGCCGGGGCCGCACCACGGCTCCATCTTGGGGTCGCCCTCGCGCAGCAGGTGCTTCAGGGCATCCTTCAGCACGTGGAGGTTTATGCCCCTCGGATCTGGGTGCTCGGGGTGCAGCCAGCAGTGCGAGACGCACGCGATCCGGAGGATGGACGGGTGCGTGGCGCTCTTCACCTCGCTCCGAGACCGGAACGCCTCGTCGGGCAGCGTCTGCCGCGGGCCCAGCCGCATGGACCTGGGAGGGAGGCAAAAGGTACCGATACTGGGACTCTCCAGATCCCTCCGGGGGCACATTCTGACCAGACTCTCGAGGGAAATCCAGCCGTGGCGGCGAGGGCTCTCCAGGACGAGCAGCGGTATCGGTACAGTCCCTAGAGGGACAGAAGAGCAGACTACAAAAGCATGAGCCCCTCCGCTGGCAGAGAAACCCCGAAACATCAGGTCACCAAGGACCCCCCTCCGGGGAGGCACCCAATTTGAACTGCCTGCGGGCCTATCCAGGAAGCCGTGGTAACACCCCAGCCCGGAAGCCTAGTCTTCCTGGAACGGACGGACGCCGGTCAAACTGCAGAAGATTCGACGGTGCCCTTCCCCAGGCTGCACGGGAGCATGCGAAAGAAGGCGAAGAGCCCTAGCGGTACCCTCTCCCAACCGAGCAGGCTCTGTGACGCCTCGCTCCGACGCGAGGTCTCCCTTGACGAACCAACAACACACACCCATATCCATAGGGGGGTCGGAGAGGGCTATGGGCGCGTGTTGTCGGATGGGGGTCCCCGCTCGAACGGGAGCGTTCCCCAGGGTCCGACAACCCGCACCCATACCCATAGCCAGTCCTCCTCCCAACGACCCCCCTATGGGTATGGGTGTGCATTGTTCGTTCGTCATCCCTCCTCCGAGACCTCTGCGCCCACGCGTCCGACTTCTTCACGCGCGTGCTGCCGCCCTGCTCCGCCAGCCACCCCGCGTCCAGGAGCAGCACGGCCTTGCTCGCCAGCGGCGGCTCGAGCTCCGCCCCGCCCAGCAGCCCCCAGTTCGCCAGGGCGGCGTCTGGGACGTTCCTGCCGCGCTCGTCGCTCTCCAGATCCGGCAGGTGCGGCCTCCCGGGGTGGACGAGAGGGGGGTCGGGGTCCTCCTCCTCCTCCTCCTCCTCCTCCTCCTCCTCCTCCTCCTTCTCCTCCTCCTCCTCCTACTCCTCCCCCTCCTCCTGCTCCTCCTCCTCCTCCTCCTCCTCCTTCTCCTCCTCCTCCTCCTCCGCCTCCTCCTCCTCCTCCTCGTCAAGCTAGGTGCGCTCGCGCCAAATCTGACGTCCTGCCCGGCCCTCCCGTGCCTTTGCCATTGCGTAGAGCCCTCTCTCTGTTCGCAACGTCAGGTGCTGTCGAGTGCGAGGGCACGCGATGCGCACCATCGCACAGCATTGCGCAGTCTAGCGCTGCGTGTCATAACGTTTCATATCACAGCGTTGCATATCACAGCATTGCAGAGCAAGGTATGTAATCTCAAGATAGCAGCACATAGCAAATCATCGAATGCCACACCGTGGCTGCATGAGCGGTGCAGCTGGAAAGCCATGCTGGAGGATCGAGAATTTGGAGACGCGACTGGTGCTGAAGCGAAAACACCATTCGGGAGGACCGAGAAAGCGGGAATGAGACCAACGCTGCAGCGGGAGCATCATTCGGAGGGACTGAAAACGTTGAAATGAGACGAGCGCTGCAGCGTGAACACGATTTTGAAGGATCAGAAGCGCGGAAATGAGACCAGAACAGGAGCGAGAACACCACTTTCAAGGAGCCAAGCACGATCGGATTGTGAAAACCGATGGTGAAGACAAACTTTCAAAATCCTGCATGTGAGAAAGCTATGCGGAGAGGGCGGAGCATCTTCCAGAAATAATCAAGGGAAAGACCTGAGATCCAGGCGTTGCAGATTGTCCGCGCTGGACGTTTTCGCAGAGTTTCAGGCATCGTGACTACCACATATCGACCCTGCTCGAAAAACGCAGGAGAAAGATGAAGTCTTAAACTCTGTTCGTGATGTTTCGCGATGCTGTTCCCAACCTAAATGTCGTGAGGTCCGCGTTTTGAAAAGACAGCGCCCCGCATCTCCTCATCCTCCTCCTCCTCGTCCTCCTCCTCCTCCTGCTCATCTCCTCTCCTTTCCTCTCCTCTCCTCCCCTGTCCTCTCCTCTCTTCTCCTCTCCTTGCTTCTCATCTCCTCTCCTCCGTCCTCATTCTCCTGCTCTCCTCTCCTCCTGCCTCTCCCTCCTCTGCCCTCTGCACCCAATACAGCGCTTCGTGGCCCCATAGGGAGCTGCACCGAAGGCCCCAGTGGCGGTGTTCGCATGCGTCTCCTCTTCCCAGTAGAGCGCTTCGTGGCCCCATAGAGAGCTCCACCGAAGGCCTGAGTGGCGGCGTTCGCATGCGTCTCCCCCACCTAATACGATGCTTCGTGCCCCCATGGGGGGCCCCACCGAAGGCCCCAGTGGCGGTGTTCGCATGCGTCTCCCCTATCCAAGACAGCGGTTCGTGGCCCTATAGGGAGCTCCACCGAAGGCCTGAGTGTCGGTGTTCGCATGCGACCCCCCCACCCAGCACATCGCTTCGTTACCCCATAGGAAGCTCCTCCGAAGGCTCCAGTGGCAGTGTTCGCATGCGTCTACCCCACCCAATACAACGTTTCGTGGCCCCACAGGGAACTCTACTGAAGGCCCCAATGGCGGTGTTCGCATGCGTCTCCCCCGCCCGGTACAACGTTTCGTGGCCCCATAGGGAGCTCCACCGAAGGCCCCATTGTCGGTGTTCGCATGCGTTTCTCCGGCTCAGTACAACGATTCGTAACCCCGTATTGGGAGCTCCACCGAAGGCCCCAATGCGTCTCCCCCACCTAGTACAACGTTTCGTGGCCCTATAGGGAGCTGCACCGAAGGCCCCAGTGGCGGTGTTCGCATGCGTCTCCTCTTCCCAGTACAGCGCTTCGTGGCCCCATAGAGAGCTCCACCGACGGCCTGAGTGTCGGTGTTCGCATGCGTCTCCCCCATCCAGTACAACGTTTTGTGGCCCCATGGGGAGCTCCACCGAAGGCCTGAGTGTCGGTGTTCGCATGCGACTCCCCCGCCTAGCAGAAAGGAGCTCCACCGAAGGCCCCAGTAGCGGGCCCGCCCAATTGCGGCGCACTCTTCACACGCTTCGCGGCTCAATAGTGGGTTCCACCTAAAGCACCAGTGGCAGCGCCCACATGGCGGCCCCGCCCCATATGGGCACACCCTTCGCATGCTTCATGGCCCCATGAAGGGATCCCCCGAAAGCGATCCCCGCAACGACGGCATTCACAGCTGCATATGGCTGAGTCCTTCACGAATTGCTTCAGGGGGTCCGTCCGTGAGTGCACCATCGCCGATGCTGAATACAAAAACCCAGGAGCTGCATCACCCGAAGGGGGAGGGGGGTAGCGAAGGGGGCGTTGGTCCTCCCGGCGCCCCAGGGCGACGGAGGCGGCCATGCGTGGCGGAACCGTGCCCGGCGCCGGTGCCGAAAGGAGCTGTACGTGCGGCCAGCTCCGGAGACCAAAAGGCGGGGGAGCGGTGCGGCCTCCCACAGTGCGGCGCGCTACGGCTATGCCGGCGAGGCTGGTCCGCGAGCCTGCCCGCGCTGTCCCACAGGGGGCGTGCGCCTCAGCGCGGCCGGCGCCCACGCCTCGACAATGGGCTGCCCCGGGCCCAGAACACACTGACCGCGCTGGCCACACTGCCCGGCCGGGCTCTGGGATCCGCCCCCCCCCCCGCCCCGCCCCCACCTGCCCACCTCTGCCGCCAAGCCCCTTCCCTCGGCTTGCTCGCAGGAGTTTACCGGCCTGGAACATGTCCCTATCCCTACGCCGGGCACCTCCTCATCACGAGATGCCAATCTTAGGGATTGCCTTATTGTTGGAGGGCGAACCCCTGAGATTGTCATCGCCTCTTGGCGTGTCAAGCTTAGGGATAGGGATGCGTTCGAGGCTGGTAAGGAGTGGCCTTGGGCAGGAGCGGCCTCCGGCTCGCGGCCACTCCGGGGGCCGCGGGGGCAACCACTCCGAGAGCGCGCGGGCCAGCGCGGGGGGGGGGGGGGGGGGCCCCTGTGGGCCCACGCCTCGGATGTCACTCCGTCGAAGGGTCACCCTGACTCGGGGATGGACTGACCCCCCTTTAGTCAAACGTGGCTTAGCGAAAACGACCTGAGGCCCAAACCTGGCGGGCGCAAGCCTGGAAAATAGTGGCCACGGCGCCCTCTCGAGAACCGAAAACGGACAATTCACTAATCGACGTGTCACTGTTGGGGGTTCTGTCCGCCCCCGACTGACGCGTACAGTCGGGGCGTTGACCTAAGGAACGGAAAATAAGGAACGAGGGCCCTTAGTCCCATACATTGAACTCCGACCTTCCAGGGAAAACCTCAGGCAAACCCAAGGAGCACTGTAAAGCAACTAAGGAATACGGGGCCCCTCCCCAACAAAAAAGGTTCCTTCTTCAGGGCCCCGACTGTAGCCGACCCCTCTCGTGCACCCCGAGCCTCGGACTTGCCGGCGCCTCCCGCTCCGCTGCGACGTCCACGCCCGCCTCCGCGGCCTGCGCCCCGATGTGTGCGGCCTGCTCCACGTGCACGTGCTGCGCCATCGCCTGCGTGAGGTGCCTCGCGCCCTTTGCTGTCGCCTCCGAGGTCTGCCTCGCGCTGGCTGCCAGCGCCTCCAGGCCCGTCTCGGCGCTCTGCGCTATGGTGTCCAGCTGCGCGCTTGTCTGCTCCGGAATGCCCACGGATCGCGTCCTGCGGCCCCGGCTCGAGGAGCAGCCCATGGCTCGGGAGCGGCCAGGAGGGGGGTGTCCAAGAGGGGGGGGTGCAGGTCATGACCGGCGGCATGTGCGCGGCCCAGCGGGGGGGCCGGGGGCGTAATGAAACAAGAAGAGGCGCCGTGAAATCTGGGGGAATATCATGGCCCCCGCCATGAGATCCACCCCCCCCTGGTCATCACCCCCCTCTTTGCCGCCCCCGGATGGCAGGAGGCGAGGGCTGCCGAGGGAGCACCGGGAGAGAAGCCCCGGGCTGTGCCTGGCTGTGCCTGGCTGCCACGGGCCAGCGGGCGCACGCACGCAGGGAGGCCAGGGAACAGGCGAGCTGGCGAGCGACCAGACGACGATGCAAGCGCAGGAACGGCGGCGAGGGCGCGAGTTACGATGGAGGGGAAGGCGCGAACAAACCCTCGGGCGTGGCTGCAGCCTTCGAGCGAGCAGCAGCTCGGTGGACACCCACACACACACACACGCACACACAAACACACACACACACACATCTACACACATATGTATATATAATAATAATAATAACAATAATAATAACAATAATAATAATAGTAATAATAATAGTAATAATAATAATAATACTACTAATAATAATAATAAAAATAATAAAAACAAATATAATATAATAATAATAGTAATAATACTAATAATACACACACGGTCGCACGCACGCACGCACGCACGCACGCACGCACGCACACACACAGTCACACACACAGACACACACACACACATGAAACACACTTAGCAACGCAGACACAAGGAAAGTGAGGCCAATTCGCTTCCCATGCCCGCGGTATTGCAGCCCTGTCTGTAGCTCGTGGCAGTAACAGCGCAAGCTGAGACTATCCAAGCGGCGCGGCTGCCTCACGAATCGTAGCTGCATCGGTTCTCTGATCTGGCCCCTAATCCCCCACGAAAGAGCATGCACAGCAATAGACATGGACCACCATGACAACGCGTCCTCGCCGTGTGGTTGGGCTTCGATGCTTCGGCATTGAAGCGCTAGAGGTTGTCTTGGCAAAGTATTTCCTGCTCCCAGCTGGGAGCACCGCATGAATTCGACAGTATTTCTACACGAACAACACGTACCTGCAGGTTTTCACAAAGTATGCCTTTCGGACTCGGGCCATTTCTAGATGGCAGCGGCAATGACCGCACGGACAGCAGCCGGCCCTGGGCTGGACTCTACCTCTCTTCTTCCTGGCCCGACGGAAGTCCAGGGCGGCGTGGCTTTCTCCAGGGACCGTCCTGGCTCCGCCGGCGGGGCGCACACACCGCCTTTCACGAGGTGCCCTGGGAAGGCCGGCCGGCGTCCGCGGGATTCACCTTCCCCAGCCGGCCGGCTTGGGCAAGACTTGAGACAAGGCGTGATCTTCCTCAATTTCGCGTTCTTCATCTGGGGCGCCATCCGGCGCTCCTCTCGGACATTGACCGTTCGGCGTCCGTTGGTTGGAGTATTCTGCCCGGCTGAACGGGGCATGGCTTCCGGGGAGGCGTGTTCTTCCAATTCTACGTCCTCTTCTCTTCGCTCCTCGACGCCGTCTGCGTGCAGTCGGCGTTACTCTCGGACAGTGGCCGTTCGGCGCCGGTCGAACGGGACAGGACTTCGTGGCGTGGTGTTCAACATTACGCCCTTGTCTCCGCGATCCTCGTCGCCTTCTGCGTGCAGTTGGCGTTGCTCAAAGAAATTTCGGCGACCTTCCAGTCGCTCGCACTTGCACGCTCAGCCTCCGGCCACCTGTGCCGGTAGAGTCGGACAGGGCGGAGTTCTATCGAGCTCGTCAGCCCTTTTTTTGTTGTTGTTTGGGGTGTAAGACCGTGCTTCGCACCGACATCTTGCCTCATCTACACACCTATCAGCAATAGACATGATCGACAACGACAAGCGCAGTGCCCTCCCCCTGAAGCAAGCGCGAGCGGACCTCATCGTCGTCCAGGATAATAACCTCACACGGAGGATGCAGGGAAGAGGAGGCAAGAATGCCCCCGATCAGTCGTCTCTAGAATCAGCTCAGACAATCTGATCTTCAGGGCGTGGGACATGTCTTCGCTTGACCACGCACAAAGCACATAACAATGGTGCACGTAGCAATGGCGGGCGCTCGCGCGGGTCGATATGAGGGCAACGCTTCGCATTGAACGCAATGCTCCCTCTATATTTCTCGCCAAATGTGCGGCATTTGATAAACACTCGAAAGGGTATCCGCCATATTTTGCGATGCCCACAAGGGATGCCGTGCGCAAAACCCCTCCCGCACATGGCGGATTCCGGTCGCGACGACGCCGGATGGCTGGCTTCCGACGCCGCATGGGATCGCTCAACCCTGAGCGATCGCGGCTTTCCGACGGCGCAGATCGCTCGATGTCGGCCGACTTTGGGCCACTGGGACCCGGGGGGCCCCGTCAGGGCCCCCTTGTGTCAGGGGGACGTAAGACCTGGGTATAGGGGACTCGGAAATCCCCGACGAGGTCGTCAAAAAAATGACGAGGCCGAGCCTGCATTTTGACGAGGCCTCCCGCTGCAGACATCCCACGAAACTCCTCCTCGTCAAAATCCGAGGCGCGGTCGTCAAAAAACGATGGCGAACCCGAGTCCTGGCAAACCCGGGTCTTACGCTCCCCCGATTGTGGGCCCCTTTCCTGCAGCCCTCGGTCCCCTCTCGCATTTCTGCTGTTTCTTGTGTTTCCGGCTGCGGGGCCCTACACGCTCCGCCGTCCTGCTGCATCGTCCGAGCCGGATCGGACTGCGAGGGGTCCTGGGGACCGAACGTCGGCGAGGAAGCCCTGGGAGACAAAACAAAATGCACCTCTAGGATCTCGGGGCAGCGCCGCGAGCACACGCTGCCGTGATTCCCCGATTCGCGCCAGCACTTCCAGGGCAGCGTTTCATACACAGGCTCTTGCGAAATATAGGGTTTTAACACGTGGTTAATTCATGAATGCATGCACGCATGAACTCATCGTTGTTTTTTGTACCAAATCCCTGCATCTTCAATACGTGATCCGCACGCGGAGCAGGTCTTAAAAACGGCACTGCACGTGCTCGTTTTCCAGCATCTGGGTTGGCATGCCGCCCCGGCCGGCCCGTGTCCGCCCCGTCGCCGCCCCGTCGCCGCCCCGCCGCCGCCCGCCGCCCGCCGCCCGTCTGGGCCCGTGTGCTGGTACTCCAGATTTCGTAATAAAAGGGAGGGGGTCTGGACCCTCCAAGACGAGCCATTTCAGACCTCCCCCGTGGGAGAACCCTCCAAAACATCGTCCCCAGACCCCCCGAGGCCCTCCAAGATAGCCTGGAAGAGACCCCCCCCCGAAATGAGACCCCCCTCCCTTTATTACGAAATCTGGAGTACGGCCGGCCTGGGGCCGCCCGTCGGCGCCACAGTTTGGTTGCAGTTTTGATGGCGCGAGCCGCGCAACTAATCCTTTCGCAAAAGGTGTTGGAATCTGCCTCCCCCCCTCGGGCTTCACACCTGGTATGTTGGTCTTGTTTTCCGTGCCCGCTTCTGTACACCCGCCAATCCCAAAAATGAGCTCATGCTAGCACAGGCAGTCCCTTATCGGCACCCCGTTTTTTTCTTTTTTCTCAAAATACTATGCGCGCTCACCTGTTGATCGGAATTCCTAACTTTGAAACTCAAGAGCCCTTGGCAAAACAAACAAACAACGGTACAAAGTACACACGCGTGCGTCGTCGCGCGCGCATGGCGAAATCCTTCAAAAACCTCAGGTGTCGTAGCGATTTCCAAAACAACACATGTTTCGCAACCCAAATCTTCAATGAGTTAGCCAGGCAGAGGACGCAACCATATGCAGTTGTGAAAACCGTTGTTGTCTGCACCGCATTCGGATGATTTTGTCTGAAGGGCTACGAAACGTGTGAGAGGTGTGCCACACTGGGCGGGCTTGGGCGCAAGCGAACGCAACCACTGGGGCCGTCGGTGGAGCTCCCTATGGGGCCACGAGACGTGTGAGAGGTGTTCCCAAATGGGTGCGGTGGGTGGGCGCATGCGAACACAGCCACGAAACCATCGGTGAAGCTTCCGATGGGGCTACGAAGCGTGTGAGGGGTGTGCCAAAATGGGTGCGGTGGGCGCATGCGAACGCTGGCACTCGGGCCTTCGGTGGAGCTCCCTATAGGGCCACGAAGCGTGTGAGAGGTGTGCCAAAATGGGCGCGGTGGGGTGGGCGCATGCAAACGCAGCCACGGGGGCCGTCGGTGGAGCTCCCTACGGGGACACGGAGCGTGTGAGGGGTGTGCCAAAATTGGTGCTGTGGGCGCATGCGAACGCAGCCATGTGGGCCGTCGGTGGAGCTCCCTATGGGGCCACATTCGAAGGAAATTCTGAATTCCCCCCCGCCCCCGACATCGGTGTTGCTCTCAATGTAGGCAGTGCTTTTGGGGGCTCTAATACTTATGTTCTCTCACGCCCCCTCCTTCGTCACGCCAATCGGGGGGTCGGGGGGGGGGCATCTTGGGCCGCAGGATTCGAACAGAATGTCCACGTACGGTCCCCCATACCCCCTTCCCTGGACATGGGCGAGGGCGGGGACGGCGGGTTTGCGGCGAGGTCTCATCTGAGTCTGCGGTGGGGCGTCACTCCGGGGGCCCCCAGCAGCCTTCAAAAGTGGCGGCAGTCTGCCAGATCGCAGCCCCCCACCGAATCTGCGTCTGCAGTGCGACGCCACTCCTTTGTATCCCCTCGCAACACCCGAAAGACGACGGTTTCGCAGATCGCAGCCCCCTCCCCATGGGATGGCGAGGTCTAGCCTGAATCTACGGCGGGCCATCGCTCCGCTGGACCCCAAGCAGCCCTCGAAAGTGGCGACGGCTTCGCAGATCGCAGCCCCCCCAGGGACGGCGAGGTTTCATCTGAATCTTGGGCGGGCCGCAACTCCACTGGACCCTTCAGCAGCCCTTGAAAAGTGGCGGTGGTTTCGCAGATCGCAGGCCCCCTCAAGAGTGGCAAGGTCCCCAACCTGAATCTGCGGCGGGGCGTCAGTCCGCGGGACCCCCAACGGCCCTCGAGCGTGGCTGCCGTGTCGCAGTTCGCGGCCCCCGCCCACATCCACCTCCTCCTCGTCCTCCTCCTCGTCCTCCTCCTCCTCCTCCTCCTCCTCCTCCTGCTCCCGACGTGGATGTCGAGGTCTAGCCTGAATTTGCGGCGGGGCGCCACTCCGCTGGACCCCCCTGCAGCCCTCGAAAGCGGCAAAGGATCCACAGTTCACAGCCCCCCAGGGGAGGCAACATCCAATCCGAGTCTGCAGCGGGGCGCCCCTTCTGCTGGACCCCCAGCAGCCCTCGACCGTGACGGCGGCTTCGCAGTTCGCAGCCCCCTCTGAAATGGCGAGGTCTAATCCGAATTTGCGGCGGGGCGTCACTCTGCTGGACCCCTCCAGCAACCCTCGAACGTGGCGGTAGTCTTGCGGTTCGCAGCCCCCCACGGAAGGGATGGCGAGGTGACGTGGGACGGCGAGAGAAAGTCAGATTGGCAAACGAATGCAAACCAGGTAAAGGACAAGAGGTGGAGGCAAGAGGAGACAGGAGAGGGGTGGGAAGGTGGAGACCGCAGTGCTCTATCCAAAACGAGAACCCAACGCGAGAGGGTGGGGAACAGTTATTCATATCCAACCTTTCTCTGGCATGCAATATGCGCGCATATATGGATTCTTAACGAACCACGAATTCTCAGAAACTAATGCAATTTCAGCATGTCCTACCCCTGGCGCCACGCGGTCCTCTCGCGCGCACGTGTCAAAATCAAACGCCCTTGCGCGCTTGCTCGGGTGGGGCACGATCCCTGCCAAATCACACTACATGGGCCACTCGCGCGCGTCGGCCGCGAGCCCACATCGAAATCCTTCCAAGACCGTCATCAACGACACGTGGACATCATCATCGTCGCCAGCGTTGTCAGCACCTGCGCCGTCACTGGCCTTGCCGTCTTCATCATCGTCGTCACCACCATCGCTACATCAGCATCGTTGCCGCTGTCTCCGACGTTCATCGCGATGCCGCGCCCGCCCGTGCCACCGACCCGGATTTAAGAAACCGCGCTCCACGTCGGCCTTTGACGCGCGCTGGGACGTCGCCGTGGGCGGGCGCCACCGCGGCCGCGCATGGGCGGCGCCAAATCAGCCGGCCGCCCTGCGCGCGAGCTTGCTCGCGCGCCGCGGAGGGATCTGGGATCTCAGGGATCGCCAGGTGAACAAAAAACCAAGGGAACCAAACAATGAACGACCCATGAAAACGCTCGGGGGCGGCAAAGAGGGGGGTGTCCAAGAGCGGGGGGTGCAAATCATGACCGGCGGCATGTGCGCGGCCCATCGGGGGGGGCCAAAGAGGCGCCATGAAATCTGGGGAAATATCAGGGCCCCCGCCATGATATCCACCCCCCCCTAGTCATCACGCCCCTCCCTTCCGCCCCCGAAACGCGGATCGGCGCTGCACGCTGGAGGCGCAACTGGGGAGCTCCGGCGCCGCTCCGAGCGACGTCATGGTTTGCTCCCCTGGTGACCAGGGCCTGGTCTCCTCCTGTCCCCCTGGCCATCTCCGAGACCCCCGACCCTCTCGGGTCCTGAGCAGACCTCGCGGCGAGAAGTCCTCGATATGTTCTCCGCCTCTGGAGGCCCAACACTGGGCCTCGGGGCCGCCCGAAGACTGGCCAGGATGAGAAGCTGGCCCCTGGGAATGACGGTCGAGACTTCTGGAGGCCGGCGAGAGGAGGAGGAGGAGGAGGAGGAGGAGGAGGAGGAGGAGGAGGAGGAGGAGGAGGAGGAGGAGGAGGAGGAGGGAGGAGGGAGGAGGAGGAAGAGGAGGGTGAGGGGGAGGAGGAGGAGGCGGAGGAGGATGAGGAGGGGAGGAGGAGGAGGAGGAGGAGGAGGGGAGGAGGAGGAGGAGGGAGGAGGGGAGAGGAGGAGGCGAGGAAGAGGAAGGAGGCCCCCCCCCCCCCCCCACCGCGGCTCCATGCACGGCGGCACCGCGAGGAGCAGAAGGCACCCGGCACCGCCACCACGGACCAGGGCTCGAGCTAAACGGTGTGTTCCGTTCTCGCTTTGTCTCCGTCATCCCTGGTTCTGCCTTCGCCCCACCCTTGCTGCACAACGAAGCCAGAACGAAAACGGCCCACGAAATTGCTACATTTAAAACACCGTTCCGCTCGAGCCCTGCCAAGGACTGCCTTCAGAGAGAGAGAGGCCAGCGCCACGAGCACGCCCTTGCGGCCTCCGGGGGGGCCCGCGCCCCGAGGCGGCTGCGGTGGCGGCGCGCGCCGGCCGTGCACACGGCGCCTGCCGAGGGCGGCGGGGCGCCCGGCGCAGGTCGCGCGGCGGAGCGGCCCTGCCCTGCCAGAGAGCCCAAGAGGCGCCCTGCCAGACCAGAAGACCGGCCTCGACTGCTTCTATTGAAGGGGCCCTGATACACACACACACACACACACACACACACACACACACACACACACACACACACACACACACACACACACACACACACACACAAATCACAGGGTTCCCCTCATGCTCCGATATGTTCTGGGTTTATGTTTCCCCCCCGCTTCCCAGATTTCCCCACGTTTTCTCTGGGAATCGACGATTCATGGTGTCTGTGTGTTTTTCCCCTCGTGATATATAGGGGGCCAAGTAACAACATAAACCACAAAGAGAGAAGCTCAGCGGTCAGCGCGGATTCCTCGGACCGGCGCAGGGGGCCCCTGGCGGCGGCTCCGGCGTCGCCGGGGAGGGGAGTCCAGCGCCGAGCCAAGAAATCCGCGCGGACCTCAGAGTTTGGTAGCTTGTTACTCGACGCATGTCGGGGTCCTGGCGCTATTTGTTCCAGCCCTGCTGGAAGGTCAGCAGGCAGGGTGGCCCCTCAGAGGCCGAGCAGCGGAGCGACAGGACGGCCCCGCGCAGATCACTGGATGTCATAATTTGCCGGTCGCGATCGGCAGCTACCGATCGGCACTCCAAATCGGTCGCGGCCGATCACGACCGATTTGGATCGCGACCGAATCTGAAGCAAATCGGTCGCGACCGATGCCAGATTTTGAAGCCAAACCCGTCGCGACCCCGATCTCGCCGGTCTCGACCAGCGCAATGTGGACACTCGGGTCGGGCGAAAGGGGGGGATAGCAAAGGGGGGGTTTGAGCATCAGCTCACGTAGCTGATTTTCCCGGCGCCTCCCGGCGCCAGAGGCGGCTATGTATCAAGGAATGGGCCCCTCGGTGAGGCCGAAACCAGCTGCATGCAGCAAATTTCGTACCCCCCCCTTTCCCAATCCCCCCCTTTCGCCCGGCCCGAGACACGCGCGCGGTCGCACGGACACCTCCCCCGCGAGGCCGCGGACACCTCTACACGTCGGCGGCCAGGCAGAGCCCCCGCACCGGCGAGGAAGCGGAGCGGGGCAGGCGTGGAGCGCAGCGTGCCAGCGTGCGGGGAAGGGGGGGGGAGGAGACGACGAAGCGACGGCCGGAAGGGGGGGAGGCAGTGGCACGAGGGGGGGGGGGCCGCGGACGCAGGTCTGCTGCACGGTTCTTCGCGCCCACGAGCGTTGAGTCGGGCCTGTCCCCCTACAGGGGGACTTTCGACGAAAAATCACAAATATCACCAACAAATACCCCAAAAAGGTCAAACAATATTCAAACAAAAAGTCCCCAGACTATTTTTGGACTATTTTTTGACTATGTTTGGGGTACTTGTTATTGTTCGTCGACAATCCCCCCTCTGTAGGGGAGCAGGCCCGACTCCACACGAGCGGCGGGCGGCCCCCGAGGCCGAGCCGCGGAGCGAGCGGGCGGCCCCCGATCTCCCCGCGGCGCCTCGGCCCCGGCGGCGCGGCGCGCCGGCATGGCGCGGGGCGGGCGCGGGGCGCCGGGCGGGCGGCCGCGGCGCGGGGGCGGCGTGCACGGCCCTCCGAGAGCCGGGGCGCCGGGGCTGCGCGAAAAACACACAGTGGGAAAACACACACACACACACACACACACACACACACACACACACACACACACACACATGTGGGGAAAACACACAAAAACACACACACACACCACACACAACACCAACGTGTGTGTGTGTGTTTTGTGTGTGTGTGTGTGTGTGTGTGTGGTGTGTGTGTGTGTGTGTGTGTGTGTTGTGTGTGTGTGTGTGTGTGTGTGTGTGTGTGTGTGTGTGTGTTTTGTGTGTGTGTGTGTTGTGTGTGTTGTGTGTGTGTGTGTGTGTTGTGTGTGTGTGTGTGTGTGTTTTCCCCGCCGGGGCTGCGCAGGCGGGGCCGCAGAGCCAAGCGGGGGGCCCATGGGCGCCTTTCCACACGCCCCCGTCTGCCATGCCCCCGTCCACACTGACGACCTGCCAGACCACCCCAAGCCAACCCGAAGGCCCGAATTTCGGGTCGGGGGGGGGGTATGGGCTCCATGTGTGTTTTTTCGATGTTCCCGGACCCCAGCCCCCCCCACTTGAAATCGAGGGTGAATGTGAGCCTTCGGGTTGGGTTGGGGTGGTTTGGTGGGTGGTGACATACGGCGGCCAGGGCCCCCGAAAATGCGGAGCAGAGCCAAACGTGGAAATCGGCGTTCCCCGTGCCCGCGTTTGCTGTGCCCCCGTCTCCGGCGCCCCGAGGGCATGGCGGTTCCTTCGCGCCGGGCGTTTCGGGCCCCGGGACCCTCGCAGATCGCTCCGGCTCGAAAAGTGCAGCAGAGAGATGAGGTCCGGGGCTTCGATCGTGATTTGTTGTGCGATGCTTCGAATCTCCCGCGCCGTCGGGTCGCCGGGTGGGGCCCGAGGGGCAACTGCGGTCAGGAGCTGTTGCTTCGCGTGTCGCGGCGGCGACCCTGGCAACACGCAGGCGGACAGCGTGTGTCGCTCCGCGCCGCGGGACGGGAGGCCGGGAAGAGCTCGGGACGAGAGCGCTTGGGACCCGGGACGTGGTCGGGGTGTCGCGCCGAGGCGTGGTGGGCCAGAGCTGTTGGCGCGACGCGCTGATCAAAGAATCCTGCCCGTACACTCCGGTGCGCCGAGCAGGGGGGGTTAGCTCATCATGGCCCGAGGCACGCACGCGGACAAGGGGGGCCAGGGAACGCGTTGAGGAAGGAGGAAGAGCAGGAGGAGGAGGAGGGGGAGGAGGAGGAGGAGAAGGAGGAGGAGGAGGAGGAAAAGGAGGAGGAGGAGGAGGAGGAGGAGGAGAAGGAGGAGGAGGGAGGGGGGGGGGGCATGACATCTGGGGCGAGTGTTCGTGGACCCTCCTCGACGCCTCTCGCAGGTCCGAGGCCCCTCTCGCGGGCCAGTGCTGCGCCGCCCTCCTCGCGCACAGCCCCTTGCCCAGGAGCGCGGAGCGCCGCGGGGGGCGTCAGCGCTGGGGGCGCCGAGTTTTGGCGGCGCGCACAAGGGGGTGGATGCAGGCTCTACCCATTTTGGCTCAAGATGCAGGTTTCACGTTTCATGTTCTATCCAGATGCCTGCCCAGCGATAGCTGGCCGTGTAAAGATCTTAGCAGCGGACGCTTAAGCATTGCAAGACACGGGTCCGGCAGGTGGAGTGGAAGAAAATACATCAGGTTGTGAGTATAAGTCCATACTATAACCATCACCTTCAACAAGGGGGGAGGGGGGAGGGCTTCTTAGAAGCAGGCTTCTTCTTAGAAGGCGCCGGCCTTACATCTATAGAGAAGGCCCGCGCCTCCTAAGAAGCAGGGGTGCTTCTGAGAAGCCCTCCCCTCTCGCCCCACCCCCCTCTGCGCGTGGCTGAGAGTTGAGGGGGTGCGGGGATCGGAGATCGATTGTTTCATTTTTGCGCGACAGCGGCGGTTCCCAGTCCCGGCCCCTGCCCGCGCCCAAGGAACGTCACGATTCGTGCTGACCTCCGGGTTGCCTTCAGGTGTTCCTATTGCTATCCCCAGGGTCCGAGTTGCCTTCGGTTGTCCGAGGGTGCGGGAATTGAAAAAACTCTCGGGGGGGTGGGTCCAGCGCCAACGCGATAAATGCGCGCGGGCCTCCCGAAGTCTGTGTGCAAGCACTTGTCTGTCCCTCGAGGGGTGGATGGCCGAGCGCCCGATCCCGAGCGGCTGCCCTCGACGGCGCGTGCAGAGCGACGAGCGACCAGCTGGGCAACTTCAACATGCCGTGCTCCTGGCGGCAGGGGGTACTGCAGGGTGGAATCGTCCGCCCCCCCCCCCCCCATTCAGTCGCCAGAGCCATCATGACTGCGACCCCTTCGCTCGCGACGGGCCGACGCCTGATCAGGCAGCCCTGCAAGCCCCACCACGCCCGAGAGATCCTGGCCGTCTGGCTTTCGGGTCACACGTCGGGCCTCGGGCCGCCGTTGGTGGACGAGCCGGGCACGCACGGAACGCTCTCGGCGAGGCGCAGCTGCTGGAAAGCGCCCGGAGGCTGGGAAACTGCCCAGAGCCGACGAAGGAACCCACAAAACCTCGAACCTCGAGTCCCCTGCAGGTTATGAGCCCCCATTTTTTCGGCACGCCCAAGAAGAAATTCTGTGGACGAGCGTCGGGAGCCGTTGCCCAGACGCCGGGCAGCCGAGCGAGCAAACTGATGGTTCGAGCGCTGCGCTCATGATTCCAGCGACCGATCTTTCCGAATGCACCCAGCGACGATGACGGCAATAGCGATACAAGACACGATAGTACGGCGTACGGCCCGAAAGGGAAGGACAGCCAATCAAACAGGTCGTGAGAGCGCGGGGGGAGAGAAAGGGAGAGGGAGAGAGAGAGAGAGAGAATCACTGCTTGCGTGAATGATATCAGGAGTCCACTATCCACCAGAAGGCGTCCAGCAGCTGTGGCCACCATCGAGGCTATGAGCGTCACGTGGGCCTCACTGGCCCCTGATCTGGCTCCAGCCCGAGGCAGCAGCGGTGCAGCACGCGCAGATGGAGAGCAGGCACAACCATGAGTAATGCGGGATGACGATTAATAAAAAATGGGAGAGAACGATTAAAACATAGTTTTCTGCTATTTCTGCACAATTTTCTGACTGGAGGAAAACGATTAAACCAAAAGTTGTCCAGCCCGCGGCCGGTTTTTTCTAATCGTCATCCAGGGCGCCGCCGCGTGAACACGACCCCCGGTCATTTATTAATCGCCATCCTCCATTAGGGGAGAGAGAGAGAGAGAGGGAGAGAGAAAGAGAGAGAGAGGGAGAGAGAGAAAGAGGGATAGAGAGAGAGAGAGGGAGAGAGAGACGGAGAGCGGAGGAGGAGGAGGAGGAGGAGGAGGAGGAGGAGGAGGAGGAGGAGAGGAGGAGGAGGAGGAGGAGGGGCTCCTCGTCGGCACCCTGGCCCGGCAGGCTCTGCCCCGACGCCCCGGGCCCGGGCCCGAGAGCGCCCCCCGAGGCGCGGCGCTGTGGCTGGTCGGCGGCCGCCCGGCGGCCGGACGGCCGCCCGCTGCGCGCGCCGCGCGGCGCCCTCCGGGGAGCCCTGCAGACGGAGGGGCGGGGCCGAGTGCCAGGCCATCGCCGGCCGCCTCAAGCGAGAGGGCCACATCACTATCGCGGTCGGACCTTCCGTCCCTGGCCACAGAGTGACTACCTACCAGACCACCCCAACCCAACCCGAAGACCCGAATTTCGGGTTGGGGGGGTGTACGGGCTCCATATGTATTTTTTCGATGTTCCCCGACCCCCCCCTCACACTGGAAATCGAGGGGAAATCTGAGCCTTCGGGTTGGGTTGGGGTGGTTTGGTGGGTGGTGACAGAGGGGAGAGCGAGGTGCCCCGGCGCTGCGGCGGCGCGGGCGCGGCGGGCGGGGCCGTCGCGCCCGCGGTGCAGCTCTGCGCGGCCGAGGCGGGGCGCCCCTCCCCCGCCCTCCGCTGGGTGCCAGCGGACCCCTCGCGGGAGGCTGCCCTGGAGAAAGGCCTCGGCATGACGGCCCCCGGCGCAGGGGAGGCGGACGTGCTTCGTAGCGTTCGGCCTCCCGAGGGGGTCCTTCCCGGGGCCGGGGACAAGAACAGGAACAACTCCAATGCAGAACCCGTCCCGGGAAGGTGGTCGAGAGGTCAGGGGCTGGTCCCCTCCGGCCTGCGGGCCGCAGCCCCTGCCTGACCCAGACCGAGGGGAAAACAAAACTGCGACGGCCGCTCCCGGCTGACTTCGCGCTGCCGGGGCGGCGGGCGCGTGCAAGATCACGCCGTAGTGTCAGGAGGAGGAGGAGGAGGAGGAGAAGGAAGAGGAGGAGGAGGAGGAGGAGGAAGAGGAGGAGGAGGAGGAGGAGGAAGAGGAGGAGGAAGAGGAGGAGAGGAGGAGGAGGAGAGGAGAGGAGGAGAGGAGGAGGGAGGAGGAGGAGAGGAGGAGGAGGAGGAGGAGGAGGAGGAGGAGGAGGAGGAGGAGGAGGAGAGGAGGAGGAGGAGAAGGAGGAGGAGGAGGAGGAGGAGGAGGAGGAGGCCCGTGCCTCGAACAAAACGAAGCGATGGACTGACTGAGGAGCTGCTGGGTCGACTTGTGCGCAGCCCTCGGCGCGCGAGGCGAGAGGGTCGCTGACTCCGCGGTGGAGGCCCTCCACGCGCAGACCGTGTGTGCGGTGGGCACTGCTGACTTCGTGGGGCGGGCGGCTGCGAGGGTAAGCTCGGCCTGTGCAGGGGCCGCTCGACGAGCGCGGCAAGCTGGCGAGGAGGACCCCGCCATTCACGCTGACCCGCCACGTCTACCAGACTCGCGGCACCTTCGGGGTGCCGTGTGTGCGCTGCGGCAGCTCATCACTGGCCGTGCAAGTGCTCCACACCGCGTCTGTTGCCTGAAGCCGCCTGCGCTTCCCTCATCCACCAATTCTCTGCGGTCGGGCTCTGCGGCCACCCTCTTCTCTTCCTGCTGCCCTAGCGCCCCGCTGGCCATCGCTCGGACGTCCATTCCCTGTGTGTTTTGTTGGTTTCGTGCGTGGTTTTTTCGCCAAATAATCAAGGATGCTCCTCGATGGTCCTCGCCGAAGGAAAAATGCATACGTCCGAGCGATGCCAAGCCCGCGTGTTCCGCCAGTGCCGACCCCCGTGCCTGCGTCCGCAGGCGCTGCCGATTGAGACCCGCGCTGCCGAGGCCAGAGACCTCCCGGACCGCAGGCCGCGCGGGCCCTCGGAGCTGGGGCGGGGCAGCCGAGGGCGGCCGCAGCAGCTCGGACCACAGGCTCCAGTCCCCTTGCCCAGCGTCGGCGGCGGTGGAGGCGGGGCCGCGGGCGGCGCAAACCTTCGCGCCCAATGGGGGGGGGCCTTCGAAGCCCCACCCCCTGGCCTTTGAAAGGGGGGGATCCAGCCCCCCCTCCCCCGCGCCCTGCCTGCCTTCCAGCGTGCTCAGAAGACGCTCTACGAACAGATCCATACTAGATGCAGAAGGACTCAGCGAAAATGAACCGCAAGGACGAAGAGAGTATAAGAGTGTAAGGCGTGTAGAATGGCCTAATTACAAGCAGACGTGGCCCGAGAAAACGAGACAAATGCACGAACATGCCCAGAATCAAAGGATAGACGGATCCCTTGCTTCAACGGCTCATGGTGAAAACTGGATTTATCGTAACACTTCTATCCCCAAACCCGTAAAGAACATGCTCATGCCCTGTAGGAAGCCATGACCTTCTCTGGTGGGTTTAAAATGATGGCTGGTAACTCCATCCTCTTGCCCAGCGTGCCGATCTGCTGATACGTGCAAAAAGAATGCAGAGTCTGTTCAACGCTATCTACTTCGTGTACGTTGACTGTTGCATACATGTCTACCTGTGTGGGCTGCCCGATGATATCGAAGGGCTTGCTGCTAAAAAAACGTGGTGCTCGACAGATATCGTCCCAGGCATGGAGGGCATGAACAAAGGACACGAAACAAACTACGGCCATACACAATATCTTGCATGCCATCGGGCTCTCAACCCGCGGGTTTCGCCTCGGTGGCTAGCAAGTTTCCTATGCTGCCCCTGGTCTCGACACGCTGGGCTTTGCAAGAGGCCCCCTCCTCCACACCCCAAAACCACTTTCTCGTGGCACGCTTCAGGGTTGCGCACGAACAGCCCCTGCAGGCAGCCTCAGCCGCCCCCAACAGGTCCACACAGTACGGCGGTCCCAGCTCTCACCCTCGAGGTTCGGATCGCACTGGGGCGTAGATGTGGCGATGGATGGGCTGTCTGTACGCAACCATTGGCGTTGCCAGCTTCCCCATGGCTGTGCTGCAGCGCACACATGCCTGTTCGCAGTGGTTACCTGTGGCGGCAGACGAGTTGAGGCATGATCTCGGCGCGAGCAGGGACGCCGCCCAGGAGCCCATGCACAGAGCTGGCCCAGCCCTGAGGGGGGGGAGGAGAAGCAGGGCGAGAGGATGTGCACAGACTTTTCTTCCCGAGTCAGAAGCGCAGGCAGTGAAGCTGGAAGCTACGTTCACGGTCGAGCGCTCCGCTCCGGTTGACTGCCTAAGACGTCCAGGCAACTTGGACGGAGGAGGGAGACTGGAGTGGAAGCGGAAGTGGGGGAGTGGCAGGGGGGACGCAGAGGACGTGGAGCAGCAGGGCGACGGGGGGAGGATCACGTGATGCGAAATCGGGAGGCGGAACGCGGAGCAGGAGCGAGGAGGGAGGAGCTGGAAGGCTGGGAGGAGGGAGGGCAGGGGGGAGGAGGGGGGGCAGCAGGGGGGGGGGGGGAGCGCGGGGAGCGGGAGGCAGGGACATGAAGAGCGAGAAGAGGCAGGGGGGCGGGGCACGCAGGAGCGGGTGGGGGGCGTTCGCGCGGGCCCCCCCTGCGCCAGCTGCCCCCGGAGAGCGCGCCCGAGGGCCCTGCGGCCCCGGTGGCCCCGCCCCGCCCCCGGGCCCTCAGGGGCGCTCAGACGAAGTCGGCGGGCGGCTCCCCGTCCGCCTCGTCCTCTTCTCCGCGCCGGGGCTTTATCCATGCGTGCGAGGCAGCGTTGGGGTTTTAAGTCGGGCCTGTCCCCCTACAGGGGGATTTTCGACGAAAAATAAAAGATGCCTTCAAATAATCAAAAAATACCCCCAAAATAGTCTGGGGACTGTTATTGGACTGTTTTTGTTGACCTTTCTGTGGTATTTTTGTAGTGTTTTTTTCATTTTCCGTCGAAAATCCCCCTGTATGGGGGGCACGCCCGACATAACGTTAGGGGAGGGGGGGGGGGCAGCTTCAGGGCCGGAGCGTCGACCTGGCGTCGGCCACACGTCGCCGAGAGATCGGCCACACGCCCCCGATGGCGAACGCGCTCGTTCCCGAGCTGGCTGGGCCATGGGGGCCCTGTCGGCGATGAGTGGGCGTTGGGGGGGTCGATGCAGACCCTGACCACCTACCAAACCACCCCAACCCAACCCGAAGACCCGAATTTGACCCATTTCGGGTTGGGGGGGGGTACGGGCTCCACGTGTTTTTTCGATGTTCCCCGACCCCCCCCCACTGGAAATGGAGGGCAAATCGTGGCCTTCGGGTTGGGTTGGGGTGGTTTGGTGGGCGGTGAGACTCCCCTGGAGCCTCTCCTCCCCGAGCGTCGCCCCCGAACGCAGGCCCGCGCGGTGAGCCCTGAGGCGGAAAGAAGGCGTTCGCCTCTCGGAGTGTGGGGGCGGTCTCTGCTTCCACCGCCTTCCGCCGACCTTGCCCTCTCTAGCGCGGCCAGTGTGCGCGAGGGCGAAGCCGTTCAACGCCGGCGGCGGTCGGGGGGGAGGGCGGGGAATACGGTTGTGGGCCCCGTCCAGGGGCCCTAGATCTGTCCCAAATATGCGCGTTCCACCAAAGCACCGACCAGCACATCCAGAGGATGCTGAAAGGCGGCCGAAATTCTTAGCCAGCGCGCACACCCACCGACCTGGAGACACTCCCTCAAGGGTCCCACGGAGCGCTGAGTGTGGATACCTCCTTCCCGCCCGCTGAGGGTGGGGAGGGGTCCACATCCGGTGCTCCGTTCGGGGGGATGGAAGGGTAGGACAGCAAAGGGTGGGGTAGAGAATCGGCTCCCGCAGCTGTTTTGCCAGCGCCTCCTGGCGCCGGGAGGCGCCTGTGCATCGAGGAATGGGCCCGGCGGCGGGGCCGAAACCACCTGCATGCGACAGATTTCGCACCCCACCCCTTCCCAACTTTCCCGAACTCTGCCCTCTCGTCCGCCCCGAGCCGTCAGACACTCGGGGAGGCGCGCCTCCTCCTCCAAAGAGGAGGAGGAGGAGAAGGAGGAGGAGGGGGAGGAGGAGGAGGAGGAGGAGGAGGAGGAGGAGGAGGAGGAGGAGGAGCAGGAGCAGGAGCAGGATGATGATGATGATGATGATGATGATGATGATGATGATGATGATGATGATGATGATGATGATGATGATGATGATGATGATGATGATGATGATGATGATGATGATGATGATGATGATGATGATGATGATGATGATGATGATGATGATGATGATGATGGATGATGATGATGATGATGAGATGATGATGACGACGAGGAGGAGGAGGAGGAGGAGGAGGAGGGTCGGGTCCTCGCAGCTCGCGGCGACGTGCTCCCGGCTGCCCGAGCCTGCTCGCTGGCGCTGCGGCTGGCACCTGGGCGCGACGCAGCCCTCGGCGTGGCAGACCGGCGGGCGCAGCGCCGCCGAGAGCGCCCGGCGCAGCGGGGAGGGCCCGCGGCAGGGCGCCGCACGCCTCGCGGCCTCGCCCGCGGCCCTGGCGGCCGAGCCGGCCAGGGCCGCCGCCGCGGCCCTCGGGCTGGCGATGGCGGGGCCGCAGGACCGCAGCCGCCTGCGGAGGGGCGACTCCTGCCTCTGCGGCTCGGCGGCCGCGGCCGGCGCCTCCTCGGAGGCCTTCCGGCGGGCCGCCTCGGCGCGGCCCTGCGAGACCGTGGCCGCGTCCGCGCCGGCCAGCTCCGCCCTGCGGCAGGCCTCCTCGATCACGGCGGCCGCGGCCCCGCTTCTGGTGGCCTCGCGGAGCTCGGCGCAGGCGCGCGCTGCCAGGGCGCTCAGGTCGGAGCGCGCGTGGGAGACGAGCTCCGCGTCGACGCCCATCGCCTCCGCCCTGCGGCACGCGTCCAGGAGGACCTGGGGGTCGCTGCTCCAAGACGCGTGGGACAGCTGCAGCTCCGCCTCCCTGCGGAGCGCGCGCGCCTCCGCGCGCCCCCTCGCCACCGTGGCCGTGGCCACGCCTGCGGCCTCGGCCTTGGCGCAGGCGGCGTCAATGCCGACGGCATCTCCGGTCCTCCTCGCCTCCAGGAGTTCCAGCTCCGCAGACGCGCGCATCTGCCTCACGGCCACGCGGCCCCTCTCCACCAGCGTGGCATCCACGCCCGCACGCTCCGCACGGCGGCACGCCTCCTCCAGCCTCACGGCGCTGGGGCCTCCCATCGCCCGCTTCACCTCCGCAGCAGCCCTCTCCAGCAGCCTCCGCGCATCGTTGCGCGCGGCCTCAACGACGACGTCAGGCACGCCCATGGCGGCCGCAGCGGCGCAGGCCTCGTCTATGAGGGCGGCGTTCCCTCCCCGCACCGCGTCCGCCAGGCTGTCCTCTGCCACCTGCAGCAGCCTCCTTGCCTCCGCGGCGCACTTCAGCAGCACAGCCTCCTCCACGCCCGCAACCTCTGCGCGCTGGACCGCGCGCTCTATCTGCAGGGGCAGGCCGGCGCGGATCGCCTCCCGGAGCTCGTTGTTGGCCTCCGCGAGAATGCGGCAGGCGGCGGACCTGCAGTGCAGCACCGTCGCGCTGCTCACGCCCCTCGCCTCGGCTCTGCAGCAGTGCTCCTCGATGAGCGGGGCACTCCCGCTCTTCAGGGCGTCGAGCAGCTCTTCCCTTGCGCTGCTTGCCTGAGTGCTTGCCTCTTCTGCTGTGGGCTCCTCCCCTGCCGCGTCAAGGACCTCTCCTGAGAGCTGGCCAGCGCTCGCCTGCAGCGCCGTGTGCGAGCCTTCTGAGACACCACACTCACTGTGCGTGTTGCTGTGCCCGAAGCTGCGAGATCCCTGCGACGTCTGGCTTGTGACAGCACCTGGTACACCAGGCGCTTTGACTGCACCGGCGGCCACCTCCAAGCCCTCCTCGGGAGCTGGTAGGCTCGCCTCCTCTGCTTCCCGCCAAGTTTGCGGCTGCGCGCCGGTCGGAGGATGGACATCCACCGACCCCTTCGGATTCATCGGCAAGTGAGATGCTTCCCCCTGCCCGAACCCCTCCCTCGGGAGCCCGGTCTGGTCGATTTGGAAGGGGGGGGGGTCCACCAGGGACCCACCGAAAGCGATCGCGAGGTACAGAGGGACCCCAAACAGGCCAAGAGGGCCCCAAGATGCCCTCTGGACGGTCCAAGAGGGCCACGAGCCGCCGACAGATTGAAGCGCTCACGCTGGCCTGCAGACGGCCCATGCGGCACCCGAGATGCTCCAAGAAGCCCTCAAGCGGCGTCCCACGACGGCCTCCAAGAGAATCAATCGCTCATTTTTAACACATTCGCATCTAATGCGTTCACAACGTCCAAAGCGGGCCCAAGAAGCCTCCCAGATCGCCCCAAGACAGCCCAAGAGGCCCGCAAGAGGGCTCCAGACGACCCAAGAGGACCCCAAGACCGCTCAAGAAGCCCCCAAGACGGCCTAGTGGGGCCCGGGACAGCTCCAAGCCCATAGGGGGAACCCGAACGGACATTTCGAGCCGTCGACCCCAAATCGCCCCGAGTGGCTCCAAAAAAGCAGCCGAGAGGCTCCCGCCGACCAGCCACAACTGGGGGAGCTGTGGTCCTTACCCCCCTGGGGGAACCCATCGCGTCGACGATCTCTCGAGAGGGGTGTCGAGATCGATGGGTCCCCCAGGGGGGTAAGGACCACAGCTCCCACAGTTGTGGCTGGCCTGTCCCAGGAGGCCCCCAAGAGGTGCCCGAACGCCCCCGAGACGCCTCCCACCAGCCCCCATATCCGCCATCCGCGTGGCCTCCGACCCGCAGGCCGGGCACGGTGGCGGCATGCGCCGAAGGCCATTCCAGAATTAAAAAGAGCTTCAAGAAGCCAAAGGGCGCCCAAGAGGCCCCCAGGAGCAGCACAGAACAATCGGGTCGGGCGAAAGGGGAGGTTAGCAAAGGGGGGGGGGGGGGGGGCGAATCAGCTCACGTAGCTGATTTTCCCGGCGCCTCCCGGCGCCGGAGGCGGCTATGTATCGAGGAATGGGCCCCTCGGTGAGGCCGAAACCAGCTGCATGCAGCAAATTTCGTACCCCCCCCTTCCGAATCCCCCCCTTTCGCCCGGCCCGAAACAAGCGCCAGTCCCCCAAGTGGTCGGCGGTGCGGCGTCAGCCTAAGACTCACCACGCGTGCCAGCTGCTGAGCTGGGCGGAGCCGGACCTGCGCCCGGCGCGTGGCCTCTGTACAGGGCCTGCTCGAGCCCGTCTGCAGCGCCTGGCATCAGCCGCCGCACCTTGTCACCGCAGAGAAGGGGGGACGTAAGACTCGGGTTCGGGGGACTCGGGTTGGCCTGACGGGGCCACCATGGAAATGACGAGACCCGCTCCGAAATGTGGCGCGAGCTCCCGCTGCACAAACACCCCCCGGCCCGAGAACCGCACCCTCCACACCCGGGGCGCGCCCGTCAAAAAACTTCGGCAAACCCGAGTTCCGGCTTCCCCGACTCGAGGAGCAGAGGGAAGGAGGAGGAGGATGAACAGCGGGGAGGAGGAAGGAGGAGGGAGGAGGAGAGGGGAGGATGGAGGAGGAGCAGGATGAGAAGGAGGAGCAGGAGGAGGAGGAGGAGGAGAAGGAGGAGAAGGAGGAGGAGGAGGAGGAGGATAATGGGGGAGGAGGGGAGGAGAAAGAGAGGAGGAGGAGGAGGAGGGAGGAGGAGGAGGAGGAGGAGGAGGGAGGAAGGGGGTAGGCGGAGGAGGGAGGAGGAGACGAGGCGGAGGATGAGGCGGGGAGGGAGGGAAGGAGGATAAGGAGGAGGGGGGCGAGAAGGACAAGTAGCAGGAGCAGGAGGAGGAGACAGACCTCGTCGTGCGCCTGCCGCAGACGCTCGCTGCCAGCACCCGCCGCGGTGGCCTCGGCGCACGCCCGTGCGAGGAGCACTGCGTCGCCCGAGCCCATCACCTCCACAAGCGATACCCTCTCCTCCTCCCTCCTCCTCCTCCTCCTCCTGCTCCAAAAAAAAAAAAGTCCTACCTCCTCCTCCTCCATCCTCGCCTCCTCCTCCCCCTCTCCTCCTCCTCCTCCCTCCTCCTCCTCCTCTTCCTCCTCCTCCTCCTCCTCCTCCTCCTTCTCCTCCTCCTTCTCCTCCATCCTCCCCTCTTCTCCTCCCTCCTCCTTCCTCCTCCCCGCTGTTCATCCTCCTCCTCCTCCTTCCCTCTGCTCCTCCTTTACCTCCCCCGCCTCCAGCCTATGTATCCGTTCTCCGTCTGAATATAACTCCTTCCTGTCGTACCACTTGGCGCGCCTCGTTAAGGCGGTCTGGGCGCTTCGCCTCAGAATTCCTCGCCGCTACCGGTTCCAAGATCAACCTTTCCAACAGTCACGCGCATCGAGGACGGGCCGCTTCCAAAATGAGGCTTTCGCCCAAGCGCCCCGCACGTTCGACCTAAGCACTGATTCGCCAGGAACGCGGACGCGGGCAGGTTGTTTTCAACATGGGACTCGCACATTTGCGCCGCGCACGCTCGTCATAAGCACTGCCAGCGGTCACCTGGGTAGAAGGCGATTCCCTTTCAACATGGGGTTCTCGCCTGAAACTTCCTCAATTATCGAAGCTCCCAACTGTGCGACAACTACGCAGAAGCAGGGCGGCTCGCTCTCGCTTCGGACTTCCTCCACTTGTAATGCCAGACGCTGGGCATCGTGCAAAAGCGATTACGGCTCGAGGGCGGTGCCCTCTCAAAGCGAAGCTTTCGCTGCGGACATCCTCAGGATGCATGTCCAGACATCCACAGTTGCGCACAGCTCTACCACGAAGAAGTGGAACACGACTTCGCCCCCTGGCGCCGCGCACGCTCGGCATGCAACATCAGGGCGGGCGGCCACCAACATGGGGCGCTCGCCTCGGCGCCACGCACGCTCGTCTCGCACGAGCTCAGCTGTCTCACAGATGGAGGCCAGCTCCTGCACATGGGGCTCTCGCCTGCAACTTCCTCATCTGTTCCTGACGTGTGCGAGTTCGCCGTCCTCGTACGGATGCAGGGCGGTGCCCTTGGGAAGCGGAGCTCTCGCATCAGCCTTCCTCCATGTATCGTGCCAGACGTTGTGATTTGCATAACAGCTACACGCATGAGGGGCAGAGCCCTTTCTCAACGGGGCTTTCGTTGCGTGTGTCCTGAAGTTCGATTACCAGACGTTCTCACAAGTCTCCAACAGGGATAGAGGGCGACGCCTTATGCAAACCTGCTTTTCGCATCAAACGCTGTCAGATCTCATGTCCATAAATGTGTGCCGGCTACGCGGATGGAGGGCGCCTCCTTCGGGTCAGCGAAGCTGTCGCTGGACATTTCCTTGAACTTACGAGTCCCATGGGGCGTTCGCCTTTCAAGGGGTCGATTCCCGCAGTGAGCAGGCTTCCTTGCAGGGATTCGTAACGAGGGAGCTTTGCACGGAAGAGTATATTGAAGCATACTTGATACACATGTGGTTTACTCTGGTAGTCTGCCTCCTCCATCCTCCGCGACCTCACACTCCTCCGCGTTCTCCATGCAGGTTCTCCTTTTCCTCCTCCTCCTCCTCCTCCACATCCTTTCTCCTCCTGTTTATCCTGCAGCGCTCGTTCTCGTCTTCGTTCTCCGCCCCCGAGCTGCGCACCTCCACCAGCCATGCCTCCGCGCGCAGCCGGCGCACGGCAGCCTCCACCTCGGCATCGGCGGCGCCCCAGTAGTAGCCCGAGAGCGCGGCAGCCCACCGCAACTCCTCCTGTGGTGACCCGACGAGAGGCAGCTGCTGCCGCCTCCCCGGCAAGAGAGACAGAGAGAAACACCCGCCAACCCCTCCTCCTCCTCCTCCGCCTCCCCCTCCTCCTCCTCCTCCTCCTTCTCCTCCTCCTCCTCCTCCTCCTCCTCCTCCTCCTCCTCCTCCTCTTTCTCCTCCCCCGGGGTGCAGACCATGGCCGGCGGCATGTGCGCGGCCCGGCGATGGGCCCAGGGACGTAACGAAAGCACGAAGAGGCGCCACGAAATCTGGGGAGATATCATGGCCCCCGCCATGATATCCCCCCCCCCCTAGTCATCACCCCCCTATGCCGCCCCCGAATTACAAGTTGGGGGTGATTCAATGATGTAGTCGATCTCCGACTCGAACCTTGAGATCGGGGCGAGGAGGAGGTGGAGGGGGACGAGGAGGAGGAGGAGGAGGAGGAGGAGGAGGAGGAGGAGAAGGAGGAGGAGGGAGGAGGGAGGAGGGAGGAGGGAGGAGGAGGAGATTGCCGGCAGATTGCCGGCCACCCCCCCCCCGGCAGGGTCCCGCGGGGGGAGGTCGCCAGCGGGGGTCGCCGGGGAGAGCTCGCCCGTGGTATGGGGGCGGGGGGGTCCTCGGGCCGGGACGCCGCCCCCCCCTCCCCGCGGGGTCCCTGGTGGGTCTGGGGGAGGGCCGCCCGCAGAGGTCCCCCGGGGAGATCCCGCCTGCGGGAAGGGGCACCAGGACACACACACACACACACACACATACATACATGCATGCATGCATGCATGCATGCATGCATGCATATATACATACATGCATGCATACATGCATACCTGCATACATACATACATGCATACATGCATGCATGCATGCATGCATGCATGCATGCATGCATGCATGCATGCATACATACATACATACATACATACATACATACATACATACATACATACATACATATATGGATATATACACACAAGTAAGAGGATTCCCCCTAGATGTTCCCATATCTTCTGGGCTTTTGTCTTCCCCCCACTTCCCATAGTTTCCCATATTTTCTCGGGAATCGACGACTCATTGTGTCTGTGTGCTTTTTCCCCTCCTCACTGTGGTGGGGTGGGGCTGCTCCTGGGCTTCGAAGACCGCTCCCCCGTCCGGGGTCCGGGCGGGCCCTGGAGGGGGCAGGGGGTCGCCCTGCTGGGCTTGCGGCGGGGGTCCTGGGCGAGGTGCCGCCTTCTGGTCGGGGGGGGGGGGGTCCTGGGTTAGGCCACCGCCCCCCAGGGTCGCGTCGGGTCCGCAGGGGTCCCGGGGGAGGTCCCGCCTTCAGGATCGGCAGCACCAGCCGTCCGGCCTCCGCAGTAGGCAGAGGAGGAGGACATGTGTCACGATCCGTAGCGCCTGAAGGCGTTGAGAGCTGCCAGTGACAAGCGATAAAGCTCTGGAAGCCCCAACGATGCTGAAACGTTGTGGAGAATTCGGCGCTCCTCGCTCCTCACCCCTCTCTACGCTCTCATCATCCACCGTTCACCCAGTCCTGCTCCGCTTGTCCATCCTGGTCTCCGTCCTCCTCATCGCCATCGTCCTCTCCCACTGCTTCAACTCATCTTCCTACTCCTGCTTCTTCACCTCTTCCATCTCCCTGTCTTATCAATATCATTGCCATCCCTTTCAGACTTGCCCTCCTCCTCTTCCACCCTTCCGTCTCCTCGTCCCCTCCATCGCCAACAATACTGTTGTCTTCCTCCCCTCGTCCTCCCCATCCTGCTCCTGCCTTTCCTCGCCTCCTTCTCCCCTCTCCCTCGTCTTCCCTTCGCCCCCTTCGCACCCCCTCCTCCATCCCCCCCCCTCCTCCGCAGGAAACGTCGCACCCCCGCGCCTCGGTACGGATCGGAAGTGCGCCCCGTCTCCACCGTCATCCTCGTCGGCATCGCAGGAGCGCTCGTGGTGCGTGTCCGTTCGGCCATCCGCACCCCTCGCTGCAGGATCCTGCAGCATCCGGTGCCCTGGCTGACCCCTGTTTGCATTAACCCCCGTCTCGAGGCTCCCGAGGGCCAGCCGCCCTCTTCGGCCCGGCCCCCCCCCGGGCGGTCCTCGTCCAGGTGGCGCGCGCGCACCGCGGAGGCGAGCAGGCCCCTGGCGCGGGCTGGCGGAGGGGGGGGGGGAGCGCGGGAGCGCTCGCCCCCGGGGGAGGAGGGGGAGG
>CAUYUJ010008358.1:320541-350541 GCA_963575745.1 Prorocentrum cordatum
CAGGATTTTGCCCACCAACGGAAGCAGGGGATGGTGGTGGCGGTGGTCACTGCTGCACAAGGGAAGCGAGCCCCGAGCAGAGCAACACGCACCGCGAGCGCGACGCCGATGACAACAACGACGACGACGGAGATGAGGCGCGCCAACGATCCGCACCGAAGCCCAGCCGTGGGAAAGGGCCTACAGTTGGGGCGTTGACCTAAGGAACCCTACATAAGGAACGAGGCCCCTTTTTTCCATAAGTTCAACTTCGATTTCCGATCGAAAACACCAGGAAAACCTGAGGCAAGGTGTGAAACAATGAAGGAACACGGAGCCCCTCCCCAACGAGAAGGGTTCCTTCTTCAGCGCCCCGACTGTACCCTGCGAGGCGGGGTGCCCCGCACAACATCGTTGAGCGATGTTGCGGCCTCCCCCCCGAGCACAGGACCCTTTCCCCGGAGCAGCAGCCGTGCATTGCGGGTTCCTCCTCCTCCTCCTCCTCCACCTCCTCCTCCTCCTCCTCATCATCATCCTCCTCCTCCTCCCGTGCTCGTGCCCGCCTGCCCTCTTCCTTTCTCAGGGCACTCCTACTCCTCCTCCTCCTCCTCCTCCTCCTCCTCCACCTCCTCCTCCTCCTCCTCCTCCTCCTCCTCCTCCTCCTCTCCTCCTCCTGAGTCGTAGCAAACACCCTCATACCTTGCTGAGCCGCCCGGGGGGGGGGGGGGAAAAAACCCGCGGCTGGACAAAACCCGGGGCTGAACAGAGCACGCTGGCTTGTTCAGCCTCTTTGTTGTTGCGACCTCGGGTTTTTGTTCGACCTCGGGCAGGGAAGGCTCCAGTCCTGCAGTTCCGGCGTGTGGGGGCCGTACTTGCGCCCCAGCGCCGTCGAAAACGACCTGCGTTGAGGCTCCAGTCTAGGTCATGTTGCACCTTCGGGGGACCTTGTTGCCTGTCCCGTCGAGCCCCTATCCGCGTCGAACCCGTGTCGAATCCATGTCGGACTCGTCGATGCGCGTTGGATCCACGTCGAATGCGCGTCGGATCGACGCCAAATCCGCGTCGAGTCCGCATCCAGCATTCGTCGGGCACAAGGAAAGACACCGATTTGGGGGACAGACGAGGTCCCCCGAAGATGCAACGTCAAAGAGCTCCAGCCTCGGGGGCGGGGACTGGATCAAGAACGCCAGAGGGGGGGGGCGGCAGAAACCAAAGCCTGCGTGCCCTCAGCTGCTGGCTCGCACACGCGTCAAGCGCGAGCCGCACGGACGTCCGACGCCAGACGTGCGTTCGCGCCAAAGCTTGTCCCTGGTCGTTTCGTCTGCGCTGGCTGTGCTCGCCATCGCTCGGACGTCAATTTCCCGTGCATTTTCCGGTTTCGTGCGTGTTTTTTTCTCGATGGTCCAGGATGGTCCTCGATGGTTCTCGCCGAGAAAAAATGCACACGTCCGAGCGATGCCAAGTGTGTCACGGATGTAAGCCCGCTCCCAGCCTCGTCAACACGCCCTGGGGGCTCTCTGTCCGTCCCGCGGCGTTCCTTCTCCTCGCCCCACGCCCGCCTGCGCCCCTGCGCCTCAATCCGCAACGGATTCGTCCTGATCTTCACTTGACCGCTTGTTGGACCCAGCTCGCAGCAGACCAACACAAACGAGTGTAAACGCCCATTGTGTGTGTGCTGACCTTAGAAGGCTCCAGGCTACAACTTTACCAGCGGAGGCTGTCCAGGCAAACCTCCAGCGGATCACAGCCATGCTGCTACAGCAGGGAGCGCCAGGTCAAGGACGAAGGCTCGTTTGGCCCCGAAAGCGCCCAGGTGCGCGAGGAAGGCCAGAGAAGCAAACATGGAAGGACCCAGGAACCCCCCAGCCCGTTCCGACCTCGACCCGCTCCTGATCTCAGAGCCTTGACTGCAAGCATGCGTCGGCTACCCTTAGATCCGACGTTGCGAAAAATACAACGTATATCTGAGAATCATGACTCGAGCCTAAGACGCGATCTTTTCGAGCTGGATGGGTCTGTGGTGGCCCTGGGGCCGCATCCAGGCGAAAACGCCAGGGAGGAAAAACTCGCAACGCCTGGATCTCGGGAGCAACCTGCGCCGCCAGAGGATGCCCACAGCCACTGCCGCGGCGCCGCACCCCAGGACATCGAGGAGCGATGGACTTGTGGACATCTGGCCGCCCATGCGGGCGGGCAGATGCCTCCGGACCCGCCACTCTCGGCGGTGGACAAACCTCCCTTTAGTAGACCTCATCTTAGTGAAAACGGCCTGGGACCGAAACCGACGGACCTGGACCTGCAAAAATGACGGCCGCGACGCCCTCTCGCGAACCGAAAACGGCCAATTCCTTAATCGACGTGTCAGGGTAGGAGGTCTGTCCACCCCCTTTAGCAAAACGTGGTTAGTGAAAACGACCTCGGGCCCAAACCTGGCGGGCGCAAGCCTGGAAAATGACGGCCGCGGCGCCCTCTCGAGAACCGAAAACGGACAATCCACTAATCGACGCGTCAGGGTATGGTAGGTCTGTCCACCCCCGACACTCCTCGAGAGCCCAGGGCACGACTCCGGAGCGGTGGACGTGGCCGGACTCCGGCGGGGGGGGGGGGCACTGCCCCTGCCCTGCCTCTCCCATAAGGCCCCCCGGGTCCTCGCCCAGCAGCGGCGCACCACGCCGTGCGCCACGCCGGCCTCCGCCGCCTCCGCGAGCAGCTCCGGGCCCACGCGGCCGCGCACGGCGGCCTCTGCGCGCGGAGCCGCCGCGGCGCAGGCCGCTCGGGCCCCGCCCCCGCCGCCCGCCGGACCCCGCAGAGTGCTCGGACGTGGCCGCCGGGCCGCTGAGGCTCGGCGCCGCCGCCGCCCGCCGGACCCTGCAGAGTGCTTGGCCATGCAGAGTGATCGGGCATGCGGAGGCTTCGTTCCTGCTGTAGCCCTCCGCATCTTTCAGAGGCGGAGGGCCTCAGGAGGCGGGACGGAGCCCCCGTTTGTGGGGGGCCCCAGGTGCTCCCTGCTCTGCAGCGCCTGGGCCGTGGGCCTCCGCGTGCCCAGACGCAGACCGAGCCGGACTGCTTGACACCTCGGCTGGAGTTTGGATGCTTAGGGGAACAACAAGTGGCATAAACATAAAAACTCGGAGGTCCGCGCGGATCTCTCGGATCGGCGCTCGGTCCCCCCGGCGCGCCTTCCGGCGCCGCCACTGGCGCGCTCCGCGCGCCGGGGAGGGGGGTCCAGCGCCGATCCGAGAAATCCGCGCGGACCTCCGAGCTTTGATGTTCATGTCACTCTTTGCCCCCTTGATGCTCCTTTGCAGGCCTTCCTGGGAGGTCAGGGGGCCCTGGAGGCGAGGGGGCGGCGGGGATCGGGCGGGAGGAGGGGCCCGGACGGCGGAGAGGGCGGGGGGGGGGGGGAAGGCGGGGGGGAACGCCTCGGCCAGGCGGAGCTCGGCTGGGCCGAGCTCGGCAAGGGCCGAACGCGGACCAGGCCGACATCGGCCCTTGGCCGAGCTCAGCCTGGCAGAGGTCCGCTGGCCGAATTCAGCCTGGTGGCCGAATCTTCCTGGCCGGGCTCGGGTTGCCGCCGGAAGGGGGGAGAAAGCGGGGGCGAGGGGGACGACAGAGGGGGGTGGAGAAAGGGGAACGGCGGGAGGCTGGGGGGAGGCAGAAGACAGGCAGGGAACTGTGCACGTACACCAGCCCCAGGCCCTAATTAGGCCCACCCTGAGCCCAAGGTCGGCGCATACGCCTTCCTGGCTTGGCCAATGCACCGACCGATCCCGCGCCCAGGATAGGCCTGGACAGGGCCGGCGCATGTGCATTACCATGGACGCCGGTCGGAAGGAGTAGGTTCAAGCAGAAGGCAGAAAAGGCGGAGGAAGTAGATTGGGCTAAGGCCCTCCCAGAGAGGAGCAAAGCATCGGCTCTTGAGCAGGAAGGCGCTTGAGAAGTGCGTGGGTTGAGATCTGGGGGCTCAGAGATTCTTACGGAGGATGGAGGGGAGGGGAGGGGGAGGGGAAGGGAGGCGGACCGCGGCGAACCCCTGAAGCGCGGACCCCGAGCAGGGGGCACCCTGGCCAGGGCCCCCGCGCCTGGCGAGTGGCCCGTCACACGGCCGAGGCCTGCTGGGGAGACGCCGCGGAGGCCTGGCGGTGCTCGCGTGCATGCGCTCCCCAGATCCCGCGTAAGCTGATGGGGGACTCTCCTCCTCCTACTCCTCCTCCTCCTCCTCCTTCCTTCCTTCATTCCTTCCTTCCTTCCTTCCTTCCTTCATTCATTCATTCATTCATTCATTCATTCATGCCAGCGGAAACGCGCGTAAAGGCCGCGCGCCCCAAACACCCCGCGGCCCGCCAACATGCGGCCCGCTCAGACCTTGGAGGGGGGTGGAGAACCCTCCCCGGTCACGACTTCCAGAGGGGGAGGCCCCAGCTGGGGAGGATGAGGGGGGACAAGCGCAACCAGGGAGGGCAAGAAGAGAGGCACGGCACAGCCGGTCCCCCGGACAAGACTCCCAGGCGAGGGACCCCCAGCCGGGAAGGCTGGGTTGCTCGTCAGGAGACCTGCTCATCCAGGGGAAGGGGCGGAATGCACTTCCCCCAGGGCCCCGGTGCACCGCCAGACACCGAGGCACCCCTCTGGGGCCCCCCTCCTCCTCCTCCTCCTCCTCCTCCTCCTCCTCTCTCCCCTCCTCCTCCTCCCTCCTCTCCTCCTCCCTCCTCCTCCTCCTCCTCCTCCTCCTCCCTCATTCTCCTCAGTCTCCACCCCTTCTCCTCCTCCTCCCCTCCTCCTCCTCCTCCTCCTCCAACTCCTCATTTCCTCATTCCCTCATTCTCCTCAATCTCCCATTCTCACTCTTCTCCTCATTCTCATGTCCTCCTCCTCCTCCTCCTCCTCCTCCCTCCTCCTCCTCCTCCTCCTCCTCTCTCTCCTCCTCCTCCTCCCCCCTCCCCTCCCCTCCTCCTCCTCCTCCTCCTCCTCCTCCTCCTCCTCCTCCTCCTCCTCCTCCTCCTCCTCCTCCTCCTCCTCCTCCTCTGGGCCCGCCTCGGGGGGGACCAGCCTCAGGGGAGGCGGGGACGTCGAGCTGGACTCGGCGACAGGTCGCCGATAAGATCGGCCACGCGCCCCCGATACTGGAGGCCTCCTAGATGCAGTCGGAGCAGGTGTGGTCGAAGAATCGCCGATACTTCGTCGATGCACCGGCGATGCGTCGGCGATGCGTCGGCGACGTCGGCGATGCTTCGGCGTTGTCGATGTGAAGCTAATCGGGCTGTACATCGAGCCGCGTCGCCGATGCGTCGACGATGCGGCGCGATCATCCGACCCCATCTACTCGGACCCCATCTAGAAGGCCTAGAGGTACCGAGCCCGCGCGTTCTATGGGGGGCATTGGTTATCGGGCCCATGTCGGCGGTCAATGATCCATTGGGGGTCGATGCGTCCCCCCTGAGCCGTATCCCCCCCTCTAACGTTGCCCCTGGTTTTCGGATCAGAACTCAGCTCTCTGGCGGCCGTTCGGAACGATGCGGGCACCCTGGGAACGCCCTCGGCGAGGCGCAACTGCACCCCGAGGGCGGGAAACCACCGCGAGGCTACAAAAACGCACGAAAACCTAGAACCTCCCACACTGGGCCTCTCCTGGGGTGCGTTCTGACCAGGATTTCGAGGCGGAACAAGCCGTGGCTACGAGGGCGCCCCAGGATGATCAAAAACGGACAAGAAGCCGAGCCTCGAACCCAGCCAGACGCACGACGCCATGATCTTTTTCACAACTTCGGCCCCAAGAGGTCTCGGCCCATGCCCTGACACCAACTTCTCACCCTGACTACTTTTAGTTGACGGTCCCGAGGCCCGGCAAAGGCCCCAAGAGGCCGGAAAATTGAGAAAAACCTCCCGTCGTGATTAACCTCGATTCGATCCTCGAGGAGGAGGGGGGGTGCTCAGGGCAGCGGGGGCCTCGAGCAAAGCCTCCTGCAGGCGCAGCTCCTCGGCGCCAGGCCCAGGGGCGCCCGAGGACGAGCTGTGGCCTCGGCTGTCCCCGAGGGAGGGGGAGGAGGACGATGAGGAGGAGGAGGAGGAGGAGGAATCAAGGCGCCAATCCCCAACGTTTCGGCCGCCTACATCGCAACTTTAGGTCGCCAGTCTCCCATGCTCGAACCGCCACTCGATGAGCACGCAGTGTAGAGTGACATGTTCCCAAGTCCAGGCCGTTGTGGTAGGGGCTCCTTGACGTGTCGACCGCCAACGCTGCAGTACTAACACAAGCATGCATTTCACTGCCCAGGTGGAGGTGGTGGAGGTGGTGGTGGTGGTGGTGGTGGTGGTGGTGGTGGTGGTGGTGGTGGTGGTGGTGGTGGTGGTGGTGGTGGTGGTGGTGGTGGTGGTGGATGGTGGAGGTGGTGGTGGTGGTGGAGGAGGAGAACAGCAACAACAGTGAGTGTCGACCGCTGCGCACGTGTTGATCGCCAAGACCTTCGGCCTCGGCACCGTTTCAATCCAGCTCGACAGGCATCGGCACATTGGCCCGAATCGAGCTCAGGGCATAAGAACTGAGGCCCTGTGCACTGTAGGCCTTCGTGGGCCACGCGTGCTCTTTGAATGGGTCGGGCTGATGTGATGCTGGAGGGAGTTTTGGGCGAGCTGAAATTCCGTCTGCACTTGCTTGTTGTCTGTGTGTTCCTGTCTCAGACTGCGGCCCTGCTTGTAGTTTCAGCATCTAGAGTAACATAACATACAGGCCAGCCATAATTGTGCCGGCCTTACTTTCGGGTCATACCAGTTGTGGGTGTGGTGGAGGAGGACACTACGCCGGCGGTCAGTTGGCGCGTCGTAGGCGGCGCACGCTTCTTCAGCAGCAGTACGGAAAGAAACCGATTCAGTAAGATGAGTGACAGCATGTGGATTGTTAACTAGCTGCCCTCGGAGAGGGCACGAACTGCCCTCGATGAGGGTCCTTGCCATGGGAGGGTGCGGGGGTATGTAGGGCTGATGTTGGGGAGCGGTGGGAGGGGAATACCTTGCTGACGCTGGCAGATCTAACACTTTATGCCCTCTCGGGCTTCTCATCTTTTCTGTGCCTCCTCGGACCTCCCGCTCCGCTTAGTTACCCTATCAGTGCTTGCACTGAAGGGGTCCCAGCGGATATTGAACAATTCGGCTAAGGTGCCGGCCCGATTTCGGTGGGCGGCCGGGTTCCGGGGTTCCCGGCTTCCTGGCTCCGGGTTCCGAGCCGATTTCGGTGGGCGGAGGGGTTCCTTCTAACCGATCGGTCTCATCTTCTAACCGATCGGTCCCTTCATATCGATATTCTAACCGATCGGTCTCATCATATCGATGTCATTACCCACCTCTCTATCGATCTCACAATCGATCTCACTATCGATCTCACAATCGATCTCACAATCGATCTCACTATAGATCTCACGATCGACCTTAGAATCGTCCTCCCTATCGATCTCATTCAAGCGACTTCAATGTCGGTCTCACGATCGACCTTAGAATCGTCCTCACTATCGATTGCACTGTCGAGCTCACCATCGATCTTACAATCGGTCTCAATATCAAAATCACAAAATTTCAAACCATCCACTGATTGGGTTTTCCTCTGGTGTATTCTACAGCCTAAGATCCGCTCGACGCACACGGAAGAGAAGGACGAGGGACAGAAGCAGGAAAACCAGCGCCAACAGCAAGAGCCCCCACAGGAGGAGAACGAGGAGCAGGAAGAGGAGGAGGAAAAGGAGGAGGATGGGGAAGAGCAGGAGCAGGAGCAGGAGTCGGAGAAGGAGGAAGAGAAGGAGGAGGAGGAGGAGGAGGAGGAGGAGGAGGAGGAGGAGGAAGAAGAGGAGGATGAGGATGTTCTTAATCGACTGCGCACGCGCTCACGCCAAACGCCCTGCGCGTCTTTATGAGGTTGTTGCCAGTGACAGCAACTACGGAGAGGTGCAGGAAGACCGCGAAGCGCACGCACAGGAAGGAGTGTACCATCACGTGCTGGCCCCGAGGGAGGATAATGATGATGAGAAGGAGAAGGGGGAGGAGGAGGAGGAGGAGGAGGAGGAGGAGGAGGAGGAGGAGGAGGAGGAGGAGGAGGAGGACGAATGGGAAGGAGGAGGGGGAGGATGAGGAGGACGAGGAGGAGGAGGACAAGGAGGAGGAGGGAGGAGGAGGAGGAGGAGGAGGAGGAGGAAGAGGAGGAGGAGAAGGAGGAGGAGGGGGAGGAGGAGGAGAAGGAGGAGGAGGAGGAGGAGGAGGAGGAGGAGCATGAGGAGGAGAGTCCCTCCTATCCGCGCCCATGCTGCTGCTCCTTCACTTGCACGAATCCGTTGCGTGTTCCCTGTGCTCTGCATTCTGCTTGTCTGGGGAAACGTATTCCCTGCCCTGTCGAGCGAGCGAGAAGGAGGAGTAGCGTACCCATGGCGAGTCCCAGGATTCCACGACACGAATCACACGGAGCCTCAACTGCTCGCAAGGTCCTGGCGATCCTCACGAGGCCCAGCAGCAGCAGCAACAGCAGCAGCAGCAGAGGGAACAATATGACCCGCTCATTCTCATCACTTACCGGACTACTGTGAGCGACGAACGAGAACGGGTCTCACGCGAGATGGCACAGCGACCTTACGCGTTGGTTTACGCGGGCCGCCGGCGCGGAAATTGACAATGGAGACGAAGGCGCTTAGGCGCGACCTTCCGCCGGCAGCTTACGCGCCAATGTCGGTTTTGAGCAGGGACCGACCGTCCCGACATTCCTATAGTCATACCACGACATGTTCTTATAGCCCAAAAATGTTCTAAGAACAAAACAATGTTCTTAGAACATAAACCCGATGCGAGAAAACAAGGCAGACTCCGCCAGACATGCTGTAAGAAAATTTCGTAGAAACCACAAAAAGTTCTTAGAACGGTGTTTGGTAGGGCTTTAGACAAGCCGTGACGCTTCGCCACTGCTTGACGGTTTGCGTCGCTCAGGTGGTTTCCCAGACCCCCTCGCGTCGTGGACCCAACACGACGGATGGTCTTCGCTGTAGTTTGGCCTCGGGGGTATTGTCGGGCCTCGGGACCGTCAGAGACTTGAAAGCTGGTCCCTGAGGCAGGGGTCCAGACCTCTGGGGGTCCACGTCGTGGAGAAAAGCATAGCGTCAGGGCCTGGGGAGGAGGAGAAGGAGGATAAGACGAAGCCAGAATCGAGACACAATCGGACCAATATGAATCGGGAACCTCTCAGAATCGGCGGGTTTGGAGGATGCATCGGGTGCCGCGGCCGTTTCAGAGCGTTCTGGAACGCTCTGACAGCGCTTTGAAACGCTCAAGAACAAACAGCTCGTCGAGGAGGAGGAGGAGGAGGAGGAGGAGGAGGAGGGGGAGCAGGCAGGAGAGGGGAGGAGGATGTGTGAGGAGGAGGAGGATAAGGAGGAGAGGATGAGGAGGAGGAGGAGGAGGAGAGGAGGAGGAGGAGGAGGAGGAGGAGGAGGAGGGGGAGGAAGAGGAGGAGGAGGAGGCCGAGGACGAGGAGGAAGAGGCGGAGGACTCGAAGCCCGTCCGAGACAAAAGCAAAAAGCATGGGCGGGGGAGGGAAGGATCGGGGGGCGCCAGCACGGCGGGGGGCCAGGCCGGGAGGCGGGGGGGAAAGAGAGCGCGCCGTGGCTCGAGGCACGTGCGAGGACGAGGACGAGGCGGGGGGGGGCAGAGGATGCAGGGGAGGAAGGACCAACAACGACGGGAAGACAGTGGCCATGAACTCTCGGATGCTCCATGGGCCTTGGCCATGACAGCCACACGCACACACACACACACACCCTCAGCACTCACCCCTCCCTCGGGCGCTCCCGAGATGAGGGGCAGGAGGTGGAAGAGTAGAGGGGCGCTCGATTACTTCGAATCCTTCCCGGAGGTCTCCAGAGGGTCCTTGAGAGGCCTCTGTCTCCAGAGAGCTGTGCGAGGTCCCCGGAGAGGGAGGAGGTGGAGCACCCGAGGCACGAGCCGTGGCACCTGTGCACGGCTCTGCGCGGCGAAGTGCCCCCGGGGGCACCTGCCTGCCGCTGCTCCTGCCCGCAAGGGCGCTCCCTGGCTGCCAGGGGCGCGGGCGGCTGCGCCGCGAGAAGCCACGCTCCCGTGGGGCATCCCGCGCGCACGGCTTGGCAACTGCGCGTGCGGATGTCCCTGCGTGGCCGACGCACGAGGCGCCTCAGAAGGGCCGCGTGCGTCGGCCAAGCAGGGCGCCGCGCGCGCGCGACGGGGTTTCCCCGCGCCGGGCGGCACCGACGGGGCGGCCCAGAGCCTGGGCTCGTAGGCAGCTGAGCGGAAAGCACATGCGCCCTCTGGGACGCATGAGGACACGCTACAGGCCTCGGAACAAATTAGCGAACACATGCCACATTCATCCGCCAACGCCTCCCCCTCCCTCCCATGTTCAAAGTTGGCGGTGGGTCTGATGAGTTGCACCTCGACCGCAGTCTCCCCCGCGCGTGCCAACCTTGAATTTGAGGAGGGGTGTTTACTAATTGTTTCCCTCTACCGTAGCACCGTGTGCCTTCTGCTGGAGACGCACGCCCGACCGGAGCACATTGCACAAGATCTGGCAGAAGACTGACAGGCCGTTTCCCGAGAGGTACGGCCAGAGAGCGCCCGCCACGGAGCTGCACTGTTGCAAGACTTCCGAGCGGGCGCGTCGCCCTTGCGCGGCCGACGCGCACTTCCGCCACCGTGCCTTCAGTGCGTAGTGGAGCGTCGCACCGCTCATGCAACCCTGCAGCCCTCACAATGTTTGGTCTTTAGAAGCTCTGCGTGGCGACGCCCCCGTCGCCACGCGTGCCCTCTGCGTGCCTGCGGGGGCGCCGCCACGTAGAAGTACTGGAGACCGAGCACTTGAAGCGTCGCTACGCACGCCCTCTGCGTGGCTGCGACCATCTGTTAAAAACCCTGAAACAAATTAGATTCACTAAGAAAGTAGAGGGGCTGTAAGGCTCTGAGGGCCCGGACCCCCGGTTTCCAAGTTGCTCCTGGGGCTCCCAGGGAGCTCCTGGGGGGGTCCGGGAGCTCCTCGGCCGGCCTGAGGCGACATCCCGAACCCTCGAGAGCGTTGCGCGAACCTCCTCGGGTGGCCAAAGAGGGCCCTGAAGCGGTACAACTTCAAGACGGCTCATGATGGCCCCAAGACGGCCCGAGGGGACCACAAGATGCCCCAAGCGGGCCCCGAGAGCATCCCCGAAAAGGCATAAATCTTGACATTCCCGATAGAAGGCTTTTATGTTCAACATATTCGCATCTTGGAAACTCACAGCGTCCAAGACGGTCCACGACGACCCCAAGATCGCCTCAAGACGGCCCAAGAGGCCCCAAGCAGGCCCCAAGACCGCACAAGAGGCGCCAAAGACGGCCCAAGAGGACCCCAAGATGGGGGACTCGAGCTGAGATTTCGAGCCCTCCGCCCCAGGGGGGCCCCCGAGATCGCCGGCAAGCCCGCAAGAGGCCCCCAAGAGGCCCAGAATAAGCCCCAAGCGGCACCCAAACGGCTCCATGAGGCCCCATGGGGCTTCAAAACTGCCTCCAAGAGACTCCCACGGGACCCCAACAAGCATCCAAGAGGCCACTGGCACATAATCCAGGTACGGTGGCTGGATGGGCCGAAGGCCGCTGGATCCGCCGCCCCCAGGCCCTATACGGCTTGTTTTGGTTCTTTTTTCCAAAGGACTCCCCCTCGGGCTTCGGTCCAGCGCCCCGACCACCCGGAAGGCTTGCCCAGAATTGGTTGCCAACGTTTTTCCCACTCCAGATGGCTCCAAGATGGCCCAAGATGGCCTCCAAGACGGGCAAGGTGGCCCTCAAGTTCGCCCAAGATGGTCCAAGATGACCTCCAAAACGGCCCAAGAGCGTCCAAGATGCCTCAAAGCTTACCTAATAAGCCTCCAAGAAGACCCAAAACGGCCTCAAGATGACGGAAGACGGCCCAAAAGGCCGCCAAGAGGCCTCCAAGACAGCCCAAGAGACCGCAAGAGGGCCACCAGGAAGGCCCGAAGAGGGCAAAGTTATTGAACCCCACAGATTGTTCAAGGATTTTAACACTTGTTTCTTTTCGGCCTTCCGATGGCCCGAGACGGCCAAAGAGCTCTCAACGAGGCCTCCAAGATGGCCCCAGAACGGCCCAAGAAGCCCTCAAGACGCCCAAGATGGCCTCCGAGACGGCTCTGGAGCTTCCCAAGAGGGCCCAAAGTCGGCCCAGAGAGGCCCCCAAGACGGCTTCCGACGGCGTCCGGCGGGCCAGGAACGCCCCGAGACGGGCAAAGAGGTCCGCGAGAAGCCCCCAACAGGCCCCCAAGAGAGGCCCAAGGAAGCTCCCAAGATGCCTCCACGAGGCTCCCAGGAAGCTCCCAGGAGGCCCCAAGAGTGTCCCCAGAGGCTCCCACGATGCCTCCTCCTCCTACTCCTCCTCCCCCTCCCCGCCATCCTCCCGAAGGGTTTCCACATCGGCTGGGGGGAACACATGGCCCGATAGCTTGGCAGAGCTCCTGCCACACCGCTCGAGCACATGGGCGATTCCCAGAGGGCACAGGACAACTCTGACTCGCCGTAGGTGTCTTCGATAGTATGCGCATGTTCGAGTGGTGCCGACCTCCTACTGATTAACAGGGGATGTGTCGACCCCTATCCCGGGCTGCTTGGGGTTTCCGAATGGACCAGAAATTTGGGGCACAACCCTGGGATATACGATGGGGGGGGGTCCATCCTCGATAGGGGTGCGTCCGAATAGCCCCCTTGGGGTGTACCCCCAGGTTCTCCCATGTTTCCGAGCGGCCGCACTTTTCGGGCGAAGCTCGGGGATTGGGGGCGAAGCATCGCCCGCGACTGATGGATCTGTGCTGTGCAACTGGCCCCAACTCGACGCCCTGGGCCTGGCAGCGTCGTGCGGCAGGGTCCGGGGCTGGCGCTCCCTCGCTTCGCCGTTGCCTCCCCCGGGAGGCCCCCGCAGAGGGCGAGCCGGGTCGGAGCGGCGACGGAGCAGCCGCGCGCTGGAGAGCCGCGCCCCTGCCTGCTTCCGGAAGGTCTATGCCCGAGGCCTGTGCCAAATACGGTCCTCGCATTCTAGCCGCACGCGCCTATGGATGACACACCCGTTATCTATGTTTATCTCTTTATATATGTGTATGTATACATATATATGTATGTATGTACGTATGTATGTATGTATGTATGTATGTATGTATATATGTATATATGTATATATGTATGTATGTATGTATGTATGTATGTATGTATGTATGTATGTATGTATGTATGTATGTATGTATGTATGTATGTATGTATGTATGTATGTGTGTGTATGTATGTATGTATGTATGTATGTATGTATGTATGTATGTTTGTATGCATGTATGTCTGTCTGTCTGTCTGTCTGCCTGCCTGCCTGCCTGCCTGTCTGTCTGTCTGTCTGTCTGTCTGTCTGTATGTATGTATGTATGTATGTATGTATGTATGTATGTATGCGTACATGCCGACACTGTCGGTGTGGATGCGTCAGTGGACAACACGGCCTCTGCGCTCGACGCAGTACAGAGGCGGAGAAAGGGTAGATCTGTCACCGGCATGTTCCTCTTCTAGAGCAGGTGCCACATGGCACTCCAAGCCGTGCGACGAAGATCGCAACTGGTCACTCGCGGTGGCACTTGAAAGGGCGGATGGTACAGGGGAGAGGTGCGGACCACGGACGTGAGGATGTACAGGCTACACTGCAACTGATGCGCGGACATTCCGAGTAGGGGACGGGCGGGAGCATTGCACCTGGACGGATCAAGCACCCTGACCCGATCAGAGGAGACTGAGGCTGTGGCCGCGTCGGCGGCTGCCACCATGACCCAGGAGGCCGCATGGGAGGAAGGACGCCAGGGAGCTGCCCATTAGCGCAGTGGGTGGGGCAACGCCATGCGCGTGGGAGGGCCTGGGGGGGGGAGGGCGGGGCGGCGGCCAGCACGACGTGCGGCGAGGGCCGACAGAGCGTCAAGCAGGTGGCAAAGATGGTGGTGGCGGCCGACGATCGCGGCAGAGCAGCAACGCAGAACTCGCTTCGACCCGAGTCACAAGCTGCACGGCGTCAGAACGCGCTGCGCTCGGTCCGATGTGAGGGGAGAAGCAGATCGGCACCCGTGAGGCTGAAGGCTGCGTCGACCCCCTCTCTGCCGACACATCCGGCACCGTGACGCGTTTTCATGCCCCCCCTATCATCTGGACCCCTTTCCTGGGACAGACTTCTCACCCCGAATCGTCCACTGACGGCCTCAGGAGGCCGAAAATAGCGGAAACGCCCCCGTCGTGTTTACGACGCGAGGATGTCAGAGTGGCTGGTGGTTCCGTTGGCCCCCCGCTGGAGCACAATTGCAGCCGTGGCCGTGAGCATGGTAGCTCTGCTGAGCTGGATGTGGGACAGATCGATGTCCAACATGCGTGTTCAAGAACCGTGGGCGCGTGCGGCGCGAGATGATCAGGCAGATGTATTCCCGCCTGGGTGCCATACATGAGTGTGCATCAGGGCTGAACCTAAACTGTGTTTTTCGTTTTCGTTTTGTTTTCGTTTTCCCTCGCTTTTGTCTCGAATCCGTCTTTACCGCAAAACGAAGTCGAAACGAAAACGGCCCACGAAATGGCCAAAAGCATCGTTTAGGTTCCGCCCTGGTGTGCATGCAACATGTTGTTCGGCGGCGCGCCGAGGATGGAATCCCACCAGCCCTCTGGGCGTAGGTGGTCCAGGGAGGCTCATCTTCCAACCCCCTTCTTCCCCTTCGGGGAGGGGCTTATCACTGTTCCCTATCAGTATACAGTACACACCCCCTCCCCCACCTGGCCGGCGGCCACCCCGGAACCATGCCAACCCCATGGGGACCACCACCCCCGCCATCCCTGTCCCAAAAAACCATACACAACGCACTCTGCCTCCACATTTGGAGCATGCGCGGCCGCCCCGCGGCCATTGTGTATAGGTATGTTACAAGGACGGCTGGGGTGCCAGCAGATCCCACCTGCTTTCCAGGCGCAGGTGGTCGACCGACTGGTTTGACACATCAATGGCTGCTGCCTTTTCGCCTTACCGTTTCCGATGGGATTTCGAAACCTCCACATAGCTCAAAAATTGGCCAAGAAAGCTCAAAGCCGGGCCCAAGAGCCCCTATTGGTTCCCAGTGGCTGGCGCACCTGGCGCGACTGGAACACGTGGAACACTGGGCGCACGTGGAGCACGTGCCGCACCTGGCGCGCCTGGCAAGCTTGGGCCCCCAGGGTCTGGTGCATCTGGAACCCTTGGCGTCTGCGGCGTTCTTACGCGATATGCTGACTCCCAGGTGTCGCGTATGTGTTGGGAGGGCGAGTGGGAGTGAGCAAGACGGCTTGCGGGCGGGTGAGAAGCTTGACCCCTCCCCCTCCCCCCTCCCCTGGACCTGGAAGCGGGGGAGGGAGGGGCGAGGCGTTGGAGCGTCCAAGATAATCCAAGAAGGCTCCAAAAAGGCCCCTGAGAGTCCAAGATGAGCCCCAAAATGGCTCAAGATAGCGCACGATGCATCAAGGTGGCTCCCAAGATGCTCCAAAAGGCCCCAAGAACGCTCCAAGACGGCTCCAGGAGGCGTCCGAGACCTCCAAGGAGGCCCCCAGCAAGCCGACATCCTTCAAAAACCTAAGGCAAATCACTGATTTGTGCTTTCTCGCCTTTACGCTTCCGATGGCCATCCGAGGCTTCAAGATGGCTCCAAGATGGCCCAAGAGAGCCTCAGCAGAGGCTTACGAGGGTCCCACGACGGGCCCCCAGAGGCCTCGCAGCGACCCAAGAGCGCCCCAAAAGGGGTCTAGGAGGCGATTGTCGGAGGCGCCGAAAAGGCCTCCAAGAGACTCCCAAGAGACCCCCAAGATGCCCCACGAGGCTCCCCGAGGTACGCGAGAGGGCCCTCGGGGCCGCCAGTAGACCCCCAAGACGGCCGAAGAGGCCCACAAGCTCGCCATTGTCCTCCCTCCTCTCCTTCTCATTCTTCTCATTCTTCTTCTCGTCATCATCATCATCATCATCATCATCATCATCATCATCATCATCATCATCATCATCATCATCAGCACCATCATCATCATCATTACCATCATCATCATCATCATCATCATCATCATCATCATCATCATCATCATCATCATCATCATCATCATCATCATCATCATCATCATCATCATTCGCCTATTTGTCCCCCTCCCCCTCCCTCCTCCAACTCCCCCACATCCTCCTCCTCCTCCTCCTCCACTTCCTCCTCCTCCTCCTCCTCCTCCTCCTCCTCCCTCTCCCCCCCTCCCCCTCCCCCTCCCCCACATCTTCCTCCTCGTCCCTCCTCCCTCCTCCCCTTCCCCCGCATCCTCCCCCTCCTCCGATGCCACCTCCAGCTTCCCCTCTTCTGGTATGACGGCATCACCCGTAAGTTGTTTCTCTGTTTGCTTCCACACTCCCGTGATCAAAGCAATTCCTCTGAGCATCGTTGCTGGAACGCTGACTGTCAAATCCCGATAGTCCGTACTCTTAGAGTAGCTGTTCAAGGATGGGCTGGTGGGGATTCGCGACGCGTCAACAATTGAGAAGTGGGCAGGCCTTCTCGGCAACCGGCGGGGCTCCGGAGAAGGCTGTGGAAGCTTCTCAGAAGGCCGGAGGCCATCTGAGCCTTATGGGAAGGCCCGCCCCATGCCTCCCCCCCTGGGCGCGCCGAGGAGCTGCGGAGTGCAGACTCAACGGCAGGATGGTAATCAAGCTGATGAGCCGCAGCGGCTCAACACATAGGCAAACAACAGAGGGAACAGGGCAAGGAGGACGGTATGGATGCGCGTGCGAACCCCAGAGCTGAGCAAGCGTAAACGGGGAGATGGACATCAATCAAGAGTCACGCACCACGGACATACAACAACAATGTACGTACAAACGTGTATACATATAGACAGTTGTAGATGTGTGTGGGCACGGCAACATCGGCGGCATATCGAACACGCTAGCATGAGTGCACACGCGCACATACATGCTCCAATGCACGTACAATCGCGCACGCGCGCCGCCGCCATGTGCGTGCATATACGCAAGCACACGAAGTCACCCGATGCCGCTGACGGCCCAGGCCAAGCAACTGCTAACTCAGCATTGCAGTGGATGTCGCATGCAGGAGTCTGGCGTGCTCCGCCGCAAGATTTGTGGCCCGCGAGCGCTGCGAGTAGAATGAGAGGCAACTGATGCTCGCGGTGCCCTGGAGAGGGGCGCCCGGCAGGCCTAAGGGTTGAGGTTACTGCACTCACCGCCCAGTCGCCCTCCAACGCTTAACTGTTGATAAGTTCATGTGCGATGCTCTGAATATATCTGCCTCGGGCTGCGTTGCCTGGCTACTGACGCCTTGGGATGCCTTCCTCAACTTTGTGTTTGTCGCCCTTGCAGGTTTGCCGTAATGTGTTTTGCTGTCTGGGTTTGCCTTGGCCTTGCTTGCTCGCTTGCGCATGGCCTGGCCCACCTACGCATTCCTTCACATTCCTTTGGGCCTGGGTTTGTACTGTCCCATTCCATTGCCATTCATGCTATGATGGGGTTCCGGACAAATCGTATTCGACAAATCATCACCGTCATTTTCATCCTCTAAATCGTCATGATCTGCCTCCACATGGATTTCCTCCTTCGTCTCCCTCTTCTTCTGAATCGACGGGGCGACGCATTTGGCAACACGATGGGACGCCAAGATGAGGGAAAGAGAGAGAAACAGAGAGATACATATATAGAGAGAGAGAGAGAGAAAAAGAGAGAGAGAGAGAGAGAAAGAGAGAGAGAGAGAACACAAAAAAAGAGAAAGAGAGAAAGAGAGAGAGGGAATGATCGAGGAGGGAGGAGGGTGGAGGTGTGAGAAATGAGTCTGAGAGGACGGCGGGTAAGTGGAGGACGAGAACAATGAGAAAACGCATGACGCGCAATCCGTACCCTTCCTCGTCTTCCTCCTCGCGGCCACGAGCGGCTCGCCAACCCGGGTCAGCCAGAGGGGGTCTTCGCAGGATCCGCCAGGATCTGGTGCCCTGGCTGACCCCCGCCTCTTGAGCCCCGAGGGGAAGGAGGAGGAGGAGGAGGAGGAGGAGGAGGAGGAGGAGGAGGAGGAGGAGAGGGAGGAAGGGTAGAATGAGGAGGAGGAGGAGGAGGAGGAGGAGGAGGAGGAGGAGGAGGAGGGGCCCTGGCGGACCCCCGTTTGCACCGACCCCCGTCTCAAGGCTCCCGACCCCTCCCATGGGGCCGAGCGCACCCGGCCAGCCGTGGCGACGAGGGCTCCCTCGGAGGGCAACCACTCTCTGCGTGGCGTCGTCGGGGCACCTCGTCTGCCCTGCAGCGCCCTCGAATCCGCGTCGAATCCGTGTCAGAATCGTCGCATCCGCCCTGAATCCACGTCGAATCCGCGTCGTCGGGGCGCCTCGTCTGCCCCGCAGCGCCCTCTCCTCCGCCTCGGATCCGTGTCGAATCCGTGTCAGAGTCGTCGCATCCGCGCGGAATCCACGTCGAGCCCGCGTCGAATCCGCACCAAAGCCACGCCAAAGCCGCGTCGAGTCCACCTCGAGCCCGCGTCGGGCGGGAGAGAGGGCGGTAAACCTTGGGGACAGGCCAGGTCCCCGAAGAGGTCCGGGCATTGGACAAGGAACCATTGGATAAGGAATCCAGGGTCTGAAAGCCAGTGGAACACCACTTGACAGTTGAGGCTTCGCCATGGATAGCATCGACGCCCTCATCAGGTACGGAACCCTCCAACCCTCCAGGGTCTGAAGCCTCCTGGGCACATTCCTTAAATGAACGCTTCCACCGCACCGTTGTCTCCTCTGAACCCGCCCCTCCACCCTTAGAAAGCAACTCAAGCAAGCGTTTGGTCGTTCCCATGGTGCCCAATAGCGAGCACAGCGGAAGTAAAGTATCTCCCTCATATGGCGCCATCGGGCGCTGTTGGGCGCCGTGTCGGCGCTATTCGAACACTACACAACGCTACTGGGCGCGATTGGACGCCGATATTCATGCGATCCAAGACGAACGGAAACTTCAGTGACTTACTATCTAAGCGGTTTGGGGGTCATAACTTTCAGGTCTCCGGCGGCCGTTCGGGGCGATCCCGTCACCCCCGGAGCGCTCTCGGCGGCGAGGTGCAGCCGCTGGAGGGCATCCGGGGCTGGACAGCCGCCGAAGACGGACGAAAACGTTCGAAGACCTAGAATAGGGGGCCACATGCGAACCCTATCCCTACCCCTCACGATTTCTGAGGGGGCGGGGTGGGGTTCACTTCGTTCGGGAGCTCCCGAGTGGAACGAACCCCACCCTCCCCCTCAGAAGTCGTGGGGGGCAGGGGCAGGGTTCGCATTTGCCCCCCTATAGAAACCTCGAAACGTGCCCCCCCCCCCCCCCCCCCCCCCCCTGACGTTGCCCCAGTGGCTGCCCCCCCCTGACGCTGCCCCAATGGCTGCCCCCCCGCTGACGAAAACGTTCGAAGACCTAGAAGACCTCGCAACGTCCCCCTGGACGTTGCCCCAGTGGCTGCCCCCTCCCCCCCCCAGCTCGCCCCCCCGCGCGCCCGGCGGCGCGGCTCACCCCGCGGCCGCGGCCTGCTCCGCGTCCGAGGCCCTCCGCTCCGGCGGCGGGCCGGGCGCCTGCCCCGCGTGCGGCAGGCGGGGCGGGGCGGGGCGGGCGCGCGGGCGGGGCAGCCCCAGGGCTGCGGGCAGCGCTTCTGTCTCTAGCCAGAAACACACACACACACAAAAAGAAAACACACACACACAAACAAAAAACACACAACAGTGCTTTTTGTGTGTATGTTTGTTCCCACCGTGTTTTTTTGTCCCACGTGTGTGTTGTTTTTGTTTCTCAAAGTGTGTGTGTGTGCTTCTCCCACAGTATGGAGCTTCGGGCAGACCTCCCAAAGAACCCGAGGCGCACTGGACATGGGAAAACATTGGCCCCCCTGGAGGCTCGGTGTTTGACTCCGTGTCCGGTGCGCCTCGGCCTCGTGGCGCCGCTCCCCCAAAAGAGTCCAGGAGGCACTGGACATGGACACGAATCTTGCCCGCACAAGCATGGGATCGATGAGTCGGATCGGCGATCGAAAGGAATGGGATCGGCAGACATCGGCAGCCGAGTCGGGAGAAATCGAATCGGCGGAAATCGGCAGGCTCATCAGCCTCCATCTTGACAGATCGGAATCCGAATCGGTCTCTCATTGCGAATCGAATCGGAATCGGAATCCATCTGAATCGAATCGGGCGGAGCTGCCAGCCGGGAGCACGCGTTATGTTGAATCTTCGAGGGCCCTTTCCTGTCCTGTCGCCCTCCTATCCGCGCCGAATGCGTGCCGAATTCAACTGGACTCGTCTAAACCCGCGTCGAATCCACGTCGAATCCACGTCCGATCCACGCATCGAGCCCGCGTCGGGCCCAAGAGAAGGCACCAATTTTGGGGGACCGACGAGGTCCCCCGAAGATGCCACACAACACACGGTGAGCGACACCAAGGAGCGACCCGGCGGCCTCCCCAGACCCCATCGAGTCATAAGAGAGAGTCATGGCGGAAGGTGTCCTCCGCCTCCTCCTCCTCCTCCTCCTCCTCCCTATCTGCGGCCTCCAGGGGCCCTTGCAGGGCCTCGGGGCAGCCAACAAAACCACTCAGGATGAAAAACGGTCCCGGGGAAGGGTTCGAGATTTCTGGGTTTTAATGGGCCCTGGAAACGACAGGGCAGTTTTATTACCGGTTCCGTTTTGCCGTTTTTGTTACTGGTTCCGACCCCGTTTTTTTGCCGATTCCGTCGCCGTTTTTTGACCGGTTCCGGCTCGGGTTCCAATCCTGGAGCCGTTTTTGTTGCAGTTTCCGGTCGCCGTTTTCTTGCCGTTTCCATTTTCAAGGGACACTTTTTCGGAAACGGTGAGAAAACGGCCCTGCCGTTTCCGGGACCCACTAAGCTCTGGGGGGCTTGAAGATGTGTGAAGAATTCATGACGCTGGCATGGAGCACGCGTGAGAGACGGAAAGGAACGAAAGAGCATCAGAGGATCGTACCGCATCAACGATGCATCGCCGACTCATCGCCGATGCATCGGCGATGCGGCGACTCCATATACTCGGGCCTCACGTGAGCGACGAAAGGAAACGAGTCTTGCGCGAGGTGGTACAGCGACCTTACGGGGTGACTTACGCAGGCCGCCAGCGCGGCAAGCCACACTGTAAACGAGGGCACTTATGCGCAAGCTCAGCGATCTTACGACTGTAGGCGAGTGGCATCGCGACCTTACACGGTGGCTTGCGCATTTACGCGTGATCTTGCGCGGGCAGCTTGCGCGCCAGTGTCGGTGAAGACGACCCCGTGCTCTCCAGTCGCCCAAGAGTGTCCTCACATATATGAAAGGGCCCTGGGACACACAAATAAATACACACACATAAAATTATTCCTCATATTTCCAATACTTGTACGGTTTCTGTCTTCCCCCCCCCACTTCCCACATTTTCCAATATTTTCTAGGGAATCGACGATTAATTGTGTCTGTGTGTTTCTTTCCTCTCCTGAAATATAACCAGGCCGCTACGGTCAAGATGTTTTGCTCAGCGACACGCGGCGGCGGCCCGGCGGCACGCTGTGCCCTGCGGCTGAGCTGCCAGCCTGGAGCACACGTGTCCCAAACGCAGCCGGGCGATGAGGGTCAGGAACTTTTGCTCGGCGTCTCGCGGCGGCCGCCCTGGCGACACGCTCTGTGCCCTGCGAGCTGCTTCCTTGTCGCTCGGATCCGCGGGGGAAAATGCTGGGGAAAGGCTTGGGATGTTGACGCCTGGGGACCGAGAAGCGACTAGAGTGTCGCGCCGAAGCGTGGCGGGCCGAAACTGGCGGCGCGACACACTGAGGCTGAAGTCCTGACCGTAAACAGCACATCGGGCGGGGATTCTACAACTGGGTGTGCCTCGTCGGGGTCGCCGGCTGCGGGCAGGCGGCCTCGACGGCGGCGACGACGAACCGGGAATGCATGTTTAATCGTCCACTTCCCTGCGGGACGGCGCGACCCCCACGGTCATTTCATAGTCGCTTGGTCACATGCTCCCCATCCCTGTGATTGGCATCACCTTCTCTCGATGCCGATCTGAAGGGCTCCCTCAATCTCTGAGGGCACATTCATGAGATTGTCATCGCGCTTGGCTGTTCAAGCATTGGGGAATGGGATAAGCTCGAAGCTAGTAACTGGTGGACGAGGCGCGCGGGTTCCCTCTGGATCTTCGCGCGGCGGCGGCGGCGCTGGTCGAGAAATGTCTGGCTTCAGCTCGGAGAGAGGAGGCCGAAGACGCGACCGCGGGCGGGGGGGGGGGACTCCTCGCTCTCCTGCTACTCCTCCCCCTCCTGGACCCCCTCGTCCGTCCTCCTCCCCCGCCCCGACTTCCTCACCCCTCCCTCCTCTGCCTCGCCCTCTCCGCCACCTCTCCCCTCGCCCCTCCTCCTCCTACTCCTCTACGCCGCCCTCCTCCCCTTCCCAGCAGCGGCCTCATAGGGAGCTCAACCCAAGGCCCAAGTGGCAGGCTTCGCATGCGTGACGGCGCCCATTTCGGCACACCCCTCACAAGGATCGTGGTCCCACAGGGAGCTTCGCCGAAGGCTCCAGTGGCAGGCCTCGCTCGCGTGACTGCGCCCATTTCGTCACACCTCTCATGGGGATCGTGTCCCATAGGGAGTTCCACCGAAGGCTCCAGTGGCAGGGCTCGCACGCTTGACTGCGTGTATTTCGGCTGAGCCCTCACGCGTTTCGTTTCCCCCCCCTGGAGCTCCGGTGAAGCGCGCGAGACAAGGCCACGCCGACAGACGCGCAAACCAGCCGTCGCGGGCGACATCCTGATGTAACCCATTACGGCTGACTTCTGTGACCCCATGAACATCATGGCTCCTTCATTTTCACCCGCGCCCTGGGTCATGGTGCTCGCTCCCTTCCCCAGTTTCCACCTGTCTTGGGGGACTTACGCCTGCATATGGTTGGGTCCTTCGTCAGGCGGACGTTGCGTTGCTGGGTGTTCCTTAGCACTGGTTCGCTTTGATTTGCAGTGCGTTGCATGGCTTTGCGTTGCGTTGCCTTGCTCGGCATTGCTTTGCCTTGGTGTTCTTGGCACTGGCTTGCTTTGCTTGGCCTTGTCATTGCGTTGCACTGGTTGGCATTGATCTGTATGACTTCGCATTGCTAGCATTGTTTGAATTGCTTGGCATTGGGTTGGCTTCATTGGCATTGCATTGACTGCATTGCAATGCTTGTCGTGGCTTGGCATTGCTTGGAATTGCCTGGCCTTGCTGGGCATTGCTTCACTCAGGATTGCTTGGCGTTGCTTGGCTTTGCTTGGCAATTCTTGGCGCTGCTTGGCATTATTGCTAGGCCCTGTTTATCATTGCTTGGTAATTATTGGCCCTGATTGGCAATGTTTTGCGTTGCTTTGCATTACCTTGCGTTGCTTCGCTTTGCTTTGCAAAGCGTGGCATTGCTTGGCATAGCTTAGCATTGGATTGCTTTGCGCTGCTTGGCGTTTGATTGCGTTGCTTGGCATTGCTCGGCTTTGCATGGCATTGCTCTGCAATGCTCGGCAAACGGACAACAGGGCAACCCGAGCAACCAGGCAAGCGGGCACGCGGGTCAGCAAACGCCCAAACCCTGGGCCACCCGGCCACCCGAGGAAGGCTGGGCAATAGGCCGTGAATGCAGCACTGCAAGGAAGGCTTGCCCGCGCAGGCCTGGCACCCACCGATTCCTCGAAAACAGAACAACCTCTGAGCAAACCAATTGGGGAACCACCGCAAAGAAGCGGCATTCGGAGAGGAGGAAATGGAGGAGAGGACAGAGAGGTGGATTGGCGCGGCGAAAGATGCAAAGATGAAGGGGCCTGCCAACGGAAACCCGCCACACGACCCACACGAACGTCGAGCCCCGAAGGCATGTTAAAGACAAGCGGCGCGCCCACCGTCCAAATCGCGACCAGAGCCCCACCCGCATGTCTGTATTCCTCCTCCCCGTCTTCGTCGTATTACTCATCGCCCTCCTGGCTCCACCTTTTCCCTGCCACGTCCTCGTCCTCGTCATTCGCCCCGCGTTCCTTCGCACTCCCTCTGGGTCCTCTTGCTATCCGCTTTTCTGCTCGCCATGTAGGCGCGGCTGTATATGCACGCGCCTCCCAGGGTACATAAGGAATCCTCTGACAATCTTTACGTACCGTGCCATTGTATGCGACGACACGAGGGTGACGTGCGTTTTTCCTGCAATTTCGTATGACATCCAATACTGGCACTTTACATTATACAATTCCCGACGTTGACGTGTGGTCCAGGCGACACGAAGGTGGCGGGTGAACCCGACATGTTATGGGGCTCTCTGGTAAGCTCGCTCCTATACTGGCGCTTTACAATGTACACTACACGAAGGCGAGGTTCGGCGTGACACGAAGGCGACGGCTGACCCTACTAGTATGAGCGCGACTACGGCCGCTACTAGTATGAGTATGGCAAAGCACGTCCTCCTCGACACCGCATTCCTTGCGGCAAACCTGGGCCCAGGTACCCGAGAGCAAACAGCGAACACACAAGCCTGGCCGACGTCGGCGTCAAACCAATCTCGGCGAGGGTGATGAGGTGCCCGCGCGCATGCGATGCATCGCCATTCCATGTTCTTTTTTATGCCACGCGTCACCCACTGCCTTTCCGAATACTGACTGCAAGACATCGAGCCCCTGGGGGCCGCCCCAGACAGCCCCGCACCACTGCAGAACAACGTTGACGCGGTTGATAACGCGAGGGCCCATGCGACCTGCAATGCCGCGCGAGATGAGTAGCCTAAGCGGAAGACACGCCCCACACGTACCCTTCCCAATTTCGAGGGCGCGCCGCTGGATCACCCAAAGGAGGGGGGGGTCCCGGATCAGTCGTCGGCGCACCCCCCACCCCCCCTTCCCGCTCCATCGTCGGCGGACCCACCCCCCCTTTCCCGATGCGTTGCCGGCGGACCCCCCCCCCCCCTCCTTTTCAAAAGGGGGGGGGTCCCGCTCCCCCCCCCCCCATGCAATTTGAGCGTGAAATTCTGACCCCCCCTTCCCCCTCCCCCCCTTTCGCCACGCAGCCCCCTGGCTCCAGAACCCGACCCTAGCACACCTAACCCTCAACCTGATCCCTGCCCTAACCCCTACCCGAACCCTAACCCCTAACCCAACCCCCGACTCCTAAACCTAACCCCTACCCTACGCCGAACCTTAACCTCCACCCAAACCCCTACCCTAACCCCAAATTCAAACCCTAATCCCCACCCAAACCCCTACCCTAAGCCCTAACCCTAAACCTGAATCCCTACCCGAACCCTAACCCCTACTCTAACCCGTAACCCTAACCCTGACCCCTACCCAAACCCCAACCCTAACCCTAACCCCTACCCCTAACCCGAACCCTACCTCTTACCCCTCACCCTGGCCCCCAACCCGAAGCCTAATCCCTGACCCTAACCCTATGACCTGACCCTAACCCCTAACCCTACTCGAACCCCTAACCCTGACACCAGACCCTAACCCTTACCCTAAGCCCTAATCCAACCCCCCAAACCCTAAACCTAATCCCCAGCTCTGCCCTAACCCCTGCCCTGACCCCTTACCTTTACCCTACCCTAAACCCTAACCCTCACCTAACCCTTACCCCCTGACCCCACTCCTAACACTGACCCTAATCCTTAATCCCAACCCTATGCCCTAACCCTAAACCCTTAACGATACCCTAACCCCTAACCGTAATCATAATCCCAAATATTAACCCTAAGCCCTAACCCTAACCTCTCATCCCTATCCTTACCCCCGCCCTAACCCTAACCTCTGCCTTAACACCCACCCTAACCCCAAATCCTAACCCCATACCCTAAACCCTGACCCGGACCTAACCCCTAATGCTTACCCTAACCCCTTACCCTACCCCTAACCTAACCTCAGCCCTAAGCCCTAAACCCTCACCCCTAACCCTAACCCTAACCTTAATTCGTAATCCTATAACTATTAAGCCCGAATTACCATAAAAGCGGCCACCATGCAACCCGGCTCCATCTACTGCAAAACATATCATTTCCTGCGCACGCGTGCAGAATTTCTTATTTTTTACAACACAAAGGGCCCCGTCCCCGTCGCGACCCGGCCCCATGTACTGCAAAACCTAACATTTCCTGCGCATGCGTGCAAGATCTCTGAACTTTTTGCAGCACGAAATGCGCCCCTCTTATGTAAACCCGCTCCATTTACTGCAAAAAATAACACTTCCTGCGCATAAGTGCAGAATCTCCTTTATTTTGTAATACCAAGTGCCTTCCGTTGCGACCCGATCCACGTCTCCCACCGACTAGCGTTTCCTGCGCATGCGTGCAGAACCTCTTCCGCCCGACCCGACTCGTCCCGCCCGTTACAGCACTCGCGTGCCAACTCGATCGCACATCCGTCGTCGCCGTCGTCGTCGTCGTTGTCGACGCTGTATTCGATGCGGTTCTAACGAGGGGAGAGATGATCTTTATGGTGGGGTGGCGTGCGGGTGGGAGTGACGGCCACCGCAGGTGGGTTCGCGGTCACGGTGTACTCGTGGCCACGCCTAGTAGACCCATAACCTTCAGCCTACACCCCAAACCTAACCCCTAATCCCAACCCCCAACTCCTACCGTAACCCTCGCCCCTACCCTTAACCCCTACCCTAACCCTTAACCCTAACCCTTACCCCGACCCTCAATTCTTAATCCTATAATTATTAAACCTTAAATAACCTAAAAGCGGTCGTTATGCAATCCCGCTCCATCTACTGCAAAAAATAGCATTTTCTGAGCATGCGTGCAGAATTTCTATTTTTCACAGCACAAAGTGCCCAGCCCCCGTCGCGACCCGGCCCCATCTACAGCAACAAAAAATATGTTTTGCGCACGCGTGCAGAATTTCATATTTTTTACAACACAAAGTGGGCGGCCCCGTTGCAATCCACTTATGTAAACCCGCTCCATCTACTGCAAAAAATAGCATTTCCTGATCCTGCGCATGCTCCATCCTGAGCATGCGTGCAGAATCCCTTGTATTTTACAATACAAGCTGCGACCCTCTCATGTACATCGGCTCCAGCTCCTGGACCACCTCGCGCTTCCTGCGCATGCGTGCAGACTCTTTAGCCCGTTCGAGCACTCGCGTGCCACCTGGATCGCACATCCGTCGTCGCCGTCGTCGTCGTCGTCGTCGTCGTCGTCGACGTTGCACTCGCTGCGGGTATACCGAGGGGAAAGATGATCTTTATGGTGGGGTGGCTTGCGGGTGGGATTGACGGCCACCGCAGGTGGGTTCGCGGTCCAGGTATACTCGTGGCCAAGCCTGTTAGACCCTAGCCCTACCCCCTGACCCCTAACCCAAACCCCTACACGAATCCGAACCCCTACCTCGACCCTAACCCCTAATGCCGAACCCTACCCTAACCCCTAACCCTAACCCCTTACCCTAGGGTTAGACCCTACGAACTAACCCTGACCCCTGACCTGACCCGAATCCCTAACCCTTACCCTAGCCCCCCCCCCCCCTCTGCACAGCCTTCGGCGCTCTGGAGCGGAGAGAGCCTCCCCACCTGCCCCCCCCCCCTTGCCTGGCAAAAGGGGGGGAGGGGGGGTGGTCCGAAATCGCCCTCCCCCCCCCGTTTCCAGCGCCAAGGGGGGGGGGTCCGAAGATGTCCCCCCCCTTGACGGGGGAGGGGGGGGGGGTTCTGGGAACACCCGCCCCCCTTTTGAATTACGAGGTGATCCGCTGGCGCAGTTTCCCCAATTTCACCGCGCGGATTTGTCTCCCCGCGGGCCCCGCGGCAGCCGGGCCCCCGAACCCGCCTGCCACCGGGCCCGGGCGCCGTTTAGTTTCTAAACATCCCTGGACATCCGAACCGATCTCCTGGGGCGCATCCTGGCCCCCGCGCACTCTCTTGGCCGCGGCGCCACATCTGCTTGGCAACGAATCCAAGCCAGCACCAACTCAAGAGGAGCTCGGGATCCTCGCGCGAAGCCAATATTAGCCCCTCCCTGACGTGACCAAGCGCAGATTCGTGAACCCCGTCGGCCAACTCGACGCCTGCTTGACCTAGCTGGCCTGCGATAAACAGTGCGGCGCTAACTGCTTGGGGTGGGCACATCGCCCATGACACTCCTGACCGCGAGAGCGGGAAACGGCGCCGATCAACTGCAGCAACCAACGCTGCACTCATTTCGCGAACGTGATCGCCAAGCTGCAACCTTCGTGACTTACTGCGACCGACTCGTCGGGGCGAGTGGCCCCAGGCTGGTCGCCCGCGGCCAAGCCCGCCCCCCCTTTTCTGGGGGGTGGGACAGTAGATGGACAATACAGTCGAAACCTTACGTACATATTCGAAGGAAATTATGGATTCCCCCCCGCCCCCAACACTAATGTTGATTTCACTATCGGCGGTGCTTTGGGGGTTTTGACGATATCAATCCACTCAGGCTCCCTCATTCGTCGCGCCACGAATATTGATGTGGGGGGTCGGGGGGGGCATCTTGGGCCACAGGTCTCGACGGCACTGGCAGCGGCGACGATGATGGTCGTAATCACGGCGAACCAGAAGCACGACGTGCCCGTGGTGGCCACGAAACGCTCGAGAGTTCTGCCGAAGTGGTCGGGGGGCAGCATGCGGACTCAGCCAGTAGGGCCTTCGGCGGAGCTTCCCACGGGGCCGCGAAGCGTGGCGGCGATGATCGTGGCGACGGTGATGGCGATGATGGTGATGATGTCAGCACGTAGCGACTCAAATCGCACGCGGCGGGCTTGCTTGGGTCTGAACTTCAGAGCCTCGCTTACACAGCCGGGTAAAAAGTTATAACCAAGCCGACAATACGATCACCGTGCATGATCTACAGACTGCAACGCCCCAAAAGGATCATTCAGTGATATTCGCCTTTTAATGTTGGCAGCGTGCGCAGGCGCGCACCATGGGCCAAGTCATTAATATGCCACACTTTGGCTTGCGCGCCCAGTGGCAATTTTGGGAGGCGGACGCCACTGAATGCCCGGGTGCTCTTGCAAGTTGCTCCTTCACAGGGCCGCTGGCGTGGGCGGTTCCACGTTCTGCCTTGCGGTTTCGTTCCCGCTAGTCGGATGGCGAACATGCAACGCGCAATGCAGACAAGACGTTTTTGCCGTAACATGCGACGGGCCCCGCCTGGTCTGATTCAACATCTTTTCGGCTTCCATCCCTGTGGTGTTTTTGTTAGATACTTTTTATCACGGGGGTTGGAAATTCTGCCTAAATATTGAATTTCCGCGCGACGCCCGTTCGTCTTTTAGCGTGCCGCCCTGCGAGTCCTGTGGGACGCGTGAGACTTGTGCCCCCGTGGGGCTTGTGCGACTTGTGGGACTTGCGAGACGCGCGGGCGATTTGCGCGATCGGCGGCTTTGTGGGACCTGTGCGACCTGTGCGACCTGCGAGACATGTGGGAGCTGTGGGGCCTGCAAGACATGTGGGACCTGTGCAAAACGTCGGCCGTGTTAGGACCTGCGAGAGACCTGCGGGCTTTGCTGGACATATAAGGTTTGTGAGGCCCGTGGGGCCTGTGAGACCTGTGGCACCTGTGAAACCTGTGGGACCTATGGGACCTGCGAGACCTGTGGGACCTGCGAGACCTGCGGGGCCTGTGAGACTTGTGCGACCTGCGAGGCCTGGGGGACCTGTGGGACTGACGAAGTCAATGGGGCCTGCGAGGCGTTGGCCAACGAATCGCGTTGACGATCCGGCGGGGGGGCGGTTCTATTATGTATATTCACGTACGGGGTGCAGTTTAGGTTGCCCAGCAATCCCACTTAACGATCGGGCGAGTGCAAACCGATCGCCAAGTGGGCACGCCGAAGCACGCCACTTTACGCGAAGTGCGTCCCGCGTTTGATTTTACACACTAAACCTGCCACCGCCCGACCGTTAAGTGGGGTACCTGGGCGACAGGAAGTGCGTCCCGCACATGAATTTACGCGGGGAACCTGAGCCC
>CAUYUJ010008358.1:355541-405541 GCA_963575745.1 Prorocentrum cordatum
TGTGCGCGCGTGAACCTGCAACATTGCTGCCGCCGTAGCAGCTCAGGTGCAGCCGAACCGCCCATGCGCCACGGGGGCGATGATGCCGCAACGCTCCCCCGGAGATTCCACGTCGCCGGGGTGGGGGCAGTGCGTCCGTTCGTTCGCACAGGCACACAGGGGAAGCGTGCTCGCACGACGCAGGCTCAGCGGGGGAAGCTGCTCGCCGCGCAGGAAGCGGCAATCACTGCGGAGAGAGCACAGTCAAGCATCGATAAGGGGCCACTGGACAATTACGTTGCTCAGCACTTGCTTTCCAAATGTGTTGCCCGTGCGCTGCAAAACCTGCAACAGAACTATTGGATTGTTTTGCTCCGGAGCGACGCAGGCAGCTGCGCGCCGTCAAAACAAGTCGTAAAGTGAGGGTCAGGCACAGCGCAACACGCGGGAAAATTGACAAACGATGCACAGCGGCAACGCGGAGGAGGGAGAGAACGACGACAACAGAGGCAGAAGGCGAAAGAAGAGAACCGAGGGAGACAAGGAGAAGAAGACGGGCGCGCAGGATATCAGGCTCAGGCGACGTCTAACAGGAAGTACCTTGCCGAAGAGCGGGAACTTGGAATACGGCGGGGGCGACGTCCAGACCAGCAGGCCATCTATTAAGCCACGTGGTGGGCGCTTTCCAGGATCCGCCAGGGGCAAGGGCACGCGCCAGGAGCGACGTGGGGACGGGCCAGAACGGTAGCCCAGCGGCGACAGGGACGAATCAGCCCAGCAGGGGCCAACGATCGAACCCGCGACATGCCGACTTCTTGTTGCTGGAGCGACTCTTGACATGGGCCGATCCTTGAGGGCCTCTGGGCGCGCAGCACGGGCGGGCGACGACCGCGCGTCGTCTTCTGCGGAACGGGAAAATGACCACAGCCACTGCTTCATGTTTGCGCCGCCTTCCAGCCGGCCGAAAAAGAAGCAGTGGTTGTGGTCATTTCCCTGGTGCCAAGCTTAACGAAAATTACCACAACCACTGTTTTGTTTCTGCTGGCTGGAAGGCGGCAAGCTGGTGGTTGTGGTCGTTTTCACGTCCCGTATGTTCCCCCCCGCCACACGGGGCAATTTCCGGGGCGGCAGTGCTCGGCAGTGCTTCGCGCTGCTTTCCGGCTGCTCGGCCCTGCTTGGAAGTATTGCGTGGCGCTGCTGGGCAAACGAAAAAAAAAGCCGTGAACAGAAACTCTTGGCGCTCCGCGCGGATCTCTTGGATCTGCGCGGGACCCCTGGGGCCAGCGCGGATCCATGACATCCGCGCGGACCGCCACAAGTTTACCCATCGGTCGCAAGAAGTGGGTAGAACCATGAAACAGGAAGGCGTTGGAAGTAGATTGGGTTTCCGCCCAACTCCTGAAGAGGAGGGAAGAAGGAAACCCACTCGACTCCTGAAGTAGGAAGGCGGCTGAAATAGGTTGGGAACTAAAAATCCAAAAACACCTGCCTTCAACGACCGTTGGGTATGCTTATGCCATCATTTAACTGCTCGAGCTGCGCTGCGTGGCCCTGCTTGGCCCTGCTTGGGAGGCGTTGCGGGGCGCTGCGTGGCCCTGCCTGGCACTGCCCGGCACTTGGCCTGGCACTGCCTGGCGCTGCACGGGCCCTTCGGGGCCACCCGAGGACAAGGCTGAACCTAAACGGTGTGCTTCGTTTCCGTTTCGTCTTCGTTTGCCCTCGTTTTGTCTTCAAAGCCGCCTTCCCCGCAGAGCGACGTCGAAGCGGAAACGGCCCACGAAATCACCACAGACACCGTTTGGGTCAAGCCCTGCCCCAGGACCCCTCTAGGCAGCCCCGAGGGAGCGCTGGGCGACCCCAGGAAGGGAAGGGGGCCCAGGGACACACCAGTGGATAGACGCAAATCCCAGGTTTCCCCTTTTGTTCCCATGTTTTCTGGACCTTCGTGTTCCCCCCCCCCCCCCCCCGAGGATGGTGTTCTTGGCGCGCCGATGACGGCAACACCAATCCACTTTCCCTCTGGGACCGCGCCCCCTGCTCCAGTCCATGGCGTACCTTGTCCTGTGCAAGATCTTCGGCACCGCCTGTACTCTGCACCCTCCGGCCGCCTGAGGCCCCGCCCGCCCGCGCCCGTTCTCCCCAATTAGGGCTTCGCGCGCACCGCCTAGCTCTTGACCGGAAGGGGCCCGCTCCCGACCCGCCGACCAAAAAGTGTTTCCCCGCCCCCCCGCTTCCCATGTTTTCCAAAATTCTCCTGGGACCGACGATTCTTTACGTTTCGCGTGCGTTTCCTCCTGAAAGAGAAATAACTTGGATCCACGAGGCTTCCACGCCACACAGTGGATCACGTGATTCTCGCACATGCATGAAGGACTCAACATGGCCCCGTGCCCTTTCACGCAGAGTTTTCGGCCTGGAAATGCATGAGGTAGGAAATGTATGCTCTACGTAAGCTATGTGCTGAAAGACAGACGGTTCAAAACCACATCGCCTCGCCCTCGCTAACACGTGACTCGCTGCAAGCCGGCGTTGGCCCGTGGACCGGCGCTAGAAAACCTTCCCGAGCCTGTAGATACAAATGTTTTCGCCATTGCGGGAAGGCCGAGGGTAGACTGCCATACTTGCTCGCTGGCTCGTTAATGCTCCTCTCGCGCATGACGTTCACTCTTTCTGCGCCCATGCACGCATCTATATATATATAAATAAATGATCTCACATTTCATTAATATTGCTGCTGATCGGATGCGCTGTTCGATAAGAGCGATGGATATAAAAAAAACGATGCCCACACTCCGTAGCATCAGGCCGAGCATGTGTCGGACTCGACGCGTTTCTCCCCATCCGCAGTTTGCTGAACCATCATGTCCTCGATGATGGTCGCTGGTTCAGGGGCTCCTCCTGGGCCTCACAAGGACGGGATCAATCCCCCAATGCGGGCGATGCTTCTGCTCAGCAGCGGCTAGTTCAACATACCGTACCGTCGATTGACTGACTGGTCCGAGCTTGAATCTAGTTCTGCATGCGCTGAGCTCGGTCTACGCGCCTGGAAATTTCGTGTGCAATCTCGGAGACCTTTGTTTCAGGCTCCAGATTCTGCCTCTGCAACGATAGTGCCTCAACATTTCGAGCCAACGTGGAGTCATCATCTCTGTTGCAAGGAATTACTGTGAGACTGCAGCGCCACACACTGTCAGTTGGAGGTCGCTTTAAATGTTCGACAAAGTTGATCCATTATGCTGATCATCTGCTACCCGTGGTGTCAATTTTCCCTCCAGGCCTCGGTTATACTTCAGGATCTGATCTTCCCAGACATGCGATGTCTGGATGTGTTCAGTCTTCATGGGGCGCCCGAAGGTCAAGACCCGTTCCCCAGGGTCAAATTCTCGCCCCGAGAAACTTGACGGTCCCGGGGCCCAGCGAGGGCCCTCGGAGGCCGAAAGCGGCCACAAGCCTCCCACCGTGACGTTTTGCACGACGCGAGCACGTCTGGGCCAGACCGCCTCCAGGTGCCCCCCCTCCAGGGGAAAAAAAGGCTCCGCTCTGACCTCCTCCCATGTGGGGCGAACGAGTACCACCGGGATCTCGACGTCTCAATCCCAGCCAGGGTTTTCAGACAGTCCAGATGGGCTGGAGGCCGAGGTCGATTTCTAGCACTCTGAAGGTCAGGCGGCCTGCGCCCCGCGTCCGCAGGCACTCGCGGTGGACGGCCTGTGGCCCCGTGCTTCGCGCCGTCGGCCCGGCTCCTAAGGGCATTGGACGCCGGCCAGCGCGCCCCCAGAGCACCCACACGCCCTGGGGGGGGGAGCACCAGGGCATTGGAGCGACAGCCCTGGGAGGCATCTGCTGGGAGGTCCTTTCTAAGGAGGGGAAAAAACACACAGACACAATTAATCGTCTATTCCCCGGAAAAAAATCAAAAGAAATATGGGAAGTGGAGGGGGAGACAAAAACCCCAAAAATATGGGAAAATATGGGGGATCCTTTTATTTGTGTCTATTTATTTGTGTGTCCCAGGCCCCTTCACTTTCATAACGATGAAGGGCCATCAAGCCCAAGCCCGAGTAAGGGGCCACCGAGCCCGACCAGGCCGGATTGAGCCGAGGGTGGAGCACGGGATCGAAAGAAACTGAGCGGGGTCAAGCTGGGTTGAGCGAGCTTAAATCAGATCAGGCCAGTTTTCGACAAGCGATATACCAGCGCCCACGGGGGGCATGGCGACAACGGCTGGCACGGCGACCCCAACCTCCGACTTTGGAGGAGGAGGAGGAGGAGGAGCAGGAGGAGGAGATGGAGGAGGAGGAGGTGGAGGAGGAGGAGGAGGATGGAGGAGGAGGAGGGAGGAGAGGAGAGGGAGGAGGAGGAGCAGGAGGAGGAGACGAGGAGGAGGAGGAGAAAGAAGAGGAGGCGGAGGAGCAGGAGCAGGAGGGCCAAAAATTTTGCGCCAGACTCGGGGATGTACCATAGGGGGGGGGGGCGTCCATCCTCGATGGGGCTGTGCCCGAACAGCCCCCCACGGGTGCGGAGGAGGAGGAGGAGGAGGAGGAGGAGGAGGGGGAGGGGGAGGCAGGAGGAGGAGGAGGAGGAGGAGGAGGAGGAGGAGGAGGAATCCCCGAGTTCACCCTCGTTGTTTCTCGTGTTCCGCCTGCGGATATCGTATGGCAATCAAGCGCCACCAGACTTTTGCATGATGGGGCTGCACGGGGTAGTTTCTGAAAACTGCAACCGGGAGTGCGCATCTGGCACGGCAACAGAAGTTCAAGCTTACAGCGCCTGGGGGAGATGCTGTTATTAGCACTCCCATCCTGTGGTCACTGCTCAGAAGGGTCGTGGCACCATCCGGCAGTGGCGTCCCGACCAAGGTGGAGGAGGACGAGTAGGGAGAATATGACGGGGTGGCCGGCGACAACTTATGTGCCCCCGGGCCCCTCGGGGTCGCCGCGTTCAGCTCTACCGACCAGCAGAGAAGCAGCCGCTACAGCAGAGAGTAGTTCCTGGCCCTGGGGGCCAGGAACAGGGGGCGAAGAGCATGCAGGACAGATGCGGAATGAGAACGCAAGCAGGGGCCCCAGGCGTGGTCTGGCTTGGGCTTTGCACCTCACGTGAGCCCCGAGCAGGGCTGCCGTGCATCCTCAACTATCCGCCTTGGGCGGCTCTTCATCCTTCTTGCCTGTGCCGGGCACCAAGTTCCTGAGCTCCTTGGGCACGGTCTCCGCGTCCACTCCCAGCTCCTCGCACGCGATGAAGCATTGGAGGCTCGTGTCGATGGCCAGGTGAAAGACATTCATGTAGAGCTTCCCGACCACGTAGCCGTTCAGGAGGAAGAGCAGCGTGGGACACAGCGGGGAGACGTCGGGGTACATCGTAGTTTGGATGCAGTACCCAACAAAGGTCGTCGCGGAGCAGATGACGAGCAGCCCGATGCGATCGAGCGCGGCGCCCAGGATCAGGACGGAGGCGAAGCGCGCCATGTGGCGGAGGACCAGGTAGAACGCCTTCTTCGCAGACGTGCAGAAATTCTTGCCGAGCAACGCAATCTGGATGTAGGCTAGCTTGTTGAGGTACTCCAGGCTCTTTTCGAAACAGTAGATGCAGCACTGGATTGCCCTAGCGACGTACACCATGACGCGGTTCTTCCTCGCCTCAGCCTGCTTCTCCAGGAACTTCATGCAGTACCGAAGGAACTGCACCACGGCGATGATGAAGGAGCCGAAGGCGAGGCTGCCCATGTGGTACCGGGTGGTGTTCCACACGGACTGTCTGAGCGCGCCCCGGACCCTGCCTCCGTCCTGCTGGTTGAAAAACCAGACGCCGACGGCGCCCGCAATGATGGTCTGGCCGGCAGCGATGACGAAGGCGTTGATCCATAGGTAGATGAAGAACACGTAGGCAACATAGTAGTCGATCATGTACCGGGGCGGCTGGCAGCGCCAGCACTCGCCGTTCGGGCCTCCGCAAGTCTCGTCCCTCCAAGTCTCGCTGACTGGGTACCCGAGGTCGCCGGAGCCGTCGTAGGTGCAAGCCTCCCACGCCGTGTTGTAATCCGCGTACCAGTCCGTCGGAGTATAGCCGTCGGGCACCTGAGAGATGATGAACGCCGCGCCGCAGGCCCAGCCGATGCACCACAGGATCGTGAAAACGGACTGCACCATCGGGACGACCAGGACGCTCGGCGTCGAGGCGAGGAAGCGAGCGGCCACCTTCGTGCAGCGAATCGCCAGGAGTATCTTCCGGAAGAAGACCAGCACAATGATGACCCAGAGACCCGCTAGACCGAGGAGGACATAGCAGGCGTACAGCAGTACGTCCCTCCCAGTCTGGCCGCTCACGGCGTACCCCTCCGAACACACGGGCGCGTCCAGGCCAATGGGAAGGCACTCCTGCCAGCGTAGGTCCGTGTTCGTGGTGAAGCACCAGATCGTGGAGCCCTTGTTGTAATCTGTAGGCATGTACGGATTGCGGCAATAATTGTGGTCGCCGATGCCCTGGTCGGAGTAGTCCCCTGAGGTCCCGTAGCTTTGGTTGTGCGGGGAGACGGACATCCAGTTCTGGCACAGGGTGCCGTACATTGTCATGTACTGTACCCCTCTGTATGTGTTGCCATCAACACCGAGATCCTCGCTGACAGTGTCGCCCGATATGGCTTGGTTGACTGTAGTCGTTGCGAATGTGACCACCTGGGTGCCCGTCTGTTGGCCCGTCTCGAACAGCGTAGCGCCGGCGCACTGGATGCTCTTCACGTAGCAAAGGCCGGAAAAGGCAAGGATCAGGACGAGTATCAAAAAGATTGAGAGCCAGACGCAGACGCCGACAAAGAAGCGGACGAGGACGAGGAACACAATGCCGATGACAAAGGAGCAGACACCAGTGAGCGCAAATGCACCCCACGACGCCTGAATGGCGCCCCACTGCTCCCCCAAGGACGCAGTTGCGCCATTGGAGAAGTCGGTGAGCGCCGAGCTCACCATGATGTCGGTCAGGGCGGTTCCAAGCTGGTCAACCACCGCAGCAGCCATCTCGAGCGTGCAGTAGTTCAGCGCCGCCTCCGAGAAGATGAGGCCAGGCATGGGCACGCAATATACCGCGTCGTATGGGCAGTCATCTTCCGAGAAGGCCTTGAAGGTGAACGAAGAATTGGCAACTGTTCCCAGGACGCCAGTGTCTGACTTCACGAGTTGCCACGCAAGATAGAGCTCATCGTCTGGAACAGGTTCAAATGTGTACTCCCGGTACGCATACGCGGCGGTGCTGCCGTTGGCTGCCGCGATGTTTTCGTAGCTGGAGTCGCAGGTCTGCATGCAGACGTGATGGAGGTACTTTGTCGCCGAACTCATGATGTCCGTAGAGAACAAGTCCCCGTTTGCCCCAGAAGCGCTGAACAGGTCGGTGACGTCAAGGGACCCGAGGCCGGTGACCTCTATCATCCTGGCAGCGGTCAGATCAGCGAGGTCGGCGGCGGTGCCACCCGACACTGCTGAGGGGTCTGCCTGCTCAATGGCGCCGTCGCAGGACTCGCAGGCGGTGGCGCAGCAAGAACACATGTACATGTCGTACTGGTCAGAGGAAATGCCGCTGCCGATTTTGGTGTAGAGTAGATCCTGGGCTGCCTTGGAACAGATGAACTGCTTAAACATTGCATCCGTGGTTGCAGACACGTTCATCGTCATGGTCCGCCACTCGTAGCTCTCCAGCGACTTCGCGTTTCCCATCATGCCGCTCCACTGCGTGTCGACGCCACAATAATTTCCCGCAAAGTCTCGTGGCTTGTACAGCTTGTCTATGTTGCCATCCGAAAGGCCCATGAGGGTCACAATCACGTAGCCGACAATCGCCACGATGAAGATGATGCAGCAGGGGAGGTCGGTGCAGGCACGGTTGCCGGCGGGGCCCTTGGAGATGTCATTGTCTCCGTCCTTTGTGAACGCCTTTGTGGCCTTCTCCTGCCTCAGGGCCTTCAGGTCCCGATCCTGCTCCCCCCCAGCGCAGCAGCAGCAGCAGGCCAAGTAGCACGACGCGCAGCAGCCCACTGCCTGCGACTCGCTGCGCCCCTCGGCCTCTGCGGCAGGCTCGTCGCTGGGCAGCGGTGCCGTGCGGGCGGGCGGGGAGGCGGGCATCGTGGGTCTGCTTGGCGCGCCTCTGCTGGATCCGATGCGCTTGAGCCAAAGTGGCTACACCCCCCCCTCTTTGCTGAGCGGCCTGGTGCTTGGAGGGAAGCTCAGGGAAAGGGGGCGAGAACTCGCCTGCGAGGCGGCAATCCCTGAGGTCCAGCAGACTGGAAAATCAGAACCTCGCGACACGTTCAGGACAAGACGTCATCCTTCCCACCACTTCTCGAGCCTGATCGGTCCGTGATGGTCCCGAGACCGCCGGGATCTGACGAACCCGCTCACGTGGAGGCATCAGCACTGGGCCAGCAGCGGACGGGGGGCAGGCAGGGCGAGGCCCGCCCTGGCCCCCAGAGCAGGCAGGGGGGGGGGAGGCAGGGGGGCAGGCAGGGGGGGGGGGGGGAGCGCCAGAGCAGCGCATCGGAGCGACATCCCAAGCACGCGGCGGCATCAGCGCTGTAGGCAGGAGCGGGACAGGGGAAAAAGAGGGTTGACCGACGGCGCGAGCACAAACTGTCGGAGGTCCGCCCGGAATGTTTGGATCGGCACTGGAACCCTCTTCCCGGCGCGCGGAGCGCGCCAAGGGCGGCGCCGAAGGCGCCGCCAGAGGGTGCCAGTGCGCCAGTGCCGACCCGAGAAATCCGCACGGAGCTCCGCAGGTTTATGCGTATGCGGCGTTTTCTCCCCTTCGAGGCGAAGGGCGTTCATGGCGTCAGGCCAGGGTGAGGCTCTGTCTACCTAGAGGCCTCCCCGATAAGGGTCGGAGTAGATGGAGTCGGAGGATCGCGCCGCATCGTCGATAATGTATCGGCGACGTAGGTGTGGAGAAAATCGGGGTCCACACCGAGCCGCATCGTCTATGCATCAGCGATGCGGCGTGATCCTCCGACGCCATCTATTCTGACCCAATTTGGGAGCCTTGCGACCAGGAGCGGCTGCTTAGTGTGTCGCGACAGCGGCCCTGGGACACGGTATGCTTTGCAAGCATATAACGTGCCAGAACGGCTTCGGACACAACTGGGGGGAGGAGGAGGAGGAGGAGGAGGAGGAGGAGGAGGAGGAGGAGGAGGAGGAGGAGGAGGAGGAGGAGAAAGAGGAGGAGGAGGAGGAGGAGGAGGAGAAAGAGGAGGACGACGAGGACGAGGAGGAGGAGTTTAGGGGGGCATTGAGGGCAGCAGGCAGGGAGGTGCTGGATGGGGGGGCGGCAGAAGGAGCACGTAGAGCAAAGTGCGGGGATGGCGGGGGCGATGCGCTGCAGATGCAGGACGCAGGCCGTCGCACGGATGCGAGGGGCCCTCTCAAGAAAGGCCCGCCCTTGCGCCTATAGCGGCCTCTCAAGGGGCAGGCGAACGCACAAACACACAACTCCGCCCCCCTCGTCAATTCGCCGTTTTACTGGTCCCTCGCGTCCGACTTTTATACGCACTGCCCCCCCACACACACACATACACACACACACACGTGCATACACACACAACACACACACACACACACACACACACACACACACACACACACACACACACTGCTGCAAAAAAAACACTCCTGCCGGGTCTGTGGGAGGGCGCGCATCCAATTCCATGCTCGGATTGTTCGCGCTGCGGTATCAGTGCCTGGTTCGCTCCGCTACCATTTTTTTTTCAGGGGGGGTCCAAGGGTCACTGGGCACCCCAGGTGGAGCGGGCAAACCTGTTTTATCGGATTGGGCTGTACGACCCACACATAACACACAAACACACACGCACACACAACCCAAATGCTGGCACGGATGTGAGTGATGGATCATTCGACCTTATCTTGCTCGTAGTCTACTCGCGAGCCGAGCACATCTCACACAAACATTGCACACGGCATGCAACATATAGTGTAGACACACGTTATCAAATCCCGAAGCAAATTACAAGACAGCTCGCCGCTAGGGCCCCACCGCCAGCCAAAACGGCGAGCATACATCGGGCGTGGCCCCGCACGCATTCGAATGCCCATACTTCGTCCTTGTACTACTCGTCTTCTTCCCCGTCCCCCTCCCCATCCGGATCGTCGTCGTCGTCCTCCTCCACGTCCTCGTCATCCTACTCGTCCTCCTCCTGCTCCAGCTCCTCCTCGCCGCCCACGTCTCAGACCTCGTCCTCGTTTCTCCTCTTCATTATCCTGCTCATCCTCCTTCTACTGGCACCTAGGTTGCGCAATAGGTTGCGCCCTCTGCAACGTTGAATTTTCTCCTCCCTCGGCAAGGCGCGCAGCGCACCCGACCCGCTCCAGCCTCGGCGCGCAGCTGGCGGCCCGTTCGCCACCACGGAGGCGCCCGCAAACCGCGGGCCTTGAACGTTGCTGAACGCGGGGCTGGTTGCCCGCGCAGCACCTGAAAGAGAGCGAGGTGTGCGCGAGCTCAATCACGTGGCAGATGCTTGCCCGACCTTGGATCCAGCCTTCTGCGGATCTTGTCGGCCTTTCTCTCGCGCTCGGCTTGCGCGGGGGCCTTCTTCGCCTTCTCGCACTGGCCCGACAGGCCGCGGTGCTTCCCCTTGACCTCCTTGGCGTGCCTGGCTACAGCGCACGCACACCCTTCAGCCGAAGAAGGTCCGCACCTCGCGGCCCTTGGCATCGGCCTCATCCGTGGCACCCGAGCCCGTGCACTCGGAGAACTGCGGGATGGGCGCGCTCGGCTGGCTGTCCTCGATCGGCGCAGCGCCGCTGCTGCTGCTGCCGCCGGCAGGCGCAGTGGCCCCCTCATCCAATGCCTCGCACTGCGCCGCCGCCGCCGCCGCAGCCAGGGCTGCTGCCGTCGCCAGCGCTGAAGCCGCCTGGCGCTTCCGAGCACCGCTGACAGCGTCTGGCGCGAAGGGCTTGGCGCGGCACTCGCCTGCCATCAGCAGCCGATTGGTGCCCATCTCGGTGAAGGCGGTGCGCAGGCAGCGGCGGCAATGGGCGCCGCCCTCGATGCAGACCACGTCGTGCTGCACCACCGTGATATTGGGCCATTTGGCGGTGGGCTCGCGGCAGCCGTCAGTGAAGCCCCCCTGAGCTGCGCCGCCTCGGCACCAGCCACTGCGATCCAGTAGACCATGGCGTCCAACGGGAGCTCTCTCGTCCTCCGCGATTCGCGAGCCTCAGCTGGCGCCCTGAAGTGCACCGCCGCGTACTTCGCGCACCTGTCCGCCTCGTGGTTGCCTCGGCGCCGTCGCAGCGAGATCCTGCCAGCGTCCACGTCGGCGAACGCCCCGTGACCTTTGACCTTCAGGATGGCGAGGCCGCCGCTGCCGACGCCGCCGAACTCGCTCAAGGCAAACCAGATCCTCCTCCAGATCACGGCCCAGGCAGCTTTGTAGGCGGTGGTGCCCTCGCGCCCTCGCTCGAGCAGGCCGTCGACCACGTGGGGGGCGTCGAAGCGGGCTCGGGCGGGCGAAACCGAATGGCGAAGGATGGCCAGCAGCGCGAGCAGCTCAGCACCGTTGGCGGTTTGCAGCGGCCCAGGCAGCGGCGCCCCCAAGGCTTCGACGCACGAGCGAGGCCCAGGCTCGGCCCCCTCGTCGCCAGGTGGGAGCTCCACTGCTGCGCGCGCCTACATTGCCATCGAGGTGCCCGCCTCGTAGCAGCGGCCGTCGGCGAAGACCTCGGTATCCATGAAGGGCATGACGTCGTCTTTGATCCGTTGCAGCCCGTCCAGCAGGTCGCCGCCAGGGGGGCCCCGCGAATGCAGCGGCTCCGCCAGTAGCAAACGCCCAACCAATGGCGGCGATGGTGATGCTGGATTGAAAGCACATGAACTTGGCGATCTCGGCGGGCAGGGAGAGGGGCGGCCAGGCTTCCTCGCAAAACAAGTGCCTGTGCCAGAGCGCGCACTCCTCCCTGGGGCGGCGCCGGTAGAGAGGGGTCGGCGCCAGGCGCGGGGCCGCATCGCACCTCCGCTTGTTGAGCCACTGCTGACCACCGCGGACCTCGCGTAGCTCCTCTGCGCCTCATTGAGCGGGGTCCACTTCCTGCTCTCGTACGTCGCGCCCTTGCCGTTATGAATCCAGCGTCGCACCTGGGGGAGGAATGCCCCGTTGGCGATGTCGCTGTGGGCGTCGCGCGCCAGCTGCTGCAGCTGCCACCGGTTGACGTCCACCTTGAGCACCTACTTGGTGTACCACGGAGGGGCGTCCACTACGTGGTAGGCGCCCGAGTCGCGCGGCCTGTGCCAGGTCTCGAAGTCCTGGAGCTGGTAGCCAACGCGCTTGAGGGAGAGGATGGCTGCTCCCAGCGAGCCTCTCACCTGCGTCCACAACTCGATGCCCTTGAAGTGGCTGCAGGTGGCCTTGAGGGTGTTGAGCGGCAGCCAGCGCTCCCAGATGGCCCTGGACAGGGCGCGCACTGGCGCATGCAGGCCGCAATGGACTTCCCCTGCGGGCGAGGCTCCACCGCCTTGAGGACCAAGGCCAGCGTCTGCTTCAGCTCCTAGTCGGACATGCCTGTGCAGGAGGTGCCGTAGGCGACACTGGGGATGATGCCAGTGTAGGCTACCTTTGCTGCCGCTTGCCGTCCTCGCCGAAGTCCCAGCAGTCGTCGAAGCCGCGGGGGCCGCTCGCGAGCCTGCTTGAGCCTCGCCTTCCTGACCTCGGTGTTGCGCTTGCCAGCCTCGGTGTGGTCCACGCTTAAGTTCCGAGCGTGGGAGGCCCCGATAACTCCAGCACTCTGGAACAGCTTGTTCTGGATGCGCTTGCGGAGCTCCGCGTTGGAGGCCAGGGCCCTCGACTTCTTGGCAGCGACCTTGGGCTTCATCTTGGCGAGCTCCTTGACAAGGATTTTGGCAACCTGGGCAAGGTCCTGCTCGACCCTGTCGTTGCCTCCCCAGCGCTGGAGAACCAAGTCGTCGACCACCGCCGCTGGCACCGCAGAAGCCTGCCTGCGGTGGAGTGCGTCCAGCGGCCCAATGAGCATTATCTTCATGAAGGGGGTGGCGAAGGCGTCGCCGGCGAGCGCCGTCTGCACGACGTGCAACTCGCCGGAGCAACAACATTCCAGGCTGACCACTCTCGGCACGCGGTAGAGGGTGATCTGAAACTTGGCCAAAAGGGGAAGTTGCACTTCTGGTAGGCGTGGAGGAGCTCGCGGTGCACGATTTGCTCGGAGGCCTTCCACAGGCCGAGAAGGATGGAGGCCGAGCCCCATTCCTGCTGCGAGTGTACTTCGCTGAGCATGTGCACCCATTCAGCGCGCGCCTGCGGTTGCCGCGCAGCCCTGTCGCAGCTGCGCCCCGAACTGGCCCGCCAGTGGCTGTGCGGGTTGTCCCCCCCCCACTTCTCGGCGATGGGCCTGCGGGGCCTGCCGTGGATGCGGACCAGGGCGCTCGGCAAGGCGATGGGGCGCAGGCCCCCGTCTGTCTTCGGGATAAAGGCCATCTTGGCGATGAAGTCGGGCCGCGCGCACTGCTCCTCGACCGCCGCGATGAGGTCGATGAGGCCCCCGATGCCCTCGTCGCCGATCAGCTGCAGCTCCCTCGGCAGCAGAGGGTCGAGGGAGGGGCCCGTGGCCTCCTTGAAGCTGCCGATGACCTTCCTGATTTCCTCCACCGCGAGTCGCGGAGGTCGCTCGCCGAGGTGTTCTGGCCAGCTGACGTCGCCGAGCTCTGCGTCGGCCCCGTTTCGCTCGGGGGCCCCCAACCCCCAATGCCCTGACCACTCCTTTACGCGAGCAGCGACGGTCTCCTGCAACGAGGGAGGGAGGCCGCCTGGGCTGCCACCGAGCGGCCGAGGGACCCAACCTTGGGGGGCCTTGGCGAGGGCGTGGAGGGCACCCGTACCTTTGGCGTGGTTCTCGAGGACCCAGTCGTTGTAGTCCCGCTCCATGCGCTCCATCTCGCTCTCGACCAGAGCGTCCGCCTCGGCTGTGGCGTAGGAGCTGATGCGGCGTGCCGGCGTCGAGCGAGTTGATCTGCTTGTTCGCCGGCTGAACGGGGTAGCGCGGCGCCACGTCCCAGCCGCGCAGCACCTTCGCATGAGCCGCGCCGAAGTCGGCGCTGACCAACCAGTTGTCGATGATGCGCCCTCCTGGGCGGCACGTGCCCTCATCGGGGGCGCGACCTTCATCCTGAGCGCCTCCAGGAAGCCCGACTGTGCGAGCTCATGCGGCTCCATGTAGAAGTCGCCTCCACTGATGGCTGGCTTCCCCATCATCTTGACCATGCTGTAGATGGCCTTCAGCACCTGGAAGAGAAACTCAGACATGCCCTCGTTGACCTTGAGGTACACGCTGACCCGCGCGATCCCGCCAGGGACTGCGCCTGCGAAGTGGGCGATGGAAGCGCGCCCAGGGATGAACGTACAGTCGCCATTCGGCTCGAACGCCCCGAGCCCATGCACACGCGGAGCAGGCTGAAGTAGCCCTCCGTGTCCTTGTTGACGCTGTTGAACGCCAACAGCTGGTGATGCGAGGGCATGCCAGCCGTCGCGCTCGAGCTTGTCGGAGACCTCCTTGCACCTCTCGTCGCTGAGATGCGTCTCCTGCCCGCCAATGAAATCCATGTTGAGGATGTCGTTCGCCTGGAGAAGGACGTCGAACCTGCTGTAGGCATTGGGGTTGATGGCCAAGGCGTTCCACCAGCGCCGCCTGCGGCCCTTGCCCAGGAGACTGCCCGTGTTTGGGCTTCGTAATGGCGCGGAGGGTCTCCAGGGCCTCAGCAATACGCCCGCGCTCGGCGTCGTCCGTGCAAGCGCCCAGCAGACCGCCAGGATCGGCCAGAGCCATAAAAGGTGTCGAAGGCCTCCTCTGGCGGTGCATCCGCAGCAACTCCGTCGCCTGGGGCTCCTCCTCCTCCTCCTCCTCCTCCAGGATTGGCGGCAGGCGCTGGTGGCGCGTCGCCTGCTGCTGGCTGCTGGCCTTCCCCTGACGGCTGTCCTGCGGGCTTGATCGCCTCCTCGAGCTTGGCGATGGCCGCGAGAAAGGCCTGCGCGACCGCGCCAGGGGACACGCCGTCGACGTCTAGCGCACCAATGACGTCGCGCAGCTTCTCGTCGTCGATGCCTTGGTCCTGCTGCTTGGCGCCGTAGAGCTTAACGGCCTCCTGCTTCGCGTTCTCCAGGCCTTCCTCCAGCCTAGCCATGTCAGACTCCTGCTCAGCGATGGATGCCAGAAGCTTGAACGCCTTCTCCTTGGTCGTGGCCAGCTTGTCCTTCGCCGTCTGCAGCGCCGCGGCAGCCATGTCCACAGCCTGATGTGCTTCGCGCCCGGCAGCGCCGAAAACACCAGCAGCAGCAGCGCGCCGAGCGTTGTCGACCTTCTTGCGAGAGGAGTTGGAGAGCGCTCCCTTGGTCTTCTCGCAGGTGTCTGCGGGGAGCCCCGCCCACGTCTGGATCTCCTCTGGACCGAGGGACGCGCCAGCAGAGCCTTGCTGTTGCGGCTGACCTCCTCCAGGCTTGGGCCAGTTTTTCCAACCTCGCTGCCGCGGCTCCTTGGCCCAGTTGTCGGCTCCTTTCGGCCCACCGACGCGCCAGGGCTGACGAACAGCTCGCGGCTCTCCACATCCACCACATTGTTTGCGCCCCTTGGTACTATACTCGCCGCATCCGCACCTCCAGTACGTTGCCATGGCCGAAGCAACAACACTGGGAGCGCGAGGACACTGAGAGCGAGTAGGCCAAACTTGCGCATAGCGAAAGAAGCCGGGGCTAGCCGCGGACCAGCGGTATCCGCTTCCTTCCCAGGGGAAAGCATCGCCTTGAACCAAAATGGCTACGGAATCTGCAGCCGAGAATAAAACCGTCTCCTATCGGTTGCGCCATGGGTTGCGCCCTCGGCGGCCGAGAATAAAACCGTCCCCGAACGGTTGCGCCATAGGTTGCGCCCTCGGCGGCCGAAAAGAAAACCATCTCCTATCGGTTGCGCCATAGGTTGCGCCCTGAACGGCCGAGGAAAAAAAACGCCCCCTATCGGTTGCGACACCGGTTGCATGCGCCACACATTGCGCCCTCGGCGGCCGAGAAGAAAACCGTCTCCTATCGGTTGCGCCATAGGTTGCGCCCTCGGCGGCCCAGAATGAAACCGTCTCCTATCGGTTGCGCCATAGGTTGCGCCCTCGGCGGCCGAGCATAAACCCGTTGCGTAACGGGTGCGATCCGTCAGTCCAGTTCAGTCAACTTATCTCGGAAGAAAAAACGGGCTACGCCCGAAATCAACATACGCGCGCAGGTCTACTTGTGCGAAGCTCGAACATCACCTGGGTACCTGCATACATGCCATACTCGAACCTGGCAACTTTAGAAACTACTGAAAGGTGTCCCACACATGTGCTTCAACCCTCCTCCTCCTCCTCCTCCTCCTCCGTCCTTCCTTCATTGCATCCTGGCTTTGGCCGTGCATGGCTCGGACAGAAGTTGCCGTACGAGAATCATGGAGAAGACAAAGCACGAAACATTGGAGCACACAACAAATACTACCCAGCGTGGACCCTAGTCAATGATTTCACTGTAGAGGTGGAGGGAATTCAGTGTCAGCTATGTTATGTGTTGTACAAGCTGTGCGGTGTAAATTATGTGGCGCACGCAATGTTGTGCGAGCTATGTTGTGTAAGCTATGCGGTGTGACCCGCGTGCTGTGCGCGATGCTCTGACATTGATGTGGTGCAAGTTTTGTGGTGTAGACATGTCTGTGTCAACTGCGCGGTCCAAGCTGTGCAGTGTAACCTAAACAGTGTACGCTAGCCGTGTACGGTCTGCTGCGTAAGCTTCCGAGCCGTGTTGTGCACGCTGTGCGGTGTGACCCATGCGGTGCGGCCTATGTCGTGTTGACTATGTTGCCCACCCACTGGGCATCGCTCGGACGTCCATTCCCTGTGTTTTTTTAGGTTTCGTGCGTGGTTTTTTTCGCCAAAGGAGTAATGATGTTCCTCGATGGTCCTCGCCGAAGGAAAAATGCACACGTCCGAGCGATGCCAAGCCCAAGGCACGGAGCGCACGTGAGGGCACACGAGGCGGCACGGACGGAACCGCGCCGAAACTGTGGCGGGCGCGCCCAGGGCGTGGGGGCGCCCGGGGCGTTCGCGGGCGCGCCCACGAGCGCCGCCCACGGGAGGGAACAGTGTGAGATCTCGGCGGGCCCACCCCAGGCCACGGAGCGCCCACGAGCGCCCACGGGCGGAAACGTGGCGAAACCTCAGCGGACCCACCCCGGGCACGGAGCGCCCACGAGCGCCCACGGGAGGGAACATGAGACCTCGGCGGGCCCACCCCAGGCCACGGAGCGCCCACGAGCGCCCACGGGCGGAAACGTGGCGAAACCTCAGCGGACCCACCCCGGGCACGGAGCGCCCACGAGCGCCCACGGGAGGGAACAGTGTGAGACCTCGGCGGGCCCACCCCAGGCCACGGAGCGCCCACGAGCGCCCACGGGCGGAAACGTGGCGAAACCTCAGCGGACCCACCCCGGGCACGGAGCGCCCACGAGCGCCCACGAGCGCCCACGGGAGGGAACATCGTGAAACTCCAGCGGGCCCGCCCAGGGAACGGTGCGCCCACGAGGCGCCCACGGGCGGGAACGTGGCGAAACACTGGCGGGCCCACCCAATGACTTAGAAACCGAAGTGAGAGCTCCTGAGTATCTAACTGAAAATGCGTAGCACCCCGCAGATGCGGATAAGAGTGAGGGGGCGGTGGGGACGTCGGCAGTTTGCGAGACTCTGGAGAAGCCCGCCGCAGGCACAAAAGCTTCACAAATTATACAACGAACTCGCCGCAGGCGCCGATTTTTCTCGTTCAACCACTGTTGGTAGGTCGCGGGTGGGTCGCGGGTGTAGAGGGCCGAAAATCCACCCCATAATAATCACCACGATAAGCGAAGCCGTTTAGTAAACGCACACAAGGAATGAACCGAACAGGGCAAGGCTGTTTAGTAAACGCCCAGGGCCGTTTAGTAAACGTCAATCGTCGGGTCCGGGTGTTTTTTCCACCTCTGAGGGTGGGTCGCGGTGTGGGTGGCGGGTGGGTCGCGGGGTGGGCCGCGAGTGAGTCGCGGGGTGGGTCGCGGGTGGGTCGCGGGTGGGTCGCGGGTGGGTCGCGGGTGGGTCGCGGGGTGGGTCGCGGGGTGGGTCGCGGGGTGGGTCGCGGGGTGGGTCGCGGGGTGGGTCGCGGGGGTGGGTCGCGGGGTGGGTCGCGGGTGGGTCGCGGGTTGGACGACGACAACAACCAACAACTACAACAACAACAACAACAACAGCAGCAACAACAACAATAACAACAGCAGCAGAAACGCAACAAACATAATTCTCACCACGAATCTCCTATTCAGCCACGCGCCCAGGGACAATGAACCACCGTTCGGCCCCCTCACTCTGACTTATTTCTGAAATGTAGATCACTGAGCCGCTGCACACAAACTCGAGAGCATCGCGATGCATAAACCAAACTAGCCTGCCTTCTTCTGCCTGGCGCTCTCGATTGGGGTCGTCGCACAAGCAGCTCAGGCTCCGCCCGTCGTGGGCCCGCTGGCGCCGCAAAAATCTACGACCAACCGCCGCTGCTGCTCGGTCTCAGGCGACGGGCTGTTGTCGTAGTCCCTCGAGTCGTAGCCTGCCTGCACCACGCGCATCGCCTTGGGGGAAGCAACTTGATACCAATACCGCTACCTCTGGGTGAGAGAAGCAAGCAAAGTGCATGAACATAAACTCTTGGAGATCCGCGCGGGCTTCTTGGATCGACGCTGGAAGCCCTTCCCTGGCGCGCCAGGGGCGGCGCTGGAGGCGCCGCCACGGGAGCCCACCGCCGATCCATGACATCCGCGCGGAGCTCCGACATCTTATGGCCATGCTGGTGTCTGTCCCTCGATGGGTGAAGGAGAAATAATCCCTGGGATCGGCATGTATATACATATATGTACACACATCACACATGTACATCCACATATGTGTATATATATATATACATATATACATTTATAGATGTATATATGTATACATATATATACACATGTGTATGACAATATATATATATATATATATATATTATATATATATTATATATATATATACATGTGAGTGTTGCGCCCAGGGGAGCCTGTGGCAGTAGGCAGGCATCGAAGAAAGGCGAAGCGACAACCAGAAAGGAGGGCGCGGCGCTGCGTGGGCGTCCCGTGCGCGACGCTGGCACGATAGCGGGCATGGATCTGGAACTCCTGTGTTGCTGCAGTCGTTTCCTAGTGTAGACTTCAATCCACCGTACAGCGTCGTGGCCACCCCCGTGCAAGGGAACCCATGCACAGGCGGGCGGCTAGGGGGGGCTAAGCCCTGAGGAGTGAACGATCAATAATCTCGCCTGGGAAGCTCTATCTCCCCCCCCCTGGGGGGGGGGAGCGATCTATTCACTGTTCTTGCTTGTGCAACTAAGGGGGCATGAGAGGAGCCGGCAGGCAGAGAAGAGGAGGGGAGAAGGCGAGGCCACTCACAAGGCCCACAAGACCCTGCAGGGGCCCGCCACCACCGGCGACGGCAGCTGCGGTGCCTGGGGAACCCCGGGGCCGAAACCAAAGCGGCGGGACCACGAAGGCCCAGAGGGAAAGGGGGCGAGAGGCCAGGCGGCTCGATCGACTCACTCACATGTTTTCTCTGGCTCATCAACCAGACACGACAGCGTTGACTAAAGAAGCAAAAGGCACTGAGCCGAGCGAGCTGCAGTTGGTCACACCAAAGTCTCGAAGCGTCTGCCGAACTGCCATAACTGAATCGTCTTGTCCAAGGAAAGAAGGCGGGTCAGGGTCGAATATTGATCCAGATTCAATCATTTGCAATCAACACCAGACCCAACGCAGTATCAAAGCTTCGTCTGCTTTTTAGAACAATGCAACTTCAAATCTTGATGGCCAGTCCGCGGCGCAGCCTGTGGATGATCCTCGGCATCAATAAGACGCGAACCGCCAACTGAGAGGCGTAGGTTTTCCTGCAGCCCACGAGCTGGGCACCGCGCGCCACGCCCCTGGGGCTCATGATGGTGACCTGACGGAACAGCCTGCCGGTCTTTCCGTCGTAGCGCGCAACCGACCGCGTCGTCAACCAGCGGCCCCTCTTCTTGATCTCCGCCAAGCTGAGCAGCTTCCGGTGGGCGATCGTGGACGGCCCACCGTGGCGGGCGGAGCGCGGCGTGATGCCGAAGTCCACTAGCCAACAGCGCGCCGCAGCCTCCTTGATCTCCTTCTGGTACCTCGCAAGCGTCAGCGGCGCGAAGATCGCTGAGCGCTTCGTCGCCCGTTGCCGCAACTCCTGCGGAAGCAGCCGGATGAACGGCAGTCCCAGCCCCTCGAGCCCGGCGTCCCTGCGCGTCGCCTCGGGTGTAAAAACCGGCCTCCACGAGGGCGAAGTCTGTCAGCGCGGGCCCTGTCGCGGCTGCCATGGCCCTGCGGGCGGCGCGCGCCGCCGTCGGGTCGACCTGGGACCTGAACGTCGGCCGCCGCGGGGCGTCGGCGCGCTGGGCGCCGCGCTGTGGCAGGCGGCACCTTGGTCGCAGCCCAGCGACCTGAGGCGCGGGGCCCCAGAAGCTGCTTCGCCAGGGGGGCCAGCGGCGGCGCCGCCGCTGCAGGTCGGCGGTAGGCCGCGGGGCGGCGCTGGCCCGCTGCGCGCGCCAACTCGCGGTTCGGACCGCGGGCGCTTCCAGCCCGAGGCGCGCGCTGGCGCCCCTGGCGGCTGGTCGGCCGCCGCCGCTGCGGTCGAGGTCGCTTCGGCCAGCGGCGGCGGCGCGGCGCGGGGCAACCTTCGCAGCTTCGCGCGCCCGGCGAGCCCGCGTGGTCGGTCGTTCCTCGGACGGCCTCGCGCCCGGGCCCCACGCGGGCCCGCCCAGGGGGGCAGCGACGCCCCAGCTGCCGACGGCCCGCTCCCAGTCGAGGGCCAGTCGGGCCTGGCGCCGAGGCGGGCGAATCCCGGCGAGCGGGCCCCTGGCCCGGACAGCTGCCTCCACGGCGGTCAACCTCTCCAGGCGGGGGCGCCGCGGCCCGACCGCGCCGCCGCGGGGGCGAGGCCAGCACGGCGAACGATTGCCGAACGCAGCGCCCAGGGGCGCGTCGCGGCGAGCTCAGCGAGCCCCGCGGCGCGGAGCTTGTCGTTCTCAGGGATCGCAGTCTCCCCCCGGCAAATGATGCGAGGCCCCGAGCAGCAGCAGCAGCGTGGACCAATGACCCCCGAGACGTGGAAGCGCGTGCGCCATTCGCGTCGTCTTTCGGCATGGTGCACCAAATCGACGCATGTCGACATTATCGAACATTGCCTCCTTGATGGGCCCGCAGTTCAAAAGGCAGCAGTGGCATGGTTCTCCAAGGTGGTGTAAATGAGGTGCTCGAGGGTTCTCTTGATTGAACCTTGCGGTGGCCCCCGGGATCGCGTAGTGCGAGCCCGAGAAGCCCGGGCACATGGCGTCCCGAAGCGAGGCCACCAGAGTCGACCTCGAGCGATGAACTGGATAATTCGACTGGCGATGCGAGGGTTGAGGAGGTCGAGGTGCAGGCCGTTCTTCTTGTTCAGCGGGGCTCCGACGTCGAGCCCAGCGCCTGGGATGGCGCCGCCGAGGCATCAATGCCCGGCGAACAGCTCCAGGAAGAAGCGCCAGCGCGGCCGCTTCGTAACTGGGTGGCTGGGCGGCGCCGCGCACGTCGGGCCGAACTCCCCCGACATTGCTGGGCAGCCAAGCGGCGCCGTGCACGTCGGGCCAGAATCCCCGGGCGTGGCCGGGCAGCCCAGCGGCGCCGCGCACGTCGGGCCAAAATCCCCGGGAGTGGCTGGGCAGCCCGGCGCCGCCGCGCGCGCCGGCGCCGCCCGCCTCTGCGGCCGGCCGCGGGCGCGCGCCGCTGCCTGGCCCGCTGGCGCTGCGGGCCGCCGGGGGCGAAGGTCTCGCCCGGCTGGACCTCGCCTCGATTAACGGAGCGGGAAACGTGGTCGGGCGCGCGCCTCTTCGATTCGATGCGTCGCCTCCTCCAGGCCAGTCTGGCGGCCCACTGCCAGGCGCGCGCCTGGCGGCAGAGGGCGCTCTGGACAAAGTCTGGCGCCCTGCCCCCTTCGGTCGCGAGGGCGCAGGCCACGTCGTCACCGAATGAGACCGCGATCGAGCCCCCCGCGGCCCGGGCGACAGCAGCGCGCTGCAAGCTCACGATCGACGCGCGGCACTCCAGGGCGTGGACGGGGAGGCTCGCGCTGTTCCTCCCAGCCCGGCCCCCAGCCACCGCCAGCCGCCAGCGCCCAAGATGCGCCATCGCCTGCGGCGCCGCCGTGCCCTTCGAAGATCGCGGGCCGCGGCCGTTTCCAGGCGTGGGCGGGCCGACGAGCGCGTCGGCCCAGGCTGACGCGGCCCCCGCCCAGCCCTCGGCAGGCTCGCCGGGGGGCTCGTCGGCCACGCCTGCCAGCATGGGGCACGTCGCGAAACCTCGTTCGCTCCTTCCAGCGGGCCAGCGATGCCACCTCGGCGGGGCAGGCAGGCGCTCCGCGGGGCGCGCAACCGGCGCGAGACGAGTCCGGCAGGAGACCTGCTGGCGAAGCCCTTGGTTAAGTCAATGAGCGAGCGGCAGACCCAGAGCTCGCCCCAGACCGTCGCCAGGAGTGGGAAGACCTGGCCAATGTGGTCGAACGCGACGCGGCACGATACTGCAGCGAGCTGAAACCTGCGGGTCGAAGTCCAAAGCGGCGGCAAATGTGCCCCAGCAGGGCCCGAAGCCCGTCAACCGATCTGCGCTCAAGACGCAAGACGCGACCCGACCCCAGACATGGGGGCCAGGGCCGCGTGGCCGCTCGGCGAAGTCGGTGACGACGACCGTCCAAGACCACCTCCAGGAAATCGGAGCCCCGCCCCCCGTCGACACGGTCGCGCAGCACCAGCCCGCGCTCGGATAACAAGTCGAGCACGGTCGAGAAGACTTCGTGGCCTCGCTGCTCGCCCAGCGCCAGCACGTCGACGTCGTCGACGCATGGCGTCATCGCCGGCGCCGACGGGCGCAGGATTGCAGACTGCTGTCGGCCCCCAACCAGGGTCGACAGCAGGCTGTGGTGGTCGAGGGCCTGGCACATCACATCGCTGAAGGTCTCGTCGCAGAAGTGGAAGGCCCGGCTCCACCCCGCGGCCATGCCCAAGAAGCACGCCCGAGCCGCTCGCGCAGCCAATCTCGGAGTGGCCCCCGCTGCGCTCTTCGAACCACTCGGAGACCTCGGCGCCGAAATTCGCGACGTTCTCGCTCGCCGCGCAGATGGCCACAGGCCGGAGCAGCTGGACATGGTCTCGCGCTTGAACTGGTAGAAACCATCGGTGAGATCGATGCTGGAACCGCGGTGCTCGGCGTCGCCGCCGACGCCGCCAGTCGGCGCTGACGCCCCCGAGACGCGCAGCTCCACCTCCGCGATTGAGCGCCGGCGCGTGAGGGGAGGCCGAAATCTTCGCGAGGGCGCTCGGCGTCGCCATCCTGGGAAGCGGCGGGCGCTCGCGCAACTCGTTATAGTCCACCGGGAGTCCAGCGCCAACCGCAACGCGTCAGTCTCCTTCCTCGCGAAGAAGCAGCCTACCCGATTGCGAACGCGATGACGCCACGTCAGCAATCCTTCAAGGCCCGCGAAAAACTGAGCGCGTGTGCCGCGGCCCCTGGGGCGCCGGGCCCCAGCGCGGCTCGCCCTCGAGCAGCGCGCGGCCCATGTCACCGGCCAACTCGGCGCCTGATTTCAAAGCGTGGGCGGCCGGGTCCGGGGCGAGCTTCGCGGCGCCCGTCGGAGCGACGGGCGACGCCTCCGCTGGCCCCAGGCCCCCTCGAGCCACGCGGACTCGAGAAATACCGCAGGTGCCCATCGCAGCGCCCCCCGTGAAGGAGCACAAGTCATCTGAGCGGAGGAGGTCGGACAGCGCGCCCGACTCCGTCTCCCGCGGCTGCTGGTCCAGAAGCATTGGATCCAAGGCCGCGCCCGCGCGCGTCGGCGCCCGGCGCTGCCGGGCGGAGCGCGCGTCATCATTGAGCGCTGCTGCCGCGCAGGCACTTGAGCCGCGGGCGGCGAGGCTGCGCCGGAGACAGGTTGGAGAGCGCCGCGGCTAAGTCGTGGAGAAGCTGCCCCCGCGAGGGCGCGCCTTGCACCGGCCTCGAGATCAGCTGCCGGGGCAGCGGAAGCTCCGATCCAGTCCACCGGACTTGGAAAGGTAGAATGTCCCGAAGAGGGAGCACTGCTGGACGTTGGGGCCATGCGCCGGCGGGGCCGTAGTCGGGCTTCGGGCGTTCTCGCCATCCTTCCCATTCTTCGCGTCTTTCGCTTCGCCTGGGGCTCTTCCCGAGGCAAGCGATGCTGCTTCAGTGCGCGCGCCTTCACCTCCTCCTGTTAGGCCTGTGCGCCGTGGGCCGCCTGGTCGCCGCCCGGCCGCACTCGCCCTGCGCGCGCTCGGTCATCGTGCGCGGGCGCTCGTAGTTAGCTGGGGGCCTTCGGCTTGACCTTCGCCGCCCGCTCGATCATCGCGACGCGGCGGGCCACCAACTCCAGGCGCGCGCAGTCCGCGGGGCCTGGCCCGTCGTAGCCCGCAGTGGGCCCGAGGATCTGGAGGGGCACGCTGCGGTCCCAGGCGACGGCGCTCTTCTCGTGGACCCCCGACTCGCAGACCCGGTGCACGTGGCACGTCGAAGTCGAGAGGCCGAGCGCGCGGATGCCCTGGGGAAGCTCGACGACCGCCCGAGGCCCAGAATGCGGCCAGGACTCGACCTTGTCGAGGCCGACAGGCCGAAGGTTGGCCATGGCCTGGCACAAGGTCTGAACGCCGGCCGCCGAGTCTTGCGACGGCGCCGACGCGAGCCAGGCGTCTCGGCCTGCCCCCGCGCGCTTATCTGACAAACCGCCACCTCGCTGCTCGGGGCGAGCTCGACGAACAGCCAGCGCCCGGGGTGCGCCACCAGCGCGAGCCCGACCAAGTCGCGCGTGACGCCCGAGGCTGCGCCCTCCACCGGATCGACCGCCACTTCCTCGCCGAACTCGACGGCCGAGGTGCGGGTCTGCGGCAGGGCACTGCCGGCTGCCGCCGAGCCGCCCGCCCCCAGCACGGCTACCAGCCGCGCGGCCTGGGAGTGCGGCGTCCCGAGCCGATCAACGAAGGCGCCGCCGCACAGCGAGCAGTCGCCGGCCTGGCTGGCCCCCGCGCAGCAGCCAGGCGCGAGCGTGACGACCTTGCCCACCGAGCCGATGCTCTCGCGCAGCCGCCGCAGGAGCACCAGTTGCTGCCAGGTGTGCGCGTGGGGTGGGCGTCGTCGCGCCGCGAGATCTGCGGCCCCTCGATGGCGAGCGCGCGCTCCACCCTGGCGATCGCCGGCGCGGCCATGCTCAGCGGCGCAGCGGGGGCGGCCGCCTCGGCGGTCTCGCGAATGGCGGTGGAGCGCCGCGGCCCCCGCGGGGGCTCTCGCGCGCCCACGGCAGCGGGCCGCCAGCAGCGCGAGGCAGCTGGGCGCGGCGGCCAGCCCCAGGCACGCGCAGGCCGGCGCGAGGGCGGCAGGCTGGTGCCACTCCAGCTCCCCGCGCGCCTCCAGGAGCTCGCGGAAACCCTCGTCGCGCGAGCACTGGGGCACGCGGGTGGGCACCGGCGCAGGCGCTGGCGGCGCCAAGGCCAGGGGCGGCGCGACCCCCTGCCAGATACAGGCCGCGGTGGCGAACATGGCGGCAGCCCATGAAGGATCTGGTCGAACTGCATTGGCTGCCTCGAACCAAAACGCCTTCGGAACCAACCCCTCCCGTCTCAAAAAAAAACTCGTACACTGACAAGTCGTCTAGCCTTACTCCCTGGACCTCTCCTGGGGTGCGTTTCGACGAAGGTTCCGAGGCAAATCTCAGCCGTGAGGGCGAGGGCTCCCCAGGACGCCCGGGAATGAGAAAACGGGGGAGGGGGAGGAGGATGACTCGAACTCCGACATGCGACGTCTTGATTTGTTTTTAATACGGGGTCCCCGAAGTCCCGACCCTTTCCCGAGGGCCGGTTCCATCCCGCGAGTCGTGCTTTGACGGTCCTGGGGGGCCCAGCGAGGGCCCCCAGAAGCCAGAATAAACCTTCTGCGTCGCGATTGATATACGACGCGAGCATGTTTGGGCATCCGCCACCATTCTGTCGAATCGTCTCCCGAGCCTGAGGATGCAGAAAAGAAAACCGATCGGGGCTCTGGCACTAGCACCACCGTTTTAAAGCCCCGTGGAGCTCCAGACTGCTGGGAGGAGCCTCGGACCTCCAGAGGGGCGAAGAACGCAGCGAAACGGCACAGCAAGGCCTCGGGCTGCGCACACACAGCCCCCCCAAGCAGTCCGCGGCTGGCCTCATAGAGACCTCCTGGATGGGGTCGGAGTAGATGGGGTCGGAGGACCGCGCCGCATCGCCGATACATCGGCGATACATCGGCGATGCATCGGCGATGCATCGGCGATGCACCGGCGATGAGGCGTCGACGTCGGCGATGTATCGGCGACGTCGGCCTGGAGAAAATCGGGCTCCGCGTCGAGCCGCATCGTCGATGTATCGGCGATGCGGCGCGATCCTCCGACCCCATCTACTCCGACCCCATCTAGGAGGCCTAGACCTTAACAGGCCCCCCGAGGCCTGTTTCGAGGCCAGCTGGGACTATATACCCGGGGGGCTGCTCGGGGGGCCTGTTGATCGGGAGCGGCCAAGAGGGGGGTGTCCAAGAGGGGGGGGTGCAAACCATGACCGGCGGCACGTGCGCGGCCCAGCGGGGGGGCCAGGGACGCAATGGAATGAGAAGAGGCGCCATGAAATCTGGGGAAATGTCATGGCCCACACCACGATATCCAATTCCCCCCCTAGTCATCACCCCCTTCTTGTCCGCCCCCGAATTGACGCCAGCTGGCTGGGGCTCCTCGGGGGGCCTGCTGCGAGCAGCCAGGACTACCTGGGGGGGCTGCCTGTGCACAGCCCAGAGCCGTACCACTCACGGAGGGGCAGGAGACGGAGACCCCGGACGTCACGATTCTTCCCTAACGTTATGTCGGGCGTGTCCCCCTACAGGGTGATTTTCGACGACAAATAAAGAATACCCCCAAAATACCCCAAAAAAGGTCAACAAAAATACTCGAAAAATAATCCCCTGACTATTTTTTGATTATTCTTGAACTATTTTGGGGGTAATCTTTTTTGTTTTGGCGAAAATCCCCCTGTAGGGGGACACGCCCGACTTAACCCTAACGTCGACCCCTACAGGTCTCGACCCGTTCCCCGGGGACCGGTTCCCAATCCCGCATCGTTTTTTGCAGTCCCGAGGCCCTGCAAGGGCCCCCAGAGGCCCAAAATGCAAAACAAAAAAACAAAAAAAAACTCCCGCCACGATGTGTTCAGGACACGAGGGGGTCGGGGGAGGGAGCGTTCGGGTGCTGCCAGAAGTGCCCCTGGCCCAGGGTGCCCCCCAGGATCTCCAAGGAGGCCCCCACGGCCCCCCGAGCTCCCCTCACGAGGCCCCGAGGGCCCCATGAGGCCCCAACATTGAGCGAGCAGCCGGGCGCACCTGGGGCCAGGGGCACCTCCTAGCAACCCCCGAAGCACCTGCCACTCTCCGGGAGGATGGGAGGAGGATGGGAGGAGGATGGGAGGAGGATGGGAGGAGGATGGGAGGAGGATGGGAGGAGGAGGAGGAGGAGGAGGAGGAGGAGGAGGAGGAGGAGGAGGAGGAAGAGGAGGAGGAGGAGGAGGAGGAGGAGGCGGCCGAGCCTCCTCGCCGGACAGCGAGTACAGGCGCGCCAGAGCGCAGGCGGCCACCGTCGCGCTCCTCCCCCGGCCGCCCATGCAGTGCACCAGCACCACCTCCAGAGGGAGACACGCCCGGACCTCCCAGGAGGGCTGCATGAGCCTGGCGAGAAGGCCCAACCATAGTGCGGCTGCGAGTGCCGCAAGACATGTGGAAACTGAGGGAGGGGGCTCACAAAAAGAGTAATTAAGGTTATGTCGGGCCTGTCCCCTACAGGTGGATTGTCGACGAAAAAATACCCCAAAAATACCCCAAAAGAGAACGAAAAATATTCAAAAAATAGTCCCCAAACTATTTTTTTAATATTTGTTTGACTATGTTATGGTACTTTTAGTTTTTCGTCGAAAATCCCCCTGTAGGAAGGCGGGTGTGAATAGGACGGAGCGGCGTTGCTGATGGGGTCGCAAGGGGTCCGCTGCAGTGGGTTACATCTGGATGTAATCCGTCACGGCTGGTCTGAGCGTCTGCCGACCGGGCCATGGGGAGGAACAGGGCGCGGTCTTGAGAGCAGTATACGCGGCGGGGCCGTCGGCGGAGCTCCCATGGGGCCACGAAGCGTGCGAGGGGTGTGCTGAGATGGGCGCGGTCAGGCATGCGATTCCTGCCGATGGGGCATTCGGTGCAGCTCCCTAAGGGGGCCGCGAAATGAGCGAGGGGTGTGCCGGAATAGGCGCGGTCACGCATGCGATTCCCGCCACGGGGGCATTCGGCGTAGCTGCCTATTGGGCCACGTGCGATGGGGTGTTCCGACATGGGCGTGGTCATGCATGCGATTCCTGCCAATGGGGCCGTAGGTGGAGCTCCCTGTGGGCCACGAAGCGTGTGAGGAGTGCGCCGAAATGGTCTGGAGAAGCAATGCGCACGCAGCCACTGGGGCCTTATGCGGAGCTCCCTATGGGGCCACATGTGAGGGGTGTGCCGAAATGGGGGCGGTCACGCATTCGATTCATGCCGCTGGGGCCTTAGGTGGAGCTCCCAATGGGGCCACGTGTAAGGGGAACGTCGACATAGGGGGTGTCACGCATACGATCTTTTGCCACGGGAGCCTTCGATCCGCAAAAACGTTTGAAGGGTGCGACCATACGGGCTGGAGAAGGCATGCGAACGTAGCCACTGGGGTCTTAGGTAGAGCTTCCCAAGGGGCCACGAAACGTGTGAGGGGTGTGCCAAAGTGTGGTGGGGATGGCATGCGGGCACAGCCTCTGGGGTCTTAGGTGGAGCTCCCTATGGGGCCACGAAGCGTGTGAGGGGTGTGCCAAAGTTGGGTGGCGGCGGCATGCGAGCGCAACGACCTGGGCCCCAGATGGAGCTCCCTTTGGGGCCACGAAACGTTTGAAGGGTGCGCCAAAGTGGGGTGGTGGCAGCTCGCGGGCGCAATCACCGGGGCCTGTGGTGGAGCTCCCTGTGACGCAACGAAGCGTGCGAGGGATGTGCCAAAGTGTGGTGGTGGCGGCATGCGGGCGCCACCACTGGGGCCTCATGTGGAGCTCCGTGTGGGGTCACAAGACGTGTGATGGGTGCGCCAAAGTGGGGTGGTGGCGAAATGCGGGCGCCACCACTGGGGCCTTAGGTGGAGCTCCCTTTGGGGCCACGAAGCAAACGAGGGGTGCACCAAAATGGGAGGTGTCGAAATGCGGGCGCAACCACTGGGGCCTTAGGTGGAGCTCCCTATGGGGCCACGACGCGTGTGAGGGGTGTGCCAAGGTGGGGTAATGGTGGCATGCAGGCGCAACCACTGGAGCCTCAGATGGAGCTCCCTATGGGGCCACGAAGCAAATGAGGGGTGTGCCGAAATGGGAGGTGGCGGCATGCGGGCGCAACCACTGGGGCCTTAGGTGGAGCTCCACATGGGGCCACGACGCGTGTGAGGGGTGTGCCACAGGGGGGTGTTGGCGGCATGCGGGCGCAATCACTGGGGCATTAGATGAAGCTCCATGTGGGGCCACGAAACGTGTGAGGGGTGTGCCAAAGTGGGGTGGTGGCGGAATGCGGGCTCAACCGCTGGGGCCTTAAGTTGTGCTCCCTATGGGGCCACGAAACGTGCAATAGGTGCGCCAAAGTGGGATGGTGGAGGCATGCAGGCGCCACTACTGGGGCCTCAGTTGGAGCTCCCTACGGGGCCTTAGTTCAGCGTGTGAGGGGCTTGCCGAAGTGAACATGCGAAGGGCGGAGGCAGGGATCGGAGGAGGGCGAGGGGGAAGGAGGACGCGGGGCGCTGCTGACTCACAGCGAGGACCCAACTCAACTCAACACAGGATGGTTGGGAAAAGTAGCACCAGTACCCCGACATGTAAATTCCTGACGAGGATATTAGGCAGTCAAGATAAGTCGATATGTCTGGAGGTGATTGTTTGCACTTCTGGGAGGTCAGGGATCGGCCGGAACGTAAACTATTGGAAGCCCGCCTGGATTTCTTGATCGGCGCTGGAGCCCACTTCCCGGCGCCCAGAGCGCGCCAGGACGGCGCTGGAGGCGCCGCCAAAGAATATCAATACCGCCACTCCTCGGATCTTTCCCGCAATTCGCTCTGCATAAAAAGCTCTGAGGCGAATCCCGGCACTCCCCGACGACGCTCGCGCGGATTGCCACGAGGCCGGCCTCGTCGCCCACCGTCGCCCCCCCGGTCACGCCCGTTATCGCCAGGGGTCTACAAATCAATACCCTCCCAGGCATGCATGCGATGCCCCCGGAAGACCCGACCCCTTCCCTGGGACCGGCTTTTCATCCTGAGTCGTTTTTTCCACGGTCCCAAGGCGGAGCCCCTGGAGGCCGACCACCGCGAACGACCTCCCATCCTGACTCCTGCCGCGTCGCGAGCACGTCTGCCCTGACCTTCCAGGAGGGCTAAAAAATGGCACCCGACTTAACAACCTCTCCCAGAGCTATTCTACGTCCTGGCTTCAGGCTGTTTCGTTGCGTCTTTTCGTCTTTAGGCCTCCAGTGCTAAAAAATAGCTCTCGCCACGTCGCGAGCACGTCTGGGTTAACTCCTCCTCCTCCTCCTCCTCCTCCTCCTCCTCCTCCTCCTCCTCCTCCTCTGAGCACCCGCACCGCCTCGCCGCCCAGGATCCGCCGCTCGAGCTCCCCCACCAGCTCCGCCAGCAGAGCCGGGTCCGGGACGTCCAGGTCCCCGAGGGTCGGGCCCGGCGAAATGGGGGGGGTAGCAAAGGTCCCTGACCTTCCAGAGAGCTATCTTTTAGCACTGGAGGCCTAAGAACCTAAAACACTAGACGAAACAGCCTAAAACCAAGACGTAGAATAGCTCTGGGATAGGTTTTTGCCCTCCTGGAAGGTCAGGGGGGGGGGGTGAGAATCAGCTCACGTAGCTGATCTTCCCGGCGCCCTCCCGGCGCCGGAGGTGGCCATGTATCGAGAACTGGGCCCGGCGGCGGGGCCGAAGCCAGGTGCATGCAGCAGATTTCGTGTAACCCCCCCTTTCCCAATCCCCCCCTTTCGTCCGGCCCGAGAGGGGCTCGTGCAGGAAGTGCAGCGCCCGGCCCTTTGCGTGAAGTCGGGCGTGTCCCCCTACAGGGGGATTTTCGACGAACAAAAAAAAATACCCCCCAAAATAATCAAAAGATACTCCAAAAATAGTCTGGGGACTATTTGTTGAGTATTTGTTTGCCTCTTGGCGTATTTGTTGGGTATTTTTCATTTTTCGTCGAAAATCCCCCTGTAGGGGGACACGCCCGACTTAACCTTTGCGAGCTGCTGCGCGAGCGCGGCGTAGCGGAGGCACCTGCGGGGGAGGGGCGGCCTGCGACCGCTGCGGAGCCCGGACGGGTTCGCGCCGTGCAGAGCACCATCACGACGCGAGGCTCTTGGCAGTCGCCGGCCTCGGATGGCCCTCGCCGGGCCCCGGGGACCTCAAGAAACGATTCTGGGTGAGACGCCGGCCCTCTGCGGGGGAAGGGCCGGGACTTCCGGGGGGGCCGTACCGAGAAAGCACCGCGCGGATCAGAGGGCCAGAATGGCGCGCTCTGGCGCGAATCGCGCGGCCGCGCGAGGGAGAAGAGGAGGAGGAGGAGGGAGAGGACGAGAGGAGGACTAGGAGCAGGAGGACCATTGCAAACCAAAGAGGCATCATCAACGATATTGCAGTACACCCTCCCGTTTGAAGTTGACTCCATAGACGTCCCTGCAACTTCTCCTGTTCACGGTAAGAAGCGCCCCCCCTTGGAAAGACCATTCGGCCTGCCATTTTGGCGAGGGCCCCGCTTCGAAAAGGAGTTGCCTAAGGAGGAGGGGGAGGGACGGGTGGGGGGAAGAGGAGGAGGAGGAGGAGGAGGAGAAGGAGGAGGAGGAGGAGGAGAAGGAGGACGCGGAGGAGGAGGAAGGAGGAGGAGGAGCTGGAGGACGGAGGAGGAGCATATGGAGGGAAGAGGGGAGCCCAGACATGCCATATTGGTCAACACGTGGACTCCGGAAGTCCCGACCCTTGCCCCAGGGCCGACTTTATACCCAACACGACCTTTTGAAGTCCCCGGGGCCCAGCGAGGGCCCCCCCGCGGCCGAAAGCAGCCAAGAATCTCCCGTCGTGATTCTCTGCACGACGCGGGCACGTCTGGGAGGCAGCATTGGGGAGCCATGCTCCTGCTGCTCAACGCTAGCCCTGCCTCGTGGGCGAAAAAAGCGCATCCGTGCCCGCGGCCCCGCGGGCCGGGCCCCTGGGCCACGACCCCCCGCGGCTACGCGGCGTGGCTTCGCGGGTGCCCCGCGCGCAACGCACCCGGGCGACGGCGACTGGCCATCGCTCGGACGTCCATTTCCTGTTTTTTTTCGGTTTCGTGCGTGGCTTTTTCGCCAAATGATCAAGGATGCTCCTCGATGGTCCTCGCCGAGAAAAAAAATACACACGTCCGAGCGATGCGACGGCGAGGGCACGTTTGGGGGGAACTGGGCGGCAGGGCACCGGCCATCCGAACGGCGCCGCTCATGGCGAGGTCGGCCCCACGGGCACGGCGGAGCTCTGGCGCGTCTGCCGCCTTCTGGCCCGGCCGGGGCCGATTGCGGGTGCGCAGGATCTGCCCGGCCGGAGGACGGTTTTCCGTCCTCCCCTGACCTGCCGTTGGGGCTAGAAAATAGCACCAGGACCTCGACACCTGGATTCTTGCTGGGGAGTCCAGATCGCTGCCGTCGCTGCTGTGCTGCCGCTGCCCCCCTCCGCCGTCCGTCCTCTCGCCGTTCTCCTGCTCCGCTGCCTCTCTCGCTCTCTCTCTCTCGCTCGCTCTCCTGCCTCTTCCTCCGCGCTGCTCTCTGCTCGGTCTGCTCTGCTGCCTGTTCCCCCCGTCCTCGTTCGTCGGTCCCCCCGCGTCTTCCTGCCGTCTGCTTCCTTCTACCTGCCGCTGCTGCTGCTGACCACACTGTGAGCCGCTTGTCTGACGCTCGACGTCTGGCACGCTGCGCCGCGAAAATTGCTCAACCTCGCAATTCTGTTTCGCATCATCACAATTTGGAAATACTTTCGCACCTCGCCGGTAATGTTGGCCCGGCGCCTTGCCGGGGCAGGCGGACTTCCCGCCTCCCAACGTGCCGCTCTGCTGCTCAGCAGCCCAGGTAGGTCTATAAGTCGGGAGGGTCGTCATGTTGTCTTAGCCCTCTGGAAGATCAGGGCCCATCCCCCAGCCTTCCCTGACCTTCCAGAGTGCTAAAACATAAGCTCCAGACCTACAGAGACCTATCTGGACTGCTTCAGAACCTCCAGAGAAATGTAGACGTCGAGATCCTAGTGCTATTCTCTAGCCCTCCTGGAGGGTCGCGGAGGCTGCTCTCAGGGCTCTGTCTTGGCGCCCGTGCCGCATGTCCACACCGTTGCAATTGTCCTCGGTCCGTGGCTGCTGTGCAACGCTTGGGGTCCAGCTCCATCTTCAGTTGGCGAGCTAAGTGCAGCTTTTTATCCTGGCCAGCCAGCGGTTGAAACAGATGGGCAATCCAAAATCCTCGTCCTTCTTCCTCCTCCTCCCACCCGCCTCCCTCCTTCTCCACATCATTGCCTTTCCCCCCCCCCCCGCGCGCAGGAGAGGGGTAAAAGGGAGGGGAAAGGAGGAGAGAGGAGGGAACAGCAGGATAAATATGCGGAGAAGGAGAAAGAGAGAGAGAGAGAGCACGTAGGAGGAGGAGGAGGAGGAGGAGGAGGAGGAGGAGGAGGAGGAGAAGGAGTAGGAGCCCTCCTCTTCCTCAGACCCCTGACGTCGCGATGTTATCACGACGAGGACCCCCAGAGATCTGGACTCCTTCCCTGGGACCAACTTTCCATCCGGAGTCGTTGTTCACCGCGCACGGGGCCCGGCTAGGACCCCCAAACGCAGCCGTCGTGGATACACGCCGCTCGGAGGTTATGGGTCCGACTCCTATAAAATCAGGACCTCTGGATACCAGCGTTGTTCGGTCGCGATCGGCAGCGACCGTTCGACACTCCGAATCGGTCGCGACGTATGCCGACCGATTCCCAAATCGGTCGCAACCGATTTTTGGGCAAATCGGTCGAGACCGATACCGAAATTTGAAAGCAGAATCGGTAGCGACCGATTTCGTCGGTTGCGACCAGAAAAATCAGGCATCCAATGATCAGGGAAGGGGAAGGGGTGAGTTGGAGGTGGCCAGGGGGTCTGAACTGCTTGGGCCCCAAGAAAATCGACCAGGAGGGGGGATGAAGCCAAATCCGCTTAACATCGATCCTTCTTGGGGTCCATCTGGCGCAGCTGTAACCTGGGATCCGTTGTTGACGGTCCAGGGGCCCGAAAACCCTCCCCAGAGGCTGAAAAAGGCCCCCCCCCCTCCCGAACACATTTCCTCGACCCCCCGCCCCTTCCTGCTGGCTGGAACCAGTTCTGGGCCACCTCAGACCCCCAGTCAGCTCCAAGGAGAGAGGACCTCAGGGGGCGATGCATCGCCGATGGATCGGCGATGCATCGGTGACGTTGGCGATGCATCGGCGACCTCGGCGTGGACAAAATCTGCCTCCGCATCGAGCTGCATCCTCGATGCAGCGCCGATGCGGCGGCTTAGCTGCCCCGATACGCAACACGCAACACGTACCGTATCGATACGGAACTCAACACGTAGGCTGAAAACGTAGGTCCGACGCGATACATTCGCCAAAACGTGGAGCCAACACGCGACGTATTGACACGGACGTCTTGAACACGGGACGTGTTGCGTTTCACAACGTGCGTATCGAGGCAACTAAGATGCGGCGCGATCCTCCGACCCCATCGACTCGGACCCCATCTGGGAGGCCGCAGAGGAGGGGAGGGCCGGAAGGCCCCAGGGCCGATCAGACCGCCGCGGAGGCACCTGCGGCTGCGCGTCTTCACGCCCCCCGGGGGCCAGCCCGACACGTCGGCCTGCGGCGGCACCTCGCTCTGCACGCAGAGGAACGTGGACACCTGGGCAGGAGGAGCGGCGAACCTATCCTCGGCGGTGGACAAACCTCCTTTTAATAAACCTCCCCTTATTGAAAACGGCCTGGGGCCGAAACCGACGGACCTGGACCCGCAAAAATGGCGGCCGCGACGCCCTCTCGTGAACCCAAAAAAGCCAGTTCCTCAATCGACGCGTCAGGGTAGGAGGTCTATCCGCCTCCGAAGGAGGAGCGGCGAACCTATCCGCATTCACGCCCCTCGCTGTCCGGATTCCAGGGCGCGATCCCAGGGATACGCGGTCGCACGCATGCGTTGCGCGCGGGGCACCCGCGAAACCACGCCCCGCATCCGCGGGGGGTCGCGGCCCTGGGGCACGGCCCGCGGGGCCGCGGACACGGATGTGCTCTTTTCGCCCACGAGGTAGGACTAGCACTGAGCAGCAGGAGCATGGCTCCCCAATGCTGACGAACGAACAACACGCACCCATACCCATAGGGGGGTTGTTGGGAGGAGGACTGGCTATGGGTATGGGTGCGGGCTGTCGGACCCTGGGGAGCGCTCCCGCTCGAGCGGGGACCCCCATCCGACAACACGTACCCATAGCCGTCTCCGTGTGTGTGTGTGTGTGTTTGTGTGTATTGTTGGTTCGTCAAATGCTGCCTCCCAGACGTGCCCGCGTGGTGCAAAGAATCACGACGGGAGGCTCTTGGCCGTTTTCGGCCGCCGGGGGGGGGACCTCTCTGGGCCCTAGACACCTCAAAAGTTATGACTGGGTAATTAAAGAATCGACCCTGGGGCAAGGGTCGGGACTTCTGGGGAGCACGTGTTAACAAAATAATCAATGGCATCGCATGTCTGGGCTGCTTCATTCTCATTCCCCCTGCTGCTCCTCGTGCGGTTCCTTCCTCCCCCTCCTCCCCCTCCCTCCTCTCCCGCCTCCTCCCCCTTCTCACCCATGAAGCCTTGAACATGCAGGGGGTCATCCAGAAACAGACACCCTCGGCTCCTCCTTTCCTTCTCTCCTGCTCTCTTACCCTCCTCCCTCCAGGCCATCCTTCTCCTCCCCCTTCTCCCTGTTCGCTCGCTACGGGGGAGGAACCAGCAGCAGCAACAGCAGGAAGGCGAGCAGGAGGGGAAGCAGGAGGACGAGAAACATCTCGCTCGCACCTTGGCCTCCTGGACAAGCTTCCGCATCAACGCGCGGCCCTTGGACTCGTTCGGGTCTGTGTACGGGTAGCGACCCACCGGAGGAGCAGGCCGAGGAGGAGGACCAGTAGAAGTAACGAAGAATGAGGCTGGCACCAGCTATCTGCCTGCACCGACCCCAGCCGTGCCAATCCTGGGCCCCGGGATCGGCAGACACCGTCTTGCCCAGCCAGCGAGGCGCCAGAAGTGGCCCAGCCAGACTCGGTGCAGGCGGACACCCTGCACCCCCAAAGGAGGAGGAGGATGAGGAGGAGGATGAGGAGGAGGAGGAGGAGGAGGAGGAGAAGGAGGAGGCGGAGGCGGAGGCGGAGGCGGAGGAGGAGGCGGAGGAGGAGGAGGAGGAGGAGGAGGAGGAGGAGGAGGAGGAGGAGGAGGAGGCAGGAGGAGGCGGGGGAAAGGGGGGGGATGCAGGAGGTGGAGGGGGAGGTGGCAGCGGCCCGCCATCAGGTGGCCCGGGGCCACCCAGTTCGCCTCGCTGCTGAAGCGCAGCGGCGACGACAGCGGAGCCGTGCCGTCCTCGGGCAGAGCGAGAGGCCCCGTGGGCACGGGCACAGGAAGGCGGTGCCCCGGAGCTCGGCCCTCGGTGCGGTGCCCCGCGCTCCCCACGTCCCACAGGATCTCTGGCACGGGTGCGATCAAAAGCACAGGCGCAAGCTCGATCACGCCTGCACGCGTGTCTGACCAGGGTGTTCTCAAGCTGCTGGGTGTTGGATTCGATCTGCACAGGTACGCTCGAGCACACTTCTACTCCACCGGTTTCTGCAGCTGCCAAGCAGGTAGCAGTTCGGCCCCTGTTGCAGCTCCAGTCCCCGTTCCAACCCCCCCTCCCTCCTCTCTCGACCCGCAATCCCACACAATCTCCTTTCCCTCTCCCCACCTCCCCGTCCCTCTCCCTCTCCGCCCGACCCCCTCCCTTGCCCCCCCCCTGCCCCACAGCCCCCCGCCCCCCTCCCAAAGTACCACTTCCCCGTCCCCGTCCACCTTGGAGCTCGGCTCCCCTGTCCCTTCCTCTTCCCTGCGCGGGCCCGAGCCGCGCGCCTATCCAGCTCCCCAGTGCGCCCAGCACTGGACTGCCCGTCAGCCAGCGCTCTGGGCTGCAGTGGAGCCCCCGGGCCCCGGGGACGACGGCGCTGACCCGCCCCCGAAGCCCTGGAGGCCACCGTGCCTCTGGGCAGGGAGTGGGCGTGTCCTCAGGTGCCTCGCCTCGTTCCCAGGGCCTCCGCCCTCAGCCCTGATGAGTCGCTGCCACCTTGGGGCGATATTTGGGGCCCCATCGGCCGTCTTGAGCCGTGAGGAAAGCCGAAAAGAAGAACATGTCAGAATCCTTGTAAAATGTAAAAGAGATCAATGATGTGGGCCTCTGCGGGCCTTCCCGGTGGACCTCTTGGAGGCCTCTTGGGGGCCTCTTCGGCCGTCTTGGGCTGTCTTGGGCGATTTTTGGGCGGCCGAGGAGGCAAAGGTGGCGGCAGCCACCGTCCTGCAGGCAGCCTGAAGGGCCCCAGGAGCCCAGGGTTTGTCGAATCTCTCGGGGCTTTGCCGCGGTTCCCCATGGAGCCCCTCGCGTCTCCCCGCGCACCCTGTTCGGGCCAGAGAGAGCCTCCCAGCCGGGCCAGGAGAGCCCCAATAGGGGCCACTGAGACGGTCCGATGGGGCCCCGAGACGCTCCAAGATCGCTCCAAGACGCCCTAGATGGGCCCACGACGGCCCACGAGGCCGCCAAGAGGTCTCCAAAGAGGGCCCCAAGAGGTCCCCAAAGAGGGCCCCAGGAGGCCACCATACATATAATTGCCTGTGGTTTTTGACAGACTTTGGCGTTTTTGCCTTTTCGACTCCCCGACGCTCCCCGACGGCCCTAAAGGCCCCAAAGACCGCCTCAAGACAGCCCAAGATGCCTCCAAGAGGGCCTCAAAACGGCCCAAGAGGGCCCCAAGACAGCCAAGAGGCGAACAAAAAACAGCCCAAGAGGGCCCCAAGACGGCCCCGAAAGGGGCCCAAGAGAGGGAGCACCCAAAGAGGCGCCCCGGAGGCCTCAAGAGGCGCCCAGGAGGCCCCCTATTTAAGAGGTCCCCAAGAGCCCCCCCCAAGAGGCCCCCAAGAGGCCCAAAAGAGTCCCCCCAACGGCCCCTAAGAGGCGTCCACGCTGCCTCCACGAGGCCCCCGAGAAGCCTCCCACAAGATCCCAGCGAGCATGCAATAGGCTTCATACCCACAATCCTGGCGTGGTGGCGGGATGGGCCGAAGGCCATTGGACCTGCTTGGCACGGGGACGGAAAGCGCACTTACTTTCAGAGCGCACGGGATCGCTGGCTCGTCCGCTCTTACACCTCTTATTGACTCCCTTCCCCTCGCTCTTGTCCTATCTCAGCCTCGGAGAGTCGCGGAGCTTTCTTTGAGCGCGTTTCTTGATTTGGAGGGGGCGGTCGGGTCGCGTTGCGCTTTCCGCGTTTGGGCTGCCAGCTTTCCAGAACCCCGCGTGTTCCTTGCGTGGACCGCTCGTTGTCCACGCGTTGCCGCCCGTCCCTGTGCCCTGGCGTCAAGAACTTATTACGTCGCAGCTCTCGGTTGGGAGCTTTGGTCTTATCAGCTCGATTACGTCACCGCTCGCTCTTGGGAGCCGCGGAGCTAAGAGCCTTTGGGAGTAGTTTGGGCCTCTTGGGGGGCTCTTGGGGAGCCTCTTGGGTGCCTCTTGGGGACCTTTTGGGGCTTTTCGGGGCAGAGAGGGAAACCGCACCCTGAACGGGCCAGGCGTGAGCAAGAACTTCCCCTCCAACTCCGCAGCCTCCGCAGGAAGCTACTGGCCATGAGCCTGACGCCCGAAGCCAGGAGGCCAGGAGGCCAAAAGGCTAAGAGTGGACAAGAATCCTACTCCTCAAATTTCACTGCCCCCCAAACCACTCGTGCCTCGTGATTTAGGGGCGACTAAAATTATTCCCGCATGTACATTCACGCGTTCCCACACGTGCAATGGGCAACACACATACGTGCAGCTGGCTGGGGCCGCCCTGGGAAGCCTCCAGGGCACCCGCTGCACCCCGGTGGGTCGGGACAGCTGCGCGAAGCGGTTTGCTACTGGTACCTGTGCCCCCCCATGCAAGCAGGAGCATTTTTAATCAGCAGCGTCCGACGAATCTGAGTGTTCAACCCTGCCGCCACGTTCCCCCGCGCCCTGGCTGAGGCGTACGCGAATTGGGGGCCTCTTGGGGCCTTCTTGGGGCCGTCCTGGGGCCGTCTTGGGCCGTCTTGGCGCCTCTTGGGCCGTCTTGGCGCCCTCTTGGGCCGTTGTTGGGCCCGCTTGGGGGCCTCTTGGGCCTTTTCGGGGCGCTCTTGGGGGGCCCTTGGACAGTCTTGGGCGCCTCTTGGCCCAGTCTTGGCGCCCTCTTGGGCGATTTTGGGGGCCTCTTGGGAACATCTTGGGCCGTCTTGGGGCGGTCTTGGGGGCCTCTTGGACCGTCTTCAACGCCATGAAAGGCGAAAAGCCGTATATGCTAAAAATGCACGTTTTCCTTCAGAAAATCAATGATTTTGACCTCGTGGGGCCCTCTTGGGACGCCTCGTGGGCGCCTCCTGGGGCGTCGTGGAGGCCTCTTGGGACGTCTTGGGGCCGCCTTGGGCGGTCTTGGGCTCTCTTTGAGCGCTCTTGGGCCGTCTTGGGCGCTTCTTGGGCCGTCTTGGGCGCCGTCTTGGCCGCGTCTTGGGCTGTGTAGGCGCCTAAGGCGGCCCAAGAAGCGCCCAAGAAGCGTTTTCCGATGATGCCTCGAAGGAAACGCTGTTTTTACCTAACATCGAAGACTGATAGGTTTCTAATGGGCTAAAAAGAGAGCAGCACATTACTTCAACATTACTTCAACATTACTCCACAGGGGGGTCTGGGCAGCCGTTGGGGGCAGTTGGGTGGCAGTTGGGGGGCTGTTGGGGTTTGCCGGCGGGGATCGTTTTTCGCATACAGTCACACACTTCGTGCCCACTTCGTGCTCTTCGATTTCCCAGAACTCCATTCCCGGGCCACATTTTGGATGCCCGGAGCCAACTGTAGGCCACTTCGTGCTCTTCGATTTCCCAGAACTCCATTCCCGGGCCACATTTTGGATGCCCGGAGCCAACTGTAGGCCACTTCGTGCTCTTCGATTTCCCAGAACTCCATTCCCGGGCCACATTTTGGATGCCCGGAGCCAACTGTAGGCCACTTCGTGTTCTTCGACTTCCCAGAACTCCATTCCCGGGCCACATTTCGATGCCCTCCGCCTCCTCTTCCTCCTCCTCATCCTCCTCCTCCTCCTCCTCCTCCTCCTCCTCTCCTCCTCCTCCCCCTCCTCCTCCTCCTCCTCTGCTCCTCCTCCTCCTCCTCCTCCTCCTCCTCCTCCTCCATCATCATCATCATCATTATCATCATCATCACCATCACCACCATCATCACCGTCATCATCATCATCATCATCATCATCATCATCATCATCATCATTCTCATCATCATCATCATCACAACCACCACCATCACCTCAACCACCATCACCACCACCACCATCATCACCAGCAGCAACAGCATCATCATAATCATCATCATCCTCCTACTCCTCCTCCTGCTCCTCCTCCTCCTCCTCTCATCATCATCATCATCATCATCATCATCATCATCATCATCATCATCATCATCATCATCGTCATCATCATCATCATCATCATCATCATCATCATCATCATCATCATCCATCATCATCATCAATCATTCATCATCACATCACACCACCACCATCATCACCAGCAGCAATCAGCATCATCATAATCATCATCATCATCATCATCATCATCATCATCATCATCAGCATCAGCATCAGCATCGTCATCGTCATCGTCATCGTCATTGTCTTGACAGCCGTCTTTGGTTCAGGACGTGCTTCCCACATTGCAATCTTTCCGACGGAACCGGCCGTTCCTCCGCGGTCTACATTGCAATGGCCCTCCCCTGGCCCTATCCTTACCGGCGTGCAGCCTCGGCTTCTCGCGGTGCTTCTCAGCCTGTGGAGGAAGACCGACACACGCCTGCGGCCGCGCCTGCTCGCGGTGCTCCTCAGCCTGCGTCTTTTACGGTCGCCTCTTTTAACTTCGGGTTCGAGCAGAGCATGATGATGGGGAAGAACTCCAAGACTCACTGCTCCAACTTCGGGCGGATTTGCGCCAAGATAGTCGAGGAAGTCGATGCTGACCTTTTCTTTGGGTGCGAGGTCGGTGCGTTTCGTCAAGGCCTGAGTCGAGCATCCATCAACGTGAAAGACATCCTGACCAAGCCGTTCGGCGACAGCATCGGCTTCTGCGAGGTCGCCAACTACTTGAGCCTATGGGGCTTCGGCGGTGCTTCTCAGCCTGCTGACGTGTCCCTGCGCGAGGACACATACATCTGCCACGTCCCCATCGCGCGACAAGTGGACGCAGTGATCTCACGGTTCAATGTGCAGACAGGAGGCCATGACAAAGTTCACGTGGTCGTCGGAAACATGCACATCGCTTGCGGAAGCAACCCTCCCAGCATTCACACGCGACAGAAAGCAGTTCGGCTGCTCCGACTCCACTTGGACGGGATCGCCGTGCTTCTCAGTACTGGGGAGCCGGGCACGCCGGTCGTGCGCCTCGCAGTCGGCGACAACAACTTGACCGCGCAGGAGGCGCGTGAAGCTTTCCAACGCCACACTGACGACGAGGCGTTATGGGAAGTCTTCGCGGTGCTGTTCAGTCTGTCCGTCTGCATTCGCGTGGTGCTTCTCAGCCTGCATGCGCGTGGTGTTTCTCAGCCTGCGCTCGTGTGCAGCTGTGCGCGGTGAGCCTGCACGTGTCGTGCAATGCTTTTCAGCCCGCGCGTGTCTGCAATGCTTTTCAGCCTGCACGCTTTGCAGCTTCTCCGCTTCGCACGCCGCTCCTCAGCGCGGTCCTCTGAAAAAAGGACAGTCATCATCTCATCGTCGCACTCATCATCGCACTCATCATCATCATTCATTGCCAGCGTTGATAGCAGTGTCTCGTTTTTACACGACTCCCACTATTGATAGCAGTGTCTCGTTTTGACACACTTCCAGCGTTGATAGCAGTGTCTCCTTTTTACACGACTGCCAGAATTCACAGCAAAGTTTCGTTTTGACACACTGCGAGCGTTGATAGCAGTGTCTCCTTTTTACACGACTGCCACTATTGATAGCAGTGTCTCGTTTTGACACACTTCCAGCGTTGATAGCAGTGTCTCCTTTTTACAGGACTCCCAAAATTCATGGCAGAGTTTCGTTTGGAAACACTTCCAGCGTTGATAGCAGCGTCTCCATCTTACACGACTCTCCCCATTCATAGCAGTGACTCGTTTTGACACACTCCCAGCGTTGATAGCAGTGTCTCCTTTTTACGCGACTCCCAATATTCATAGCAAAGTTTCGTTTTTCACTCGTTCACTCCAGCCAACTACAACTACTACTTCACTGTTACCACTGTTTCATCTCTCCTGCTCTTATTGCTACTACTACTGTGACTGTTACTGCTGCTGCATGCCTCCAGCTATGCTTCTACATATCGATGTTAGGTTGCTTTGCCGGGATAATTAAGCCCCGAAGGCCGTCCTACTCGATAAAAAACAAAGCGGGATGGCAATTAGACCTGCTTGGCACGGGGACGGAAGACGCACTTACTTTCAGAGCGCACGGGATCGCTGGCTCGTCCGCTCTTACACCTCTTATTGACTCCCTTCCCCTCGCTCTTGTCCTATCTCAGCCTCGGAGAGTCGCGGAGTTTTCTTGGAGCGCGTTTCTTGATTTGGAGGGGGCGGTCGGGTCGCGTTGCGCTTTCCGCGTTTGGGCTGCCAGCTTTCCAGAACCCCGCGTGTTCCTTGCGTGGACCGCTCGTTGTCCACGCGTTGCCGCCCGTCCCTGTGCCCTGGCGTCAAGAACTTATTACGCCGCAGCTCTCTGTTGGGAGCTTTGGTCTTATCAGCTCGATTACGTCACCGCTCGCTCTTGGGAGCCGCGGAGCTAAGAGCCTTTGGGAGTAGTTTGGGCCTCTTGGGGGGCTCTTGGGGAGCCTCTTGGGTGCCTCTTGGGAACCTTTTGGAGCTTTTCGGGGGCTTCTTGCGGCCTCCTGGGAGCTTCTGGGCTGCGGGGGTGAAAGGAGTAGGCTGCCTTTGACCGTCTTTGGGCTCTCTTGGGGGCCTTTTGGGGCCTTCTTGGGGCCGTCCTGGGGCCGTCTTGGGCCGTCTTGGCGCCTCTTGGGCCGTCTTGGCGCCCTCTTGGGCAGTTTTGGGGCCTTCTTGGGGGCCTCTTGGGCCTTCTTGGGGCGCTCTTGGGGGCCTCTTGGACAGTTTTGGACGCCTCTTGGCCCGTCTTGGCGCCCTCTTGGGCGATTTTGGGGGCCTCTTGGGAACATCTTGGGCCGTCTTGGGGCGGTCTTGGGGGCCTCTTGGACCGTCTTCAACGCCATGAAAGGCGAAAAGCCGTATATGCTAAAAATGCACGCTTTCCTCGTGGGCCTCTTGGGGCCCTCTTGGGACGCCTCGTGGGCGCCTCCTGGGGCGTCGTGGAGGCCTCTTGGGACGTCTTGGGACCGCCTTGGGCGGTCTTGGGCTCTCTTGGAGCGCTCTTGGGCCGTCTTGGGCGCTTCTTGGGCCGTCTTGGGCCGTCTTGGGCGCCGTCTGGGCCGCTTCTTGGGCTGTCTTAGGCGCCTAAGACGGCCCAAGAAGCGCCCAAGAAGCGTACTCCGATGATGTCTCGAGCGAAACGCTGTTTTCAAGCCCCGAAGGCCGTCCTACTCGATAAAAAACGAGGCGGGAGGGCAATTAGATCTCGGGCCTCGCGATGCCAACCCCTCGAACTCCCCCAAGTCCAATTTCTTCAGACTAACGGACCGCACGCTAACGCGAGCTTTCCGTCATCTCGGGGCCCGCGATGCCAACCCCCTCGAACTCCCCCAAGTCCAATTTCTTCCGACTAACGGACCGCACGCTAACGCGCGCTTTCCGTCATCTGCCGCCGCCTGTTGGCTTGCCACAGGGGTGCCCGGCGTACTGGGTCCTTTCGGTTTGGGTCATTTGGGAGCTCCCCCTCGGGCTTCGGCCCAGCGCACCCGGAAGGGACCGGAAACTGCGCATGTCGATGCCTTTCACGCCCAAGATGGCCCCACATGGACTCCAAGATGCCTCCAAGACGGCTTAGATGGCCACAAGATGCCTCCAAGACGGCCCAAGATGCACCGACGACTGCCTAAGGTAGTCTCAAGATGGCCCGAGACGGCCCAAGAGGCTCCCAAGAGGCGGCCTCCAAGACGTCCCAAGACGTTTCCAAGAGGTCCTCTAGGAGGGCCCGAAGCGGCAATTCACATTGAATTTCTGTATGTTTTTGAAGGATTTGGGCATTTGCGCCTTGTCGGCCTTCCGACGGCCTAAGAGGGCCCAAGAGGCCCCTAAGATCGTCCCAAGACCGCCCAAGAGGCCTCCAAGATGGCCCCCTGACGGCCCAAGACGCCCCAAAAACGGTCCCAAGAGGGCCCCAAGTCGGCCCAAGAGGCCTCCAAGACGCGCAAGATGGTCTCCAAGACGGCCCTCAAGCGCTCCAAGAAGGGCCCCAAGTCGGCCCAGAGAGGCCCCCAAGACGGCTTCCGACGGCCCAAGAGGCCCCCGAGAAGCCCTCAAAGGCCCCCAAGAGGCCCAAGGAGGCTCTCAAGATGCCTCCAAGAGGCTCCCAGCAAACTCACAGGAGGCCCCAAGAGTGTCCCCAGAGGCTCACAAGATGCCCCCTCCTCCTTTTACGTTAGACCAACCTACGGTTTCCCTGTGGCGTTCAGCCCCCTCCTCCTCCCTCCCTCTCCTCCTCCTCCTCCTCCGCCGCCTCCTCCTGATCTTCCCCGCCATCCTCCCCAAGTGTTCCCCGAAGGGTTTCCACAACGGTTGGGGGAACACACGGTCCGATAGCTTGGCAGAGCCATTGCCGCAACGCTCGGCCACATGGGCGATTCTAGAAGGCAGGGGGCTGCGGTGATTCGCCGTAGGCGACTTCGTTCACCTCAAGCACGCCGGCCAAGTATCATGGCCTGTGACCTCACCACCCCCCCCGCGAGCCCGATCCCCGTCGCGCACCGCGGGGCGCGATGCGCGGACACCCTCGCGCCCTCGCGCCGCCGTCCTGAAGAAGGGCGCTCCTCCCAAGCCAAACGGCGATGCGCGATCGCGCCCCTGGGAAAGACCTAAGATCGCAACATGTTGCATCCTCGGGGGGCCATGTCTGCCCCGTCGCAGAGCCATCCGCGTCGACTCCGTGCCACATCCACGTCGGACTCGTCGGATCCGTGCCGGATCCGTGCCGAATCCGCGACGACTCCGCGTCGAGTCCACGCCAACTCCGCGCCGAGTCCGCACCTCCATGGCTTCGGGAGCGGGCGAGGCCCCCCGAAGGTGCAACGTAGAGCCCGGCCACTCTGCCGGCCGGGTCCCTCAGCTCGGGCATCTGGCGGAGCGCCGCCGCCCGCCTCCGCGCCACCGCCCGCGGCGCGTGCCCTCGCCGCGCCGCGGCGCCGCGGCGCAGCCGGGCCGCCGCGAGGGAGGCCGCGGCGGCGGCGCCCGCCGGCGGGGCCGCGCAGCAGCAGGCGCGCGGCAGCGCGCGGCGCGCGCCCACGGGCGGCCACGCCTGCGGCGCACGGCTGGGCGGCCCCCGGGATATGACGCCGCAGCCGAAGGGCGGCGCGGCGAGAGACGCCATGGCCTGCCCCGAAGGGGCGCGCGTCGGCGAGCGCGAGTCCCGGTGGCTGACGGCAGCGGGGCAAGGGGGGAGGGAGGGAGAGGCAGCAGTGTGAGGAGGGGGGCTCGTACTGCCCTGCTGGCATGTGCAGGATCATACGTTTGGGGATTGTCCTGATGTCACTGCGCGATGCCGAGGCAAAGCTTGCACCAATTCCGTCTGTGGGATTGGGCTGGCATTCTATCACACCTTCAACCATCCCAATACACTAACACCGCAACGCTCTCTCATTCCCTCTCTCTCTCATTCCCTTTTTTTGTTCTCTCCCTCTCTCTCTCTATCTCTCTATATGCACTGTCTACATATATGTTACTATTTTCTTCTTCCTCTTATTATTATTATTATCATTCTTATTACTATTAATATGATTACATATATGGCGGGTTCGGGAAACCCTGACCCGCCAAATGCTGCCATGTGTTGGGAAACCGAACGTGGCTTCCGCCGGCTTCCGCCGGTCTTCCGCCGGAGGGGGCGGCCCAATTTCTTACTCCCGCCAGCCTCCGCCGACCGTTCGCCGCCTGCCGCCGAAGAAAGAGACGGCATCCCCTTCGACCCTCGAAGGCAGAGGCCCTTTCGGAAGCGCCCCGTACGGGTATATAGCAGCAGTCATGGGTACAGGGTGCGGGCCGGGTGGGCGTGAGGGGAGGGGTCGGGGGTCACCAGGAGTGCGAAGGGGCGAACAGTAGATATCTCGATGTCCCGATCTCAGGGGAGATGGGATCCGAGACCTCGGCATCCTGACAGCCCGGTACCTCAACTTTGAGGGCGGCGCACTCGACATCTCGATGTCCCGAAGTCATTCCAGAAGCAGGAACTCGATATGTCGATACATGCGCCAGAGACCACACTGCTACAGTATGGGGGCCAACCGATGTCCAGCGGAATGGCATGTAGATGTAGAAATACTGAATGCACCAGGACTGTGCTCGTCATCCTCCTCATCCTTCTCATCCGTCGGTTTTCCTCCTTCTGCTCCCGGTGGTCCTAGCCACGCACTTGCCCCCCGCGTGGACAAGAAAACATATACATGCAAACCTTCTCTTGCGTATCCGCAACCTGGGTCCAAAACTAGTTACGTGTTGAAACAGACTCGACCCTGCTTCCCCGACTATCAGAATGAAGAGCTCCAAACCACAACTTCACATGTGAGCGCACACGGTTTTCTTTTCTGCATCCGCGACTGAACACCTTATTTCTGCTTCTTCAGATCGGAAGTGGCATTTCGGGAAAGGAAGGGGCGGAAGTACGAGGGGAACGTACATGGAGGAGAGAAACGCGAAAGCAAAGGTAATGAGATATAAGGTGAGGAGGGGGAGGTAATAGGGAGCAAGAGGATGATGAAGGAGCAGAAGGATGACAATTCGACCAGAGACATTCGAGATGGTTTGTGGTGTGTACAATAAAGAGTGTGTGAGAGAGAGAGAGAGCGTGTATGTATATGTATGCTGATGTGTAACGCCGTGGTTCATGTTTTCTTCCAGTGCGAGCTTGCCTACATCACCAACGGTCCATAGCCACGGGCGCATACTCTTATTATAGAGGGGTGTTAACAAACCAGACTCACGAATGCATTAGATTAGTTGGGTGTCTGCACTCCCGCGCGAGCTCGGACAGGAAAGCATGCTGGCTTTCACACTTCACGCTGGCGGATTCCTGCAGGGGCTGCGCGACGAGGAATCCTTGGCATGAAGAGGACACGAGAGCAAGTGAGGAAGAGAGACAGAGAGCGATATATACATGTATATATAAAGAACAAGAGGGGGAGAGGGGAAGATAGAGAGAAAGATGGAGAGACAGAGACAACGAGAGAGCGAGAGGGAGGGAGGGAGAAGGACAGAGAGAGAGAGAGAGACACGCAAATGTACACACGCCCACGCAAACACTCACACACACATGCAGACACGCAGATCGCACGTGCACGTACACAGTAAGACGCGCGTGCGTGAAAACATGCCTACATGTGTACACACACAAACACAACCAATATGTGTGGCAGATTCGGTGTGATTGTGTTACGCTGTAGGTACGTGGCGCATGCGCATGGCGTATCTTTTCTGTGTATGTGTACGTCAGACACACATACGCGCATCATCAGTGGCATGGCAACCAGTACGCATTGCCACGGCCCCCCCCCATCCCCCCCGCGCGCACCTGCCGCGCCCCCATCCTCGGCCGAGGCGCCACCGGCCGGGAGGGCCTGGCACCGCCGAGGAGGCGCGCCTGTGCTGGCGGGCAGGGAGGGGGCGGATGGCAAGGAGGAGGATGGGGGGGGGCGAGGGAGGGACGCTCTCCTGGGTCCTTCCGCACTTCCCTGGGGACCCGGTGCTCCTCCTGGATTGTGGATTGACGGTCGCAGGGCCCAGCGAGCGCCCCGGGAGGCTGAACAAAAAGTGGCAACCCGCTGTCGGGATTGCTTGGCGAAGTGGTCGTCGTGCGATTTCTTAGGCCAGAGAGGGACGGGGGGGAAGACCCGTGTTCCCTGGAAGCGTGGTGGGTGCGCTGGCGCCTGCGCTCGGAAGTGGCCGCGGGCAGCTGCACGGATGCGGGAGGCCATACACGCCTGAAGCGGTGCATCTGAGGAGGATGAGCAGGAGCTGGAGCTGGTACTCCTCATCCTCCTCTTTCTTGTTAGCCTACTTCTCTTCACCCTTCCCGCCACAGGTCCATATTCATCCGCCTTCTCCTCTCAGGTCGTGCAGCGTCGGGCCAATGAGGCCGATGTGCGCGCTGAGGGAGCAGGGAGGGCGGGTAGGTAGGCTGAGAGAAGGTCTTTGTGTGGCCTGGGGTGCTTGTGTGGCCCGGTGGGTGTTTGTATGGCTAAGGGTGCTTTGGACCCTAAACCACCGAGTATGGCAGAAGGGGGGGTTCAGCCATCAGGAGGAGACCCAGACCTTCCCCCCTTCATAAGAGATAACAAACGTGCGGCGAGCCTCTGGGGGTATCTAAAGATCTTTCTTGGGGGCTCGCCTGCAGAAAGAGATCCAGACCCCCCCTTTCATAGCTGAGAAAATCGTACGACGAGCCTCTTAGGGCATCTGATTTTTCTTGGGGGCGAAGATCTTCTTGGGAGGCTGAAGAGATCCATGAGAGGGCTTAAGAGCTTCTTGAAACCCACCGGCCCTCTGGGCGCATGTGGTCTAAGAGTGACTATTTGTCCTCTTCCAAAAAACTCTTCTTCCACTTCGGCGAAGGGTTTACCCCTCCCCCTTCCCCCTCCCCTGGACCTGGACTGGAAGAGCCGCGATCCGTTGGAGCGTCCAAGACTGGCCCCTGGGAGGGCCAATTTTGATACCCACGGGGATCGTGGCCCCCGAGGGGGGGACCTCGATCGGGTGAATCCCTCCTTTGGTCGATCGCCTCGAAGATGGCCCCAAGAGGCGCTCCAGGGCTCTGAAGAGAGCCCCAAGAGAGCCCAAAAGGGCTCCAAGAGGGCCCCAAGAGGGCCCAAAGAGGCACCCCAGAGGCCCCCAAGAGGCCCCCGAGCGGTCTCAGAGAGCCCAAGATGACTTTCCATGATGGCTCAGGCAGCCCAAGCTGGCTCCCAAGATGCTCCAAACGGCCCCAAGACCGCTCCGAGAGCGCCCAAGCGCGCTCCAAGCGAACCCCAAGAAGCGGTTTGCCCGGCTCCTGAGGGGGAGCTGAGTTGGGGACCGCCCCATCCTGTAATCGATGGCCTCCAAGATGATCCCAAGAAGCCTACCAGGCTGACTTCCAGGGTCACAGAGAGGATCCCACAAGGGCCCCCGAAACTCCCAGTGAGCACCACCAGCAGCAGCAGCGGCAATAATACCTCTAGATGGTTCCATGAGTCCTCGTCCGCATCGTCCTCATCCAAATCCTCGTCCTTCTCGTCCTCGTCCTCATCCGCGTCCTCGTCCTCCTTGTCCTCCTCGTCCT